>QAOC01035547.1:96822-134550 GCA_003255005.1 Begonia fuchsioides | reverse complement strand
AGTCACATTTTGTAAATATAAAACTGTACAAACGTTACATATTTGTAGTTCAAAATAACCATTTTATAAATCCTTTTCAAAATACATGTATTTTAGTGAGCTTACTCCACCGGTCAAAATCTCGCTTAACAACGGCAAGGCTTCACGATAGACGCTCTCCTCCTCTTTCTTTAATCAATCATCATGTAAAATTTCTTCAACATTCAAATCCTCACCTACATTGCAAAGTCTAACTAATGAGCTTAAAGCTCAGTAAGTAGTGTAAATAAAACATGAATGATGCATTACATGACATGATTTGAAAACAATGCAAAACATTTCATTTTAATGGTGTGGATCTGCCCCCCATATGACGACCATCCACAAAATTTGATCTTAGGAGTTACATACATCGTTAGGAGATAACGACCTACCGCACAACTCCATTGAGCTCACGGTAGCACTAGACCCATAACCATTGCCGAGGGCGTCTTTATTCTCTTGAATATCGTTAGGGGATAACGACCTACCGCACAACTCCATTGAGCTCACGGTAGCACTAGACCCATAACCATTGTCGAGGGCGTCTTTATCCTCCTACATCTTACGTATCTTCATTGAATCAATAGAGATGTTGCGGGGATGAATGTAGACATCAAAAGACCCCCGTGGGCAACCTAACACTCAATCCGCCATCCCCCTATGATTTACTCATCATAATTCATAGTTTTCATGCATAAAAATTCATTCGTAGAAAACATGATGCATGATGCATGATGTACATAACATATAACATACAATCATATCCTTAATACAAGAACATCTAAACTAATCCATTAAAAGTCATATAAACATCTTCATAAAGAAAACTCAAAAAACTTATCAATCAATCAATACAAGGCACACAACAAATCCTCAAATGACTTGAAATTGGTGCCATCAATTAAAAGTCATAAAATACGTAACCTTTGCAATGTAGACCTCTAATAGGCCAAAAACATACAACACATACTTACCTTGAGTTCTGATGTCTTTGGTTTCAACTTGGCAATGCACACTAGAAGCTTGAGAACCTATATTGTCAAACCATTCGAATAAGTTTTACACCATGAGTAACTATTTTCACTATAACTTCCAAAATTCATAACTCCCTCTATATTGATCCATTTGTGATACTTAAGAAGTCAAATTGTTCCTTAAGGAGTCTACTATAACTTCTTAGAAGACACCAAATTCAGAAAACTAACGTATGTTGACTTACGTGGACAAAATAGAAGGCATTCACTGTTTGAACAGTGATTAGGTCGACATAAACCTATATGTGTCGACATAACTTAGCATAATATGTCGACTGCTTGGTCAAGCGGTCGACCGAACCATTTACAGAGAGTTATTTTGTGTCGACCGGTTGATAATATGTCGACCGGTGCTATCCCAGTTTCCATCTACTAACTTGTAACATTCATAACTTTGTCTACAAAGCTCCAATTTGAGTGATTCAAACGGCTATGAATTTCTCTAAGAGTCTACTTTAACTCTTATGAAGGTCATAAACTCAAATTCGTGCTACAATATGACCGAATCTCAAAAACCCTAACCTTGCATAGAATCAACTGATTTTCTAACATTCTACTTGAAATCCTTCATTTTTATCCATCAATCCAACCAACATCATCCTTTTATCATTATTGAACCTACAATAACTTTAAAGGATATGAAAATACCTTGAGCTTCAGCCTCCACGAAATATCAAAGCTCTTCACTTCACTTCTCTTGAAGCATTCACTTTCTCACTCTTTTTTTTTCCTCACAAAACTCTTTCTCTATCTCAATCTCACCCTCCTTTGGTTTATAGCACGAACCCTAGGGAGAAAAGGGGGAAGGAGATCGTGGTTGGGAGGGAGAAATGCCAGCCAAGACCCAGTTAAAGCCCTTTATCAATTAAAATCAATTTTCCTTTTATGTCCACCAATCAGAATTCTGCTGATTTTGCTGACTTATCCAACTTATGTCGACATAATTCGACTTATGTCGACATAATGAATTCCCGAAAGTTATGCTATGTCGACCGCTCGTCTATTATGTCGACCGAACTTGAAGGTGTCGACCGCTTGACCATGTGGTCGACCGAATAAACTCCCGAAAGCTATTCTATGTCGACAGACTGCAAATTGTGTCGACCGAACCTATATAATTTTCCAACCTTTCTGAATAACATCATCCCACATACTTCTTAAACATTATTTTCCTCATCACCTTCAGCCTACTAATTTGCTAATAGCCACAATACTTTAATACTCTAACGTTTAAGCATTTTTCATAAAAAGGTTTTAATCGCTTTCGTCTTAAAGTCACAATTCCTTAAAAGAGAAAAATAATAAAACAAAACGAGGGTTGTTACAAACGTAGTAGTGGAAGACTTTGAATTACATTTATAAATAAAATTTCATTTGGAGAAATACCTGATTTGTATGATCTTTCTAAAATACATTACAATTAAAATTCTCACGTTTGTTGGTTAGACAACATCATTCTAAGAGACATGTAGCCACGATCATGGGAGTACAATGTAAAATGAATATCAATATCACCTCAACCTCAAAGTTCATCTATGAGCTTAATGCTTAGTAACTAAGTATGAAATGCATGAATGCTAACATGATATGAATTTGTAAAATATTTTCTTTTCTTTTTTGTGTCATTCTATTCTTTTCTTTTACAGTTAGCAACCTGATGTCCACCTCGTGGCTTGCCATGGTAGATCAAGGGTTCCACCTCATAAATCAACTACTCGCGGCTCGCCTATTTCTTTATCTTGTAATGGTTCTTTCTTTTCTTTTCTTCCTCGGATCTGTCTTTCCATGAAAAATCATCGTTGGTAATAGTTCGTAATATTTTTGAAAAGATGATGCACGAAATTCTCCTCAACATGCATAATATAAATCTACCAAGTAGATCATTATCATGCATAACATGAACATAACAATTCATCACATAATAGAAAAGATTATGATATTCTATTTTATTTTTTAAGCTACATTAGCTTAACTACTTAACAATAGCTAAGGGCATATACTAAATCAATTTTAACATAAAAAATCCTTGCGACATAAACATAATTGCAACATGTTATCTAAAAGAATGATGTTCATAAATTAATAAAACCATTTTAAAACAAATCGTCAACCTAAATACCTTTATTCAACATTTTCATCGAGCTAAACAATGCATATCATAAAAAACAAGCATGGCCTAAGACTTCATGGTGTATGCCCTAGTGAGCAAAAAACAAACATAGCATTATTTTCCTTAGGTCTTTGCAATTAGGAAACACATAATCAAAGCATTTTCATCACTTCATAAACTATAAATCAAACAAATGTTAATCTTAACCCGATATATTGTTCTTTCTTTTGCAGCAACTTCAAGTTATCATAACGTAATGTATACAATTTCATAATGCATTGATCCCTAGCACCAATATAAGATAAGATTATTGGCTTTAAAAGCTTTTAAAGTAACCAATTATTTTTTATGATAATTGTTTGTGGAAATGTATGAAAGCTAAATTAATTTGTGTTTTTAATGTATCTCATAGACTTAATTTCCCATGTGAGATACCCTTGTCAAATGGTACACTTAATGTCTAACAAGTTGGTCGAGTGTTGCAGAATTTTATAAGTTCTCTTAGCTTATGTCGACCGTTGTTCACATGAGTCGACCGCAACATTTCCAGAGAAGAGATGTATGTCTACCGCTATTCACATATGTGAACCACAATAACTCCAGAAGAGAGATATATGTCAACAGCTAGTCATATATGTTGACCGCAATAATTCCAGAGAACATATATATGTCGACCGCCCAAGAGATGTATGTTGACCGCTCAAGATCTATGTCGACCAGAGGAAAAGTTCCAGAGATGTAACCTATGTCGACCGATACAGACTTATGTCAACCGGTGATGTTCCAGAGACAAATTTATGTCGACCACGCAAGACCTATGTCGACCACGCAAGACCTATGTCGACCGATAACGTTGTTTGTTTTGATGAAAAATGCTTTAGAGCAAATTCCTCTACTGATGGTTATGTTAGCTTTAAAAGTGTTTTTAAAGCAATCAATTATTTTTTATGATAACTATGTAAAATGAGCATGAAAGATAAAATAGATAAAATAAACTCTTTATAATGCTTATATTAGACTTATTTATTCATGAGAAATACCCTCTTTGAAGGGTACAATTAAAGTCTAACAATTTGATCAAGTGCTGCAAAATTTTCATATATATATGCACTTTGTGTTAACCCCTAGCTTGTTTGTGTCGACCCTTAGCTTAGTTTGAGTCGACCCATAGTGTTTGTGTCAATCATTAGAAAAATCCAGAAGCTCAGCCTTCACTGATTGTGTCGACCCTTAGAATTTGTGTCGACCTCTGTTCAAAACAAAGGAGAGCCATGCCATTTGTGTCGACCAACCTACTTATCTTGTGTCGACCCAAAAAGGCAGTACAGCGTGCTAATGTGTCGATCTATTCAAACTGTCTGTGTCGACCCCAGAAATAACACTGTGTCGACCCTACTCAAATTTGTGTGTCGACCCTTTCTCCATTTTACATGTGGACTCTAAAGCTAGAGCCAACTCATTTTTGTGTCGACCCCATATTACTTGTGTCGACCCTAGCGCTTTCCAGAGATGAATTCTTTAGAATTTGTGTCGACCCCAGCTTTTCTAAGAGAAGGATTTTTCAAGTTTGTGTCGACCGAACAAACATTGTGTCGACCCCAACAATTTCCAGAGAAGATTTTGTGTCGACCACAACAGCATTTGTGTCGACCCAATTCGGCAAATCAGCACCAACGAGCAGAAAACTCACAACGGCTATATTTTGATGTGTCTACCGGCTAGTGCTTGTGTCGACCCCAACAGGATTTGTGTCGACCTAACTATACAAATTTGCAGCAATCTATAAATAGATGAAGCAATCTCATTTAGAGACAACGATTTCACCGAGAGAAAACTACGCCGAATTGCTGCCAATTTTATTTCTCGAACCTTTACTCTCTCAAATCCTAGTACTGAAACTTGTATATCATTCTTGAGATTGAGTGAGTCGGTTTACTAAAAAAAACCATACGAATTGTAACTCGTTCTTCGAACGCTCATTGTAAAAGGGGTGACGCTCCTTCAAGAAAAGAGTCAAAAGGTTTGGTTGACACCCGTAAGTCAATCAGAGTGAAGCTCAAGGTTTGAGCTGGAAAGATCTTCAAGGAGATACCTTGAAGTGCGAACGTAGGCAAGGTTGGCCGAACCGAGTTACCAATCGGTGTCACTCTCTCTCTCTAAACTCTTATTTACTTGTTTAAGTATTTCGCACTAGAGTTTATAAATAACTAAACAATTCGCACAAACTTGACTTAGTAAACGAAAAATTTTAGTTAACCTAATCCACCCCCCACTTAGTTTAATCTTGATCCTACAGGTTGGTCTTGGCATAGGAGGCTAGGCCACGTTAGCATGGATACCTTAGCTAGGATCTAAAAGAAAAATCTTGTTAAGGGCTTTCCAAAATTATCTTTTGAGAAGGATAAATCTTGTGATGCATGTCAAATGGGGAAGCAAACAAAGAGCTCATTTTCTTCAAAAAGCTTCGTGTCTTCCTCTAAACCAATTTAACTCCTTCACATGGACCTTTTCGGTCCTTCCAAAGTAGCAAGTCTAGGTGGTCAACACTATGCTTTTGTGATTGTTGATGACTTCTCAAGATTGACTTGGGTATTCTTTATTAGATCTAAGGATGAGACTTTTGAGACTTTCTCATCTTTTAGGAAGAGAGTTCAAAATGAAAAGGATCTCTCCATTGTAGCTATTCAGAGTGATCATGGAGGAGAATTTGAAAACGAGAGATTTGAACTTTTATGTCTTAAGAATGGTATCAATCACAACTTCTCTTCCCCTAGGACTCCTCAACAAAATGGAGTTATTGAGAGAAAGAATAGATCTTTGCAAGAGCTAGCTAGAACCATGCTTGGTGAAAATGCTCTTCCTAAGTATTCTTGGGCTGAAGTCGTTGCCACGGTTTGTTATATAATTAACCAAGATCAATTCGCCCAATCTTAGAAAAGACCCCTTATGAGCTTTGGATGGGCAAAACCCAAAATATCAAATACTTTAGGCCCTTTGGATGCAAATGTTATATCCGGAATACCAAGGACAACCTAGGAAAATTTTACTCAAAAACCGACTTTGGAATTCTTCTAGGATATTCATTTTCTAGCAAAGCTTATAGGGTGTTCAACAAGAGAACTCTAGTAGTTGAAGAATCAATGCATGTCTCATTTGATGAATCTCCTTCTTCATCAAGTAATATGGACAAAAGTGATGAGCTCGTAAAAGAACTAGATTCTTTGACTCTAGAAGAAAATGAGAAAGACTCTTTTGAGGTTACTCCATCTGAAAATCCTCCAACTCTCTAGAATCAGAGCCAGTGAGCCATTCTAAAAGAGACCTTCCTAGAGAGTGGAGATATTCAAGAAGCAATCCATTAGAAGATGTGGTTGGTGATCCCTCATTAGGGGTTAAAACTAGAGCCTCTCTTAGGAATCTATGTGCCAATGTTGCATTCTTATCTCAAGTAGAGCCTAAGAAGTTTGATGAGGCCATAAAAGACAAAAATTTGATAATGGCCATGCAAGAGGAACTTAATCAATTTGAGAGAAACCAAGTGTGAGAATTAGTTCCTAGACCTAATGATCACACCATCATTGGAACTAAATGGTATTCAATAATAAACTAGATAACATGGCATTGTCATTAGAAACAAGGCAAGATTAGTTACAAAAGGTTATAATCAAGAAGAAGGTATATATTTTGAGGAGACCTTTGCACCTGTGGCCCGAATGGAGTCAATTCGCATGCTTCTTGCCTATGCTTGTCAGAAAGACTTTACTCTATTTCAAATGAACAATAAGAGTGCCTTCCTAAATGGATATATTATGGAAGAAGTCTATGTAGAACAACCTATAGGTTTTGAGGCCTTTGACAAGATAGACCATGTTTATAAACTTTATAAAGCTCTCTATGGTCTTAAGCAAGCTGCTCGAGCTTGGTACGATAGGTTGAAGAACTTTCTCTTGGTTAGAGAGTTCAAAATGGGAAAAATTGACTCAACCCTCTTCACTAAACATATTGGTAATGATCAGTTACTTGTCCAAATTTATGTAAACAATATTATATTTGGAGCCTCCAACAAAAACCTCTATGAAGATTTTGCTTCTCTCATGCAAGATGAATTTGAAATGAGCATGATGGGGGAACTTAAATTTTTCTTAGGACTTCAAATTAGACAATCATTAGATGGAACATTTATTTTCCAAGAGAAATATATTAAGGAATTACTCAAGAGATTTGGAATGGACTCTTGCAAATCTTCCATGACACCAATGAGTATGACAACCAAATTGGATAAGGATGAAGGAGGAAAAGATGTGGATATTAAGAGATTTCGTGGAATGATCGGTTCATTGTTATATCTAATCAATAGTAGACCAAACATCCTCTTTAGCGTTTGCCTTTGTGCTAGATTCCAAGCCTCGCCTAAGGAGTCTCACTTGAATGTCGTTAAAAGAATTTTCAAATACTTAAGTGGAACACTTGATTTAGGATTATGGTATCCCAAGGGTAACCCCTTTGACTTCATTGGATATTCTGATTCGGATTGTGCCGAGAGCCTTGTGGATAGGAAAAGCACTAGTGGTACATGCCAATTCTTAGCTGAATCTTTAGTATCATGGTTCTCTAAGAAACAAAACTTTGTCGCACTCTCAACTGCCGAAAGCGAGTATATAGCAGCCGGTAGTTATTGTGCACAAATACTTTGGATGAAGCACCCTTTAGAAGACTATAACCTCTCATTCTCTAAGATTCAAATTAGATGTGACAACTCTAGTGCAATAAACATCTCCAAAAGTCTGATCTTACACTCTAGGACTAAGCATATAGAGATTAGATATCATTTTATCAAAGATCATGTCCAAAAATGAGATGTTGTTTTGGAATTTGTGGATTCTTGTGACCAATTGGCAGACATATTTACTAAGCCTCTAGATGAGAAAACTTTTTGTGGAATTAGAGTTGGATTGAGAATAATCTGATTTGAAGGTGTTTAGATACATCATTTTTTTTTCTTATGTTGCTGTCCATAATAACAGTCGACAGAACAAGGAGTATGTCGACCAGTCCTTCTAATCTGACATAATGCGATAGACATAAAAAGGAGAATGTCGACTTGTCCATCGATTCTGCTTCCAATCGGTCGACACTATCCTCGATTGGTCGAATGGATGTCCCGTTTGCTTGCAGTTTTTAAAACCCTATTCCGCGATTGGTTTAATTATTCAACCTTCCTCTCCTGTGCAAAAATCTTTTCGGCGTCTCCCTACTCCTCCGTTCAGTTTCTAGCGCTCATTTCTCTCGATTTCCTTCTTCTCCACGCCCTATGGCTTCCTCCTCCACCCCCTCCGGTTAGTGCCCATCGCTCATTCCTCTCGACTTCCTTCCTTTCTACGCCCTATGGCTTCTGTTAGCTTTAAAAGTATGTTTAAAGTAATCAATTATTTTTTATGATAACTATGCAAGATGAGCATGAAAGATAAAATTGATAAAGGAAACGATTTGAAAATTCTTAAATTAGACTTAACGATTCATGAGAAATACCCTCATTGAAGGGTACAATTAAAGTCTAACTATTTTGTTTAAGTGCTGCAGAAAAGTCATGTATATATGTTGTTTGTGTCGACCTTTAGTCATATATGTCGACACTTAGATAATCCAAAAACATAGCTTTCTTAGTTTATGTCGACATTTAGTTATATGTCTCAACCCATGTTCAAAACAGAGGCTTATCATTTCTAATTTGTGTCGACCCAGAGAGTTTTTGTGTCGACCCTTAAACAAAACAGAGACCGAGACTTTCCAATTTGTGTCGACCCATGGTATCCTTGTGTCGACCCCTTTCCAAAACAGAAGCTAAGTCTCAGCCAAACGTATAATGGTGTCGACCCATCCGAATCTATTGTGTCGACCTAAACTGGCAGAACAGTGCGTAAATGTGTCGACCCGTCAAAATCTTTTGTGTCGACTCATCCAAATCTTTTGTGTCAACCCCACAGATGAATTTGTGTTGACCTTACCAAAAATTGTGTGTCGACCCCACCTGCACGAAATATGTCTCTGCCCAACTCATTTGTGTCGACCCCATTATAATTGTGACGACCCTAGCTTTATCCAGAGACGAATTCTTTAAAATTTGTGTCGACCCAACTAATATTGTCTCGACCCCAGAAATTCCAGAGAAGGATGCTTCAAGGTTGTGTCGATCGAAAAAACAGTGTGTCAACCCTAGCAAATTCCAGAGAAGGATTCGTCAAGGTTGTGTCGACCGAAAAAGCATTGTGTCGACCCCAACCATTTCCAGAGAAGATTTTGTGTCGACCCCAACAACATTTGTGTCGACCCAATTCAACAGTACAACACCAACGGTCAGAAACTTCACAACATATATATTTTGATGTGTCTACCAGCTAGTACTTTGTGTCGACCCTAGATGGACTTGTGTCGACCCAACTGGACAATTTTGCAGCAGTCTATAAATAGATGAAGCGGTCTCATTTTTCACAAAAGATTTTCCCGAGAGAAAACTACGCCGAATTGCTGCCAAATTTATTTCTCAAACTTATACTCTCTCAAATCCTTGTACTTAAACTTGTATATCTCTCTTGAGCTTGAGTGAGTCGGTTTATTAAAAACTGTACAAAGTGTAACTTGTTCCTTGAGCGCCTATTGGAAAAGGGGTGACGCTCCTTCAAGAAAAGAGTCAAAGGTTTGGTTGACATCCGTAAGTCAATCGGAGCAAAGCTCAAGGTTGAGCGAGAAGGATCTTCAAGGAGGTACTTTGAAGCGCGGATGTAGGCAAGGTTGGCCGAACCGCATTACCAAACCGGTGTCAATTTCTCTTACTCTAAACTCTCATTTACTTGGTTAATTATTTTGCACTTGAGTTTTAGATATAACTAAACAATCCGCACGAACTTGACTTAGTAATCGAAAAAGTTTAGTTAACCTAATTCACTCCCCCCCCCCCCACTCTTAGGTTAAACTCGATCCTACAATTGGTATCAGAGCAGGGTTTTAGATTGATTAACCTATATTTGCTGTTGTTTTAGAGTAAATTAAATCGTGGCTTTTAATGTGAACAACTCACATACAGAGGGTCAATCTATTACTAGACCCCCATTTTTTGATGGAAATAACTATGTATATTGGAAAACTAGGATGAGAATTTTTGTCCAAGCTATGGACTATAGCGTATGGAATATAATTGAAATGGTCCATACATGTCAATCAAAACTGAGCATGGCATTAATATTCCCAAACCGAGTAGTGAATACGATGATAATGACTTAAGGAAATTAAGTCTAAATGCTAAAGCAATGAACACCTTGTACTGTGCCTTAAATGGTGATGAATTCAATAGAGTTCAAGGTTGTGATAATGCCCGAGAAATTTGGAGATTACTCGAGGTAACTCATGAAGGGACTAACCAAGTAAAAGAAAAAAAATTAAGTATGCTCGTACATGAATATGAATTATTTTCTATGCAAAATGAAAAATTGGTTAGTTCCATGTTTACAAGTTTACTAACATTACTAATGGTTTAAAAGTGCTCGGTAAAGTTTATACAGATGAAGAATGTGTTAGGAAAATTCTTCGAGTCCTTCCAAGAGCATGGCAACTAAAGGTAACCGCCATCCAGGAGGCTAAAGACCTCAAGGTTCTAAAAGTTGAGGAGCTCATCGGATCTCTAATGACTCACGAAATCATGATGAAAGCAAATGAAAAGGATGTGATTAAGGAGAAGGTACCAACTAAGAAAAGGGACATCGCTCTCAAGAGAAAAGTGAAAATGAAAGTGAAGAGGAGGATGAAAATGAATTTCCTTCATTACAAGGAAATTCAAGAGGTTCCTTCAAAGAAAAAGAATGAATGGAAAGGCGTTCCCAAGAAAGGAAAATCACTCTAAGGAAGAAGATAAAGAAGTCAAATGCTATGAGTGCGGGAAATCGGGACACTACAAGTCTGAGTGTCCAAGAATTAATAAGCATCCCAAGGCTTACAAGAAGAAAGCCATGAAAGCAACTTGGGATGACAGTGACTCTTCAAGCTCCTCATCTGAAGATGAGGAGATAGCCAACATGTGCTTCATGGCAAAGGAGGACAAGGTACTTGACTCCTTTAGTGATTTAGAAAATTATGATGATGGTAATGAACTGTTTGATGCTTTCAATGACTTATTTAATGATTTCAATATCTTGAAATCTAAATATAAGGAATTAAAAAGAGAGCATGCTGCACTAGTTAAGACGCATGATAGCTGTAAAAATATTGTGCATGATGAGTTGGAAAGTCTAAAGAAAAAGAACCTTGACTTAACTAATATAGTTCTCAAGTTCACTAACGGTAGTAAGAACTTAAACATGTTGTTAGGAAGTCAAAGGGTAACAGTTAAAAAGGCCGGCTTAGGTTATGAATCACACACTAAGAAAAAGAACTATAATAACTTCTTTGTGAAACCTAGTGCTTGCAACAAATGCAATAAAATAGGACACCAAACTTTTACTTGTCCTATGAACTCTAAAGTTAGAAAAACAAAGATTGTTGAGAAATGGGTTCCCAAAGGAGCTAATGCTAACTCTCAAGGACCCAAAATTGTTTGGGTACCTAAGAAACTTGTTTGACTTATCGTATAGGTGGAAGTCTCCCTTGTAAAAAATATGTGGTACCTCGATAGCGGTTGTTCGAGGCATTTGACGGGAGACCCTTTAAGATTTTCTTCCATCAAGCAAAAGAAGGGGAATGTATCTTTTGGAGGAAATCAAAAGGGGAAGATTATAGGTATTGGCAATATCGGTAATCCTTCTTTCCCTATAATTGAAAATGTTCTTTTAGTTGATGGTTTAAAGCATAATTTATTGAGCATTAGTCAATTTTGTGATAAGGGATATAGAGTTATTTTATAATAAAATTCCTGCTTATTAGAAGATAGGTCAAGCGGTAAAATTTTATTTATTGGCTACCGTTCTGATAATGTTTATACAATTGATTTGGATAATGTTGCATGCTTTGATGAAAAATGTTTTAGTGCAACTTCCTCTCTAGATAGTTGGACATGGCATAGGAGATTAGGCCATGTTAGCATGAGTACCTTATCTAAGATTGCTTAGAAGAATTTAGTTAGAGGCCTTCCAAAGATTTCCTTTGAGAATGATAGGATTTGTGATGCATGTCAAATGGGGAAACAAACAAAATCCTCATTTTCTTCCAAATAAGTTATTTCAACCTCCAAACTTCTCCGGCTTGTCCACTTAGATCTTTTTGGCCCTTCTAAAGTAGCTAGCCTAGGTGGCAAGCATTATGTCTTTGTAATTGTTGATGATTACTCAAGATTTACTTGAGTATTCTTTCTTAGATATAAGGATGAGTCTTTTGAGACCTTATTCTCCTTTAGGAAGAAAGTTCAAAATGAAAAGGATCTCTCCATTGTAGCTATCCGTAGTGATCATGGAGGGGAATTTGAAAATGAGAAATTTGAACTTCTATGTGTTAAGTATGGGATCAATCATAATTTCTCATCTCCTAGGACTCCTCAACAAAATGAAGTTGTTGAGAGAAAGAATATATCTCTTCAAGAGCTTGCTAGAACAATGCTCAATGAAAACTCTCTTCCCAAGTATTTTTGGGCAGAAGCCATAGCTACGGCATGCTATTCAATAAATCGAGTATCAATCCGTCCAATTTTAGAAAAGACCCCCTATGAACTATGGTCGGGTCAAACTCCTAGTGTTAAGTATTTTAGGCCCTTTGGATGCAAATGTCATATTTTGAACACCAAGGACAACCTAGGAAAATTTGATTCAAAGGGAGATTTTGGAATCTTTCTTGGATACTCTTTGTCTAGCAAGGCCTGTAGAGTTTTCAACAAAAGGACTCTAGTTGTTGAGGAATCCATGCATGTTACTTTTGATGACTCCCCTCCACTCTTAGAGCTCTTAGAACCTAGTGATGATTTGGAAAGAGAGATTGATTCCTTGAGTCTAGATGACAATGATAAAAACTCTTTAGATGTCATTCCCTCTGAAAGTCCTCCAAGCTCTCTAGGATTAGAGCCAAGTAACATTGTCAATGATGGCTTTCCTAAAGAATGAAAATATTCCAAAAGCTATCCCATAGAGGACATTGTAGGTAATCCTAGTTTTGGCGTCAAAACTAGAGCCTCTCTTAGGAACTTGTGTGCTAACATAGCTTTTATCTCTCAAGTAGAGCCTAAGAAATTTGATGAGGCCATATTAGATGAAAATTGGATAATGGCCATGCAAGAGGAACTAAATCAATCTGAGAGAAACCAAGTATGGGAGTTAGTTCCTAGACCTAATGATCGCACCATCATTGGAACTAAATGGGTATTTAAGAATAAACAAGATGAACATGGTGTTGTCATTAGAAACAAGGCAAGATTGGTTGCAAAAGGATAAAATCAAGAAGAGGGAATATATTTTGAAGAAACCTTTGCACCAGTAGCACGAATGGAGTCAATTCGTATGCTACTTGCCTATGTGTGCCAGAAAAATTTCACTCTATCTCAAATGGACGTAAAGAGTGCATTCTTAAATGGATTTATTGTGGAAGAAGTCTATGTAGAGAAACCCTTAGGTTTTGAGGTCTTCGATAGGTTAGACCATGTATTTAAACTTTATAAAGCCCTTTATGGTCTTAAGCAAGCTCCTCGTGCATGGTATGATCAGTTGAAGAACTTTCTCTTGAAAAGAGAGTTCAAAATGGGAAAAATCGATTCAACCCTTTTTACTAAGCATGAAGGAGATGATTTACTTCTTGTCCAAATCTATGTAGATGATATCATTTTTGGAGCCTCAAACAAAAATCTTTGTGATAGTTTTGCTTCTCTCATGCAAGATGAATTTGAGATGAGCAAGATGGGAGAGCTAAAATTCTTTTTAGGACTTAAAATTAGGCAAACCTTTGAGGGAACATTCATATGTCAAGAAAAATATGTTAAAGAATTGCTTCAGAGATTCGGATTGGACTCTTGCAAATCATCTAGGACTCCCATGAGTACCACAACTAAATTGGAGAAAGATGAAAATGGTCAAGTTGTGGACATTAAGAAATATCCTGGTATGATTCGATCTCTTCTATATCTAACCGCAAGTAGACCCGATATTCTATTTAGTGTATGTCTATGTGCTAGATTTCAAGCGGCACCTAGAGAATCCCATTTAAAAGCTGTCAAAAGAATTTTCAAATACTTGAGTGGAACAGCAAATTTAGGATTATGGTATCCCAAGGGAACCTCGCTAAACTTAATTGGATATACAGATTTGGATTATGCCTGGAGCCTTGTGGATAGAAAGAGCACTAGTAGCTCTTGTAAGTTTCTAGGAGAATCATTAGTTTCATGGTTTTCTAAGAAACAAAATTAAGTAGCACTTTGAACCGCCGAAAGTGAGTATATCGCAGCCGAAAGTTGTTGTGCACAAATGCTTTGGATGACGCATACCTTAGAAGACTATAATCTCTCATTCTCTAAGATTCCTATTATGTGTGACAACACTAGTGCTATAAATATCAGTAAAAATCCTATTCTCCATTCTAGAACTAAGCATATAGAGATAAGATATCATTTTATCAAAGATCATGTCCAAAAAGGGGATATTATCTTGGAATTTGTCAAGTCAAGTGATCAATTAGCTGATATATTTACTAAACCCTTGGATCAAAAGACCTTCTATTGAATTAGAATTCGATTAGGAGTAATTCGGTTTGATGGTATTTAGAAACATCATCTTATTTCTGTTGTTTCCAGTGACAGGGGTCGACATAAAGAAGATATGTCGACCGAACTTAGGCTCTGTAGCAGAAAAGGGTCGACATAAAGAAGGTTATGTCGACCGCACTTTGAATCTGGCGACAAAAGGGGTCGACATAAAATTTGGGTATGTCGACCGATTCTCCGGTTCATCCATCAATCGGCCGACTGGGCTTGCTTCCATTTTTCTTCTTTCAAAACCCTTCAGCCCTATTTTGAATCGCAAATCCCTTTCTGTCGACCTAATCCTCCTTGCAAATCCCTTTCTGTCGACCTAATCCCCCTTGCAAATCCCTCTATGTCGACATAGCTTACTTAGTTTCGGTCGACCCAATCTTCCATTTCTACTAATTTCATCTCCTCGAATGGCTTCCTCCTCAAAATATCCAGTCCGAAGAAAAAGGGTAGCCAATATATCCAAGGATATTGTAGCCTCCTCCCTCGCTCAGCCGACAGAAACTCAACCCTCAGAGCTGGATAAATTTCTGTTCAGAAAAAAGAGCAGCCAAGATAAGTTTTATTCGATCTTTCAAGGCAAGTCTTTAATTTTAAGTAGGATATATGAGCATAACTCTATTCCTGGAATAGATATCAAAGAAAGATGTGAATTTCTAGGAATTTTAGAATTATTATCCTTCCATGGTCCCTTCTCTGAAAAGGCTGTAAGGTTATTCTATGTCAATCTTTATTATGATCAGAATCTGTTCATCCTTAAGAGCTATGTATTTGGAAAGAAAATACAATTCACGGCTTATCAACTAAATATAATTCTGAATTGTACATCCAATGGAAACATTGAGACATATTATGAGCAGCACTCCAAGCTTACAATCATGACGGCTGAAGAGTACTTACCTTTTTCTTAGAAAAATTGGGAAGAATCCTGATTCAGTGCCTTATCGACCTAAGGCCAGTGATCTCAATATAGTGGCTTGCCTAGTCCATCACTTTCTAACCTATAATCTTTTACCTAAAGATGGACACAGAGATTACATCAGCAACATGAAGCTGTATGTACTCTTTATGTTTTTTAGAAGTCGTCGCAATGACATTGGATACATCATCATGCGACAGATGATGGAAGTCATGGATAGAGAATCCAAGTCTTTACCTTTCAACATCCTCATAATGGAAATTCTTTGCCAAAATGGGGTTAAGATTCCTTCTTCTGAGCCAATCACTCGATTCAGAAAATTGGACAAATATAGCTCTTCGACTCTTGCTCGAATGGGTTTAGCTCAAAATGAGGATGGACTTTGGCAATACAAAGAGGCCATAGCGTATCCTCCTGCTCGACAGACCGGTGATGATGATAATATTCATATCGAGCAAAGATCTTCTTCCCGATCACAACGGATTATCACCTTGATGGACGAACGTTTTGATTTACTCACGAGACTGATTTCAAACTTAGGATCTGCAGTAGATTCTTTAGTCCACCAACATGATTCTCTTCAAAGGACAGTAGATTCTCTTGCAGCATCAAATTCCGAACTTCATGACAAGGTTGACTTCCTTAATGCCAACCTTGAGAGGTGGTTCTATCAATTGTGTGACTCTAACTTGAGGCCTAGTATGTCTGGACCTCAAAATCGTGCTCAAGATCCCTCACCAATTCCTTCAATGTTCCCCTCTCCTGTTCGATCTCAAGATCTCTCCTCAGCGCATACACTGACAGTTGATCTCATGGAGGAAGAAGCTACTACCCCTGCTGTTGTTCCAGTACATTCCTCCTCTCCTGGCACAGTTGTGCTACCCAATCCATCGACAATGGAGCCTCTTTCTGCTGCAGCAACCATTATTATTGATTCTCCTCACTCCTCTTAAGCCGAAGAGTAGTATAGAAAATTTTCTCTGTCTTAGGAAAATTTCTTGTGTTTCTTTTTTGTATCAATAATTCTCTTTTTTGATAAGTGATGGGCTTAACTCTTAACTTCTTGGATATTCTATCTATCATGTCTATGTTTACTCTTTTCGATAATGTCAATGGGGGAGAAAATGCATAAGTTATACTACTCTATCACTACACATAAGCTATTATGAATTTGTATTGAATATGGGTGTCTGTGTATAGGGGAGTATTGAATATCTTTTATGCATGCTACAACTATGGGGGAGCGTTTTATCTTTCAAAAGTATTTGTCATCATCAAAAAAGGGGAGATTGTTAGCTTTAAAAGTATGTTTAAAGTAATCAATTATTTTTTATGATAACTATGCAAGATGAGCATGAAAGATAAAATTGACAAAGGAAACTATTTCACAATTCTTAAATTAGACTTAACGATTCATAAGAAATACCCTCATTGAAGGGTACAATTAAAGTCTAACTATTTTGTTTAAGTGCTGCAGAAAAGTCGTGTATATATGTTGTTTGTGTCGACCTTTAGTCATATATGTCGACACTTAGATAATCCAGAAACATAGCTTTCTTAGTTTATATCGACATTTAGTTATATGTGTCGACCCATGTTCAAAACAGAGGCTTAGCATTTCTAATTTGTGTTGACCCATAGAGTTTCTGTGTCGACCCTTAATCAAAACAGAGGCCGAGACTTTCCAATTTGTGTCGACCTATGGTATCCTTGTGTCGACCCCTTTCCAAAACAGAAGCTAACTCTCAGCCAAATGTATAAGTTGTGTCAACCCATCCAAATCTATTGTGTCGACCTAAACTGGAAGAACAGTGAGCAAATGTGTCGACCCATCCAAATCTTTTGTGTCGACCCTAGAGATGAATTTGTGTCGACCTTACCAAAAATTGTGTGTGACCCCACCTGCACGAAGGATGTCTCTGCCCAACTCATTTGTGTCGACCCCATTATAATTGTGTCGACCCTAGCTTTATCCATAGACGAATTCTTTAAAATTTGTGTCGACCCAACTAATATTGTGTCAACCCCACAAATTCTAGAGAAGGATGCTTTAAGGTTGGGTCGACCGAACAAACAGTGTGTCGACCCTAGCAAATTCCAGAGAAGGATTCGTCAAGGTTGTCGACCGAAAAAGCATTGTGTCGACCCCAACCATTTCAAGAGAAGATTTTGTGTCGACCCCAACAACATTTGTGTCGACCCAATTCAACAGTACAACACCAACGGTCAGAAACTTCACAACGTATATATTTTTATGTGTCTACCGGCTAGTACTTTGTGTCGACCCCAGATGGACTTGTGTCGACCCAACTGGACAATTTTGCAGCAGTCTATAAATAGATGAAGCGGTCTCATTTTTCACCAACGATTTTTCTGAGAGAAAACTACGCCGAATTGCTGCCAAATTTATTTCTCAAACTTATACTCTCTCAAATCCTTGTACTTAAACTTGTATATCTCTCTTGAGCTTGAGTGAGTCGGTTTATTAAAAACTGTACAAAGTGTAACTTGTTCCTTGAACGCCTATTGTAAAAGGGGTCATGCTCCTTCAAGAAAAGAGTCAAAGGTTTGGTTGACACCCGTAAGTCAATCGGATTAAAGCTCAAGATTGAGCGAGAAGGATCTTCAAGGAGGTACCTTGAAGCGCGGACGTAGGAAAGGTTGGCCGAACCGCGTTACCAAACCGGTGTCAATTTCTCTTACTCTAAACTATCATTTACTTGGTTAATTATTTCGCACTTGAGTTTTAGATATAACTAAACAATCCGCACGAACTTGACTTAGTAATCAACCAATACCATCAGGAGGCAATTCGTTTATTTTATGCCAATTTGCATTCGAATCCTCATCCCCTTACCTTAAAGGGCCTTGTGTATGGAAAATCAATCAAGATCACTGTTTCATCTTTTAATTAATTGCTAAATTGTCAAATTAACGAGCACACCGATCAATACTATGAACAAGGGAAGGAGCCCTCTCTGGTTCAATGCTCAGATTATAGGAATTTTCTGAGATTGGTTGCTAGGGATCCCAAAAGTGTGCCGTACAAACCGAAAGCTAGTGACCTCAACATCACAGCACGATTAGTTAACCATATCACCAGCTACAACCTTTTGCCTAAGGACGGGCATAGAGATCACATAAGTCACATGGAACTCTACGTTCTCTACATGTTCTTTCATCGGCGTCGCTTCAACGTTGGTTTCATAATAATGAGGCGCATGATGGAAGTTTTGGATGTGGCATCCAAGTCTTT
Source organism: Begonia fuchsioides (assembly GCA_003255005.1). Lineage (NCBI taxonomy): Eukaryota > Viridiplantae > Streptophyta > Magnoliopsida > Cucurbitales > Begoniaceae > Begonia > Begonia fuchsioides. The sequence goes on along the minus strand of QAOC01035547.1, from coordinate 115,500 downwards.
ACCATTCAACTTTCTGCTAATGAAGATTTTTTCAAAGCAAGGAGTCAAATTCCCTCCTTCCACGACACTTATCCAAGTTAGGAATCTTGATATCTACTCTGACTCCACACTTGCACGTATAGGATTAGCTCAAGATGATGATGGAGTTTGGCACTACAAGAAAACCATGGCTCCCCGACCTCCTACCTCTTCCACTTTAAGTGATCCTCCGCTGACTGCCAATGAAATTCACATTCCTCCTGAGTATCGAACCATGCACGGACAACATCGTTCTTCCTCCTTGTCCGAGGAGCGCTTCGACATGCTCGCTAGTCTCATCTCCAATCTTGTATCCTCTGTTGAGTCTCTTCACAACAAGGTTGATGATCTTAAGAAACAGATTGATGCTTGGGATGAATACTTTGAAGAAGAAGACGACTGTGAAGAGCCAGCGGCAGCACGTCCTAGTTCTCTAGTTCACTCCTCTCCAGCTCCTAATGCTGAATCATTTCCTGCTCTGACTATTGATCCATCTGTCACACCGGCTCGTGATCCTGACACGGTACTTACATCCACTCCTGGTACTTAGTTCTCATGTAGGAACCAAGGTCCTCGACTCTCCATCCACTGTGCCTATAACTTCTCCAATCATGGATGTGCCCTGATCACCTCTTATAGGATCTCCATGGAAGTAGTCTGTAGATTTTCTTTCTTAGATATTTTGGATCAATTCTCCAGTCATGGATGTTCTCTTTCCAGATCTTTGCCTCAAACTAAATTATCTCTCTGTGAATGCTTTAATCTTTTTTTTTTATAATTCCAATAGGGGAGATAGATTGCATTATTCTATGCCTTAATTATGATTGCATGATCTCTCAGTGATATTCAAATTTTTTCTATCTGTTTCTATGCCCTAGTATTGGGAAGCATGTATATTCTATGGAGGAGTATTTAAAAATGTGAGAACATACTCAATTTATCTTTCAATTGGATTGTCATCATAAAAAAGGAGGAGCTTGTTGGCTTTAAAGGATTTTAAAGTAACAAATTATTTTTTATGATAATCATTTGTGTCAATGTATGAAAGCTAAATTAAATTGTGTTGTTAATGTATCTCATAGACTTAATTTCACATGAGAGATATCCTTGTCAAAGGGTACACTTAATGTCTAACAAGTTGGTCGAGTGTTGCAGAAGTTTATAAGTTCTCTCAGGTTATGTCGACCACTGGTCACATGTTTCAACCGCAACATTTTCTAGAGAAGAGATGTATGTCAACCACTATTCATATATGTCGACCGCAATAACTCCAGATAAGAGATATATGTCGACCGCTAGTCATATATGTCGATCGTAATAATTCCAGAGAACATATGTATGTCGACCGCCCAAGAGATGTATGTCGATCGCTCAAGATCTATGTCGACCAGAGGAAAAGTTACAGAGATGTAACCTATGTCGACCGATACAAACTTATGTCAACCAGTGATGTTCCAGAGACAAAATTAATGTCGACCGTGCAAGACCTATGTCGACCGATGTGAAGCTCCAGAGACGGAACTTATGTCGACCGCTAAAGACTTATGTCGACCACTATGTTGACCGCTAAATACCTATGTCGACCATTGAAGTTTCAGAGACAAAACTTATGTTGACCGCTCAAGACTTATGTCGACAGATGTGACATTCCAGAGACGGACCTTATGTCGACCGTAGCACCTTCAAAGGCTATTCAACTATACTTTTGTAGACCACTCTACGATTATGTCGACCGCTCAAGATCAACTTCAGAGTCAAAGCTCCAACGACTACTTTCTGATGAGTCTAAACGGCTATATTGCGGTCGACCGCTCCCGTACTTATGTCTACCACCCAAGCCTGAGTTGCTACAAAGTTATAAATAGTTGAAGAGAAGCCAATTGAATCAGCCAATTTTCCTTGAGAGAAAAACACGTTGAAACGCTGCCAAAATCATTCTTGAGCTATTTTACTCTCTCATCTCTTGTATCCACTTTTGATTATTTATCTTGTGATTGAAAGAGTTGGTTTAGAAACCGTAAATTCTTGTAACGATAGAATTGAGTGAACTTGTAAAAGGGTGACGCATTTGAGAAAGAAGAGTCAAAAAGGGGTGACGCCTCTAAGAAAGAAGAGTCAAGTTGTAAAGGTTAGATTGACACCTGGAAGCTCAATCAAGTGAAAGATCTTCAAGGAGCTTGAAGTGTGGACGTAGGCAGTTGTTGGCGAAACCGTGATAACATATCGGTGTCAAAATTTCTCTCCCTCAACCTTTACTTTGTTTATTGTGCTTGCCTAAATTGAATCGGTAATAAACTTCCATAACTTTTGTACTTTAGACATTTAACTCACGAAAAATTTCAATTAACCTAATTCACCACCCCACCCCATTTAGGTTAAAACCGGTCCTACAAAATAACAATAATTCCTTAACTAATCATACTATTAATCATTAAAACGTATTACATGAATCATACCTCATCATTCTTAGATCAATTTATTTATTTTGATGAGAGGAACATTTCTTGTAAAGGTCTTGGAGACCAATTCTCTCTTTTTCTGTTCAATTTTCCACTTTCTCTAGCTAAAGCTAATTTCACAATTTTCATCTTATTTCTACCTTAGTCCCTCTCTAACGAAATGGCTGATCATCAGCCATCTTCAACTCCAGGTTTTATTGTAAATGTTTCATAAGTCCACTGAACCTACTCAAATACCGCTAAATGACTGACTTCAAGCCCGTCAGTAGGCTAATAACTGTCGCGAGGTTTTCGAGCAGTGCACACCATGTTTTCTTACATTGTGAAAACTTTATGAGTCATTCAAATCTTTTCAAATGGCGCTAAAAACTTATTTGGAGGCCCTCATTAGGTTAAGACGTTGTATAAACTTTTCAAATAGCACACAAAAAGTTTTCAAACTCCGTACAAACTTTTTTCGTGTCCTCTAAGCCTACCCAAATGCCGCTAAGCGACTCAATTAAAGCCCCTTGGGAAGTTAAGAGGTCAAACTAATGTTTCAGACAGCAAACTAAAGGTTTTTGAACTCCCGTAGTCTAAATTTACTTAAATGCCACCAAATGACTAAGTTCAAGCGCCTTGATAAGTTAAGAAGCAAATTAAACATTTTTGCACCCAAAAAAATGTTTTTTTATGTCGTACAAACTTTTCAGGCGTTGTCTAAACCTACTAAAATACTACAAAACTAATCCATTGAAGCCCCTCAGTAGGTTAAGATGACAAACGAACATTTGGGGAAGTGAACAAATACTTTCATACTATGTAAAACCTATCAGCGCATCATCTGCACTTACCTAAATGCTGCAAAATGACTAAATTTCAAGCCCGTTCATAGGTTAAGAAGCCAAACAAATATTTTGGGCCACGTACAAACTTTTTTGGTACATCATACAAAGCCTCTCTACATCATCTAAACCTACTCAAACACCACTAAAAGATTTAATTCAAGCCCCTTGGTAGGTTAAGATATTGACTAAACATTTTGGGCAGCAAATAAAATATTTTGATATGTCATTTAATCTTTCTGTGCATCGTCTTAAACTACTCAAATGCTATCAAACGACTCTATTCCACACCCTAGGTAGGTTAATTTTCCGAACGTACATTTTAGGCTGCAATCAAACTATTTTCGTACTGCATAAAAACTTTTTGCACGTCATCTCAGCCTACTTATATGCCACAAAACAACTCAATTCATTCCACTAGGTAGGTTACGATGCCAACGAACATTTTGAGAATCAAACCAAATTTTTTTTACGTTCAAACTATCCATGTATCATTTGAACTTAATTAAATGATGCAAAATAACTAAATTAAAGCTGCTCGATTAGTCAAGAGGCCAATCAAACGTTCCGGCCAGCACAAAACAATTTCATACATTGTACAAAGCTTCTCTACATCGCCTAAACCTACTAAGTTTGGGCAGCGCACAAAATGTTTTTCTACATTGTACATACGTTTTGTGCGTCATTTAAACCTACTTAAGTGCTGCCAAACGACTGCACTCAATGTCGTTTTTTGGTTAAGACGTCGAACAAAGCTTTTGGGTACCAAACAAAATGTCTTTATACATTGTACATTCCTTCTAGACATTGTCTGAACTAGATAAACTAGCATGTCAATTGACTTAACACAAGCCCTTGGTTAATTAAGATGTCAAACAAATGTTTTGTGGAGCACAAAAAATGTGTTGAACGTTTTATGAACTTTCTACGCGTTGTCTGATTCCTCTCAAATTGTGCCAAATGCCTAAATTTAATCCAATTGGTAAGTTAAGTTGTCAAATGAACAATTTTGGCATGAAAAAATTATTATTGTTCATTGTACAAACTTTCCGCGGGTCGTCTTAACTTACTAAAATGCAACCAAACAAGTTTGTTAAGCCCCTCGGTAGGCTAAAAGGTCAAAGAAACATTTCAAGTAGTGCACAAAGAATTTTTGTGCTCCTACAAACTTCTTGCGCATCATCTGTATTTGTCCAAATGGTACCAAATGACTCCATTCAATCCTTTTGGCAGTTAAAGATGTCAAACAGGCACTTCTGACAATTCACAAAACAATTTTGTATCGTTAAAACTTTTCGCGCTTCGTAAAATATTAAAATACGAGCAAACAACTCCTTTCAAGCCCTTCAATTGGTTAAGATTCCAAATGAGTGTTTCATGCAAGAAACAAAAGATTTTTATACATCATATGAACTTTCCACACGTCATATAAACAAGCTCAAATGGCTCCAATTGACAGTTTAGATGCCGAACAAATGTTTTGGGCAGCACACAAAATGTTTTTGTATGTCATATGAAATTTCTGCACATCATATGAATCTTCTCAAATAGTGTCAAACGATACAAGTAAAGCCAATCGATAGCATAAGAAGCAAAACAAATATTTCAAGTAGTGCACCAAATGTTTTTGAATGTCGAACCATTTTTTTGGGCGTAGTCTTTCCTACTCTAATGCTGCCAAACCTCTCCATTCAAGCCCCTTGGTTGGTTAAGAGGCCAAACAAACCTTTCAGAAAGTGCATAAAATGTTTTGGTACGTCTAAACTTTTGGTGCGTTGTTTAAACCTACTCAAATGCCGGCAAACGACTTAATTGAAGCCTCTTAGTAGGTTAAGATCTTGGACGAACATTTCTAGCAGCTAATAAAATGAGTTTGTACGTTGTACAAACTCTCTGTGTGTCCTCCAAATCTACTTAAAATGCTGCAAAATGACTAAATTCAAGCCTGGCATGAAAACGTAAATGCATAATAGAAAATATGGGTAGTCTAATGTCGAGAGAAAATTATTATTCTTATCTTCGAACTCTAATAAAAAATAATGGAATAAAGAAACTAAATTAAATAAAATAATAGTAAATATCTTTAGCAATCTTTAGCTGAGAATTTCCACTTTAAGAAATGCAAGGTTAAGCTCAAGTCTTATTCAAGTAGTTTCTAATATAATTCAAGTGGTATCTCTATTCTTCAAAAAGTTTTCAACTTCAACTAAAACCCTACTTGACACTTGAAATAAGAGAGGAGCTAAGAGATTTTGTGGGTGGTGTTATTCCGAAATAGAAATCTTGAGTTATTGATTGAACTAAAGGGAATAGAGAGGAGAGATTCATGGAGGTTGAGTGTGTGGGTTGCCAAAGGACTTCAGTCAAGCCCCTTGGTGGGTAAAATGCCACTAGAACATTTTAGGCAGCACACAAAGCATTTTGGTATGTCCGATGAACATTTTGTGTGTCATCCTAACATGCAAAAATAATGCTTAACGACTTAATTCAAGCCTATTAGCAGGTTAAGATGTCAAACAAACATTTCAAGCTGTGCACAAAACATATTTCTATATCATACAAACTCTTTGTGCATCTGAACCTTCTCAAATGCTGCCAAACTACTACATTCAAGCTTTTCAGTAGGTTAAGTTGCCAAACAAATATTTTGGGTTGTGAATGAATCGCTATCATACTAACTTTTCTGCGAGTTGTCTGAAATAGCTCCAATGGACCCAATCGACTTAATTCAAGCCCTCGGTAGGATAAGATGCCAAACAAACATTTCAGGCAGCGCAACAAATATTTTTGAACATTGTATGAACTTTTTAAGAAACGTCCAATTCTTCTCAAATGATGCCAAACTACTCAATTAAAGCTCCTTAATATGTTAAATGTTAAACAAACATTTTCGGCAGCAAAAAAGACATTTTAAACCAACTTTACGTGCGTCATCTAAACCTACTCAAATATCGCCAAACGACTCAATTCAATCCCATTGGTAGGTTAAGATGCCAAATGGACATTTTGGACAGCGCACAAAATGTTTTTGTTTTTCGTACAAAGTTTATGCACGTCATCGAGGATGGTGATGCCTATAACTTGATTATCAAGATAAATATGAAATTTTAGTTGTCTAAAGAATTTAAAGTGAGTTTTCAGAAGTTGAAACAAAAATTAACGATATCCCAAGTATTAGCACTTCCGATGGAAGATAAAAGATTTAGTATTTATTACAATGCTTTTAAGATCAGATTGGGTTGGAGACGCCAAAGCAACTTCTCATTTGGATAGCTAGCTCGGGAGGTAATGGAGGTTGGATGGAAGAAGGAGTCGAAGCCCCTGTGGTAGTGGTCCAAGCAACAAAGCATAGAGACTACAATTTGATCCAGCACAACTGGACCTCCAAAGCTTACACTGCCAATTTGACAACAGGCCCAGCCTCAACAAATTCTTCATACAAAATGTACCCAACCTCCCAAGGTTTCCAGAGAGTGGTAGAAAGTTAAAATTAGACACCGTTTGCTCAGTCAAACGATGTAATCACCGAGAGCCCATGTCCAAGAAGAGCCTTACCCGGGAAGAACACTTTCCACTTTTTGAAGTCCACAAGCCTCAATACATTGGTCCAAACCCAATTCCAAGGGATAAGGACGTCTTACTCTCAGCCTTTTGAATGTGTTTATTTCAGCTGTACCATCTTACTTTTAGGGTTAGGGTTTGAAAAATGGATTTCCCATGGGTTTTCATTGGTAAGTCATGGGTTTCTATGGGTTTGTTATGGCTTTTGGAGTGGGTTTTCTTTTTTGCATGAGTTTTCGTTTTTGAGGGTGTTTGTATGGCAGCCGGTTGGAAGGGGAACCCATTTCGGGGACCACTCTTTCTTGGTCCTCCCAAATCGGGTAAATGTTGGGTTGTCCTTTTCACCTCTCTTTTTTGTGCATGAACCAAAACGGGTAAAGCCTTGGTAGCCATCCGAACAAGGTGCCATCTCCCTCATGTGAAGGAGATTCAAACTCCCTCATGACCGAGAATTGTACTCAGTTGAAATTTGAATACCAAAGTGATTTGCATTTTCACGTTGGCTGTGGTTTTTCCGCCAACCAAGACTCGGCTCTCCGGTGGGTAATATCTGGCAACATCGAAGAGGTTCTCCAAGGTTTTTGTTTCCCTTCCAAGCTAGGGTAAGCTAGGCCATTCTACACATCTTCATCCACTCTCCCGTGGTCTTAGAGTAAGTGTGTAATCCCCATTAGCTCATCTCCATCTTTGATGAAATTACATTTTCCAACCAAGCCCCATGTCTTCTCTGATAACCACCCTTTTGGCACTCGATACTCTCCTCTGCACAACTTCAAATTCCCCAAAGCTTTTACCCTCATTTTTGGAGGTTAAGCTTTTCTCTCATCTGCAAACAACCCCTCCAAATCTTGGTTTCAAACTCTATATGCAACCCAATAACTCACTATCTTAATATCACCCATTTCCAGCCCATTTCTTCCCTTCTTTTACACTCAAAACATCTTTTTATTCTTTTTCCCACTCTTGAAGCTTGTCCATAGGGTTTAGGAATTTAACCTTTGAGCTTAGAGCTTTGGGCTTAGAGCTTGGGCTTAAGGATTAGGCATATGGTAGGACTTAGGATTTAGGGTTTTAGTATTAGGGATTAGAGCTTAGGGCTTTCAACTTTTGGCTTAAGGCTTATGGGATTGGCTTATGGCTTAGGCATTTGGGCAAAAGGATTTGGGTTTTGGGATTAGGGCTTCGTGCTTATTAGTAGGGCTTAATGCTAAGGGCTAGGGATTAGAGCTTGGCCTTTGAGCTTTGTGCTTAGGCTTTGGGCTTAGGGATTATACTTTGTGCTTTTGGCTTTGAGCATAGTGGTTTAAGTTTACGACTTAGGGCTTAGAAGTTTATAATTAGGGCTTAGGGCCTAGGGATTAGGTCTCAAGCGTTAGAGCTTAGGATTTAGGGCTTTGGGCTTTGTGCTTAGGGCTTATGCTTAAGGCATAGGGCTATGGAATTTTTGCTTTAGGCATCAAGCTTGAGGCTTGGGGCCTTCAGGATTAGTGCTAATGGCATAGAGCTTTGGGATTAGGTGGAAGTTGTTAGGCCTTAAGGCTTACAAATTAGAGCTTTGAGCCTAGGGTTTATAATTTTTTGCTTGGGCCTTGTGGCTTAATCCTTGGGCTGAAAGCATAGGGCTTAGGGTTTCTATATTAGGGCATATGGGTTAGGTATTAGGGCTTTCGGGTTAGGGCTTTTGTGTTATTGCTTTGGGCTTAAGTTTTATGGCTAAGAGCTTAAAGCTTATGACTTAGGGCTTTGAACTTAGGGTTTAAGGCTATGGGTTTAAGGGTCATAGGCTTAGGAATTAGGACTTAAGACTTATGACATAAGGATTATGGTTTTGGGCTGAGGTTGATGGGCTTTAAGCCTAGGGCTTTTTGTTTAAAGACCAGGCTTTGGCTTTAAGGCTTAAGGCTTTGGGCTTAGGAATTAGAGCTTCAAGCTTAAGGCTTAAGGCTTTAGGCTTAGGCCTTATGAATATAGGCTTAGGTTTTTGTGCTTAGGGCTCAAGGCTTAAAGTTTACGGTTTCCAGATTAGGGCTTTGAGCATTGAGCTTAGGGCTTAGGGTTTAATATTTAGGGCTAAGGGTTTAGGGCTTAGGGTTTAGGGCTTTGGGCTCATGGTTTTGGGATTAATTCTTATGGTTTTGGGCTTTATGGTTAAAACTGTAAACTTAGGGGTTGTAGCTTAGGGATTTGGGCTAACAACTTAAAACATAGAGGTTTGGGCTTAGGGCTTATACCTTTGAAATTTTGGCTTACGTCTTAGAGCTTACGACTTAGGACTTCGGGTTTAGGACGTATGGCTTTGAGATTAAGTCTTATGGTTTTGGGCTTTGGGGTTATGGAATTGAACTTTGGGCTTATGACTTAGTGCTTTGGATAATGACTTATGACATAGATGTGTGGCATTAAGGTTTATGGCTTTGAGCTTAAGGTTTATAGCTTTAGGCTTAGGGATTAGAGCTTATGACTTAGGACTTTGGGCCTTTGTCTTTGAGCTTTAGGCTTTAAGCTTTGGGATTTCGGCTCAGCGATAAAGACTCAGAGCTTTAGGCTTTTAGTTTAAGGGCTTTTACTTAACGCTTAAGACTTAGGACTTCTGCCTTATAGACTGGCATTTAGGGTTTACGGTTTTGTGCCTTGGGCTTACGACTCACAAATTAAGGCTTTGGGCTTAAGGCTTAGGCTTCGGACTAACCGCTTATGACATAGAGGTTTGGGTTTAGGCCTTTGGCCTTTGTTATTCAGGCTTACAGCTTAAGACTTTGGTCTAAGGCTTTAGGCTTTGGGCTTTCTGCTCTGTGCTTTGGACTTTAGGCATAGCACTTAAGGCTTATGGGTTAGGGCTTTTGGATTTGGGCTTAGTGCGTCAGGCTTTGGGCTTAGGTTTTAGAGCTTTTGGCTTTTGGCTTATGGATTAGGTCTTACAACTGAGGGTTTATTGTTAAAGGATTAGGACTTTGGCCTTTGGGCTTAGCTGTGAGAGGTTTACGGTGTAGGGCGTACGACTTACGATTTGGGCTTAGTCCTTAGGCCATTAGGGTTAGCAATTAGCTCTTAGGGCTTAGAGCTTTGGGCTTTTGACTTTGGGCTTACAAATTAGGGCTTCGTGTTTCAGGCGTTAGGATTACGGCTTCAGGTTTATTTGTTAAGTCTTAGGGCTTAAGACATGGGGCTTTAGGTTTGGGCCTTAGGAATTAAGCTTAGTGCTATGGGGTTAAGTCTTAGGGCCTAAGACTTTTAGCTGAGGAGTTAGGGCTTCAAAAATCTTACAACTTGAGGCTTTGGGCTTTGTACTTTGGGCTTAGGGCCAATGGCTTAAGACCTAGGGAATAGGGAGTAAGGCTTAGGGCTTTCATCTTTAGGGTCAACGGTAAGGGCTTTGGACTAAGGTCTTAGGTCTTAGGGCTAAGGGCTTTGGGCTTAGATTTCAAGACCTAGGGCTTAGGTTTTATGGCTTTGTTTTTTGGCCTAGGACTTTTTGCCTATGGCTTAGGGCTTTGGCTCAATGGCTTAGGACTTAGGGCATATGGATTTAGGACTAAGCGTTAGGCCTTTGGGCTAAGGGCTTTCGGCTTTATTGTTAGCGCTTATGACTTGGGGCTTAAGGATTTGGGATTAAGGCTTATGGCTTGGGGCTTAATGCTTTGGGATTAGGGCTAAGGATTTAGGACTTTGGGCTTAAGTATAGGGCTTTGGGCTTAGGGCTTAAGGTTTGGCGTTTAGCGCTTTCGGCTTAAAGCTTTTTACGTAGGGCCTTAGGGTAGTAGGCTTCGAGATTAGTTCTTAGGGCTCTAGGCGTGGGGATCAGAGCTTATGGCTTAGAGCTACAGGCTTTGGGCTTCTGGCATAGGAACTAGGGCTTCGATGTAGGGATTCAGGTTTAGGGCTTTCCGCTTAGTTCTTTGGGCTTATGTGTTAGGGCTTAAGGCCAAACCCCAATACCCGAACCTTAAAACAAAAAAAATCTGAATTGAAACCTCGAGAACCAAAACCTGAACCCCAAACCCTAAACCCAACATCCGAAACCTGAAACCTAAAACCTAAAACCCAAAACGTGAAACTTGAACCTAAATTCAAACCTCGAAACGAAAAACCCAAACAAAGAACCCGAAACGAAACTTTAAACCCCAAAACCCAAAAACCCAAACTTGAACCCTGTAATGAAAAAATCGAAATACAAAACTCAAAACTCAAAACTCAAACTTTGAAACAATTAAATGGACCCTAAATTCGAAACCCAAAACCTGAGAACCAGAACAAAACCCTAAAATCCAAAACCTAAAACCAAAACCTTAAAACCTAATCCCCATAACCTGGAACCTGAGACCCATTATCAAAAACTTAATACACTAAACAAAAACATAAAACTCAAAATCCAAAACTAGAAACTTGAAACCCGTTACCAAAAACTTAACACAGAAAACCAAAACCCTGAAATCCAAAACTCGAAAACCCAAAATCCGGAACCTAAAACTTGAAACCTAAAATACGAAACCTAAAACCCAAAACCCAAAATCTAAACATGAAAACTACAAATCCTAAACCTTAAACCAAAACCTAAAAACCCAAAACAAACATCGCAAACAACAAAATGCAAAACCAAAACAAAATCCCAAAAACCCAAAACCTAAAACCTGAAACCTAAACCTTGAAAACTTAAACCCGTAAATTGAACCACAAAACAAAAAACCCAACACCCGAAACTGAAACCTCGATACCCAAAACTAAAAATCTAAACTTGAAACCTGAAATTTAAAACATGAAACTTAAAACCCTGAATCTGATCAACAAAATTTCAAACCGAAAACCTAAAAACTGAATTCAAACTTCAAACCCAAAACCAGAATCTCGAACCCAAAATCCGAAACCCAAACTTTGAACACCGAGAATCAAAACTAGAACCATAAACCAGAAACATGAAACCTAAAAAGCAAAACATGAAACCTAAAACTCGAAAGCCGAACCCCAAAACCTAAAATCCAAACCCCAAAACTTGAAACACAAAACATAAAACTCGAACCTTGAAACCGAAAAACCCAAACTCTGACCCTAAACCCAAAACTCAAAACACGACACTCAAAAGCCAAAACCCAAAACCTGAAACCTTTAACACAAAACCTAAAACTTGAAACCCAAAACAAAAAACCGGAAAACCAAAGCCCAAACACTGAAAACTGTATCACAAACCCAAAATCCAAAACCCAACGCCCGAACTTGAACCTCAAAACCCAAAACCTGAACCCTAAACCTAAGACCCGAATTTGAAAACCCAAAACTTTAAAAACAAAAACTAAACTACGAGATGCAAGGCTTAAAACTCAAAACTCGTAACCCAAAACCCAAAACCCAAATTAAACCTTGAACCCAAAACATGAACCGTAAACCTGAAACCCAAAACCCAAACATTGAACCACGAGACCAAAAACAAGCTTTAGGTCTTTGGGCTTAGGGATTTTAGCTTATGGATTAGAGATTATGTTAGGGTTTGGGCTTAGGTTTTAGGGCTTTAAGCTTACAACTTATGATTTAGGACTTAAGGTTTATGATTTAGGCTGATGGCTTTGGGCTTTGGGATTAGGGAATAAGGCTTTGGCTTAGGTATTAGGGAGAGCTTAGGGCTTTGATGTTAGGGGATAGGACTTGGGGTTTAAGCTCAAGGCTTGGGGTTTAAGGTTTACGACTTGGACTATAGGCTTAGGGCTTAGGGCTAAGGACTTTTGTTCAAAAACGAAAGGTTTAAAGCTTGGGGCTTGGGGCTTAGGACTTAGGGCATAGGGGTTAAGGCTTAGGGCTAAGGTTCTTAGGACTTATGGTTTTGGGCTAAGTGCTTTGGATTTTTTGTAGAGGGCTTAGGACTTTGAGCTATGATCTTAGAGTTTTTGGCTTATGGATTAGGACTATAGCTTAGGAATTTTGGCATAGGATTTACGTGTTTGGGATTATGGATTAAGCCTTAGGGCTTTAAACTTAAGACTTTTAGGAATAGGGCTTTGGCTTAGGGCTTAGGAATTGGGGCTTAGAGATTTTGGCTATTGATTATGGTTTTGGGAAGAGGCTTAAGGCCTATGTATCAGGGCCTAATTCTTAGGGCTAGGGATTGGAGCTTAAGCTTTTGGCTTTCTGCTTAGGGCTTAGGGACTATAGATTAAAGCCTCGCTTTAGGGTCAGGGATTTAGGCTTCGGAGTTAGGAATTATGGCTTAGGGCTTAGGGCTTTGGCTTAGGGCTTAGGAATTGGGGCTTAGGGATTTTTGCTGTGTGTTGTGGGCTTAGATGTTTAAACTTTAGGCTTAGCACTTAAGGCTTTGGGCATTAGGCTTTTGGTGAGGGCTTCAGGCATAGGGGTTTGGGCTTTTGCCTTGCGGCTTAGGGCTTAGGGCTTAGGGCTTAAGACTTTAGGTTTGGAGCTTAATGCTTTCATCTTTGTGATTAGGTCTCAAGGCTTAATGCTTTCAAAATTAGAGCTTCAATGTTAGGGCTTTGGGGATAGGGCTTTGGGCTTAGGTATTATTGCTAAGGGCTTAAAGCTTATGCCTTAGGGCTTTGAACTTAGGGTTTAGGGCTTTATGCTTAGGCTAAGGGCTTAATGATTAGGACTTAGGACTTGGGATTCTTGTTTTGGGATGAGGATTTTTGGCTTTAAGCTGAGGGCTTATTGTTTGAGGCTTAAGGCATAGGATTTAGGGTTGTAAGCTTTTTTTTGTAGGGCTTTGGGCTTATTGTTATAGACTTAGGGCTTTTGGCTTAGGTCTAAGGGCTTGGCCTTAGGAATTAGGGCTTCGAGATCAAGGTTTAGGCTTAGAGCTTTGGGCTCAGAAGCTAGGGCTTAAGGCTTAGGGCTTTAGCTTTGGGTTTAGGTATAAGGTTCAGGGCTATGGCCAAGGCCCAAAGCATATAGGCTGAGGTATGAGAGCTTCACGCCTAAGACTTTAGGCTTATGGCTTAGGCCATAATGCTTTAAAATTTTGTCTTAGGGCATTAGGTTGAGGGCTGAAGTTTGATCTTAGGGCTTTGGACTTTAGGCTTAGGTCTTAGGCCTCAAGGATTTAGGCTTAAGACATACGGCATAGGGCGTAGGTTTATGGCATAGGCCTTTGGGCATTGGGCTTAGGTCTAAGTGCTGAGGGCTTAGGCCTAAGGTCTTTGGGCTTAGGGAAAGGGCTTTAGGCTTAAGGCTAAGGGCTTTGGGCTAAGGTCTTAGTTGTTCGGGCTTTGAACTTTGGACTTTGGGCTAAGGGTTTAGGTCGTAGTGTTTACAAGTAATGACTTAAGGCATAAGGCTTTGGGCTTAGAAATAGAGCTTAGAGCTTTGGGCTTTGTGCTTATGGCTTAGGGCTAAGGACATAGGGTTTCGAGATTAGTGCTTAGAGCTTTGGGCAGGTGTCAAGCGTTAGGGCATATGGGTTAGGATTAAGGGTTTTGGGCTTAAAGCTAATGGCTTAGAGCTAATGGCTTAGAGCTAATGGCTTAGAGCTAATGGCTTAGAGCTTAATGTTTAGGCTTTGTGCTTAAGGTTTTAGGCTTAATGCTTAGGATTTTGAGTAGAGGTATTAGGGTTTCAAACATTAAACATAGAGCTTAGGGCTTAGGACTAAGGCATATGGCTTAGGAATTAGGGTATATGATATAGGGGTTTGAGATTAGAAATTAGGGCTTTGGGCTTTCTGCTTGCGACTTTTGGCTAAAGCCTTATGGCTTTGTTCTTAGGGCTTAGGGATTAGGCTTTAGGGTTTTTGGCTAAAGTATTAGAATTTTTTTGTAAGGGCTTAGTGACATGCCACGAGTTGATCCATCCATCGCCAATCCCAAAGAGGCCACCACCCGAGCTCGGGCTCGTGTATTTTCTAACAAGTTTGTTCCTTTTGCAGGGGAGGCAATACAAGGACTCAATATATTGGAACCTACCTTGGAAGACAAAGAAAAGCCAAATCCATTCAATTTAGATGTCAAGACTCGGCCCAAGTGGTCCATGAAGGAGGGTAAATGTTCCCTTGGAAATATTTAAAATTTGTCAAAGCAACAAAGCATGGGACCACGTTTTGGATTCGGCCTAGTGGGACCTCTGAAGCTTTTTGGGCCTTTGTGACGATCTTTTTGGCCTTAAATGAAATCAACGCCTTCTAAAGAAAGATAGCTAACTTCTCAAGCTTTCCAACGAGAGGTCGAAGGCTAAAATTAAATGCCGTTTGCTTGGTCAACTACAGCCAACAAAGAGAGGGCAGCAAAACTTACCCGAGAAACAATCTTATTAGGTTTTTTTTTTTATTTTCGTGAACTTTTTGCATGAGTTGCATAGATTTGCATGGGGGTTTTTCTTTGTCTGATAAGAGGGTCTTTTGGGTACAAAATTAAGGGTTTTGTGACCGGTTCAAAGTGGAGTTTATCTTGTTTCAAAACAAGTCTCTTCATTGGTCAACATTATCCTTTCATTTTTGTGCGACAAATTGAAATATTCGGTGGATCTTAACAAACCGAATGAGATCACTAATTTCCCTCCCTTGTTGGCTTATTAAATCCCCCCCATCATAGCTTGTAATCTCAGATTTTAATTTAGAAGATTTTTCTTTTCAAATTTTGAATCTCCCCCTTTGGAGTTTTTTCTCCAAAGACTCGGTCTCTGGCCACCGAGAGACAACCGGAGTTGGTCATCCTTTTGAGATAGAACGACCTATCCTTACCACATTTCTTCAGCCATATTCATGGTCTAAGGGTGAGAGTAGGGATCATCAGCTCAAGCATCCATTTTTACGTGAAAGGAACCACCTTTTACTGCAAATCCCCATATCTAGCCATTCTGCATCCATCTTCCATCTCGCCTCCACAACTCCTAAACCATTTATGAGAATTTTTCTAATTTTTGAGGTATTATTTCACCGTTATTCATTTAGAAAACCTCCAAATTTCATTTCCAAACTCATCCCCTTTTACAAGTGACAATCATTTCAAATTCATCCTCGTTTTCCCGGATCTACCGAGAAAATCCTAAATTATCCCCTTAACTGTTTTCACCATTGTCAGCATATCTTTAAATCCGCGCGTGAGAATCCCTTAATTTTTGGAGACTATCTTCTACTTTCATCCCTTAATATTTCCTCAAAAATTCGTTAAAAGTCTCACTCCCATTTACGAGATCCAAGCCCAAAGTTTATCCAGAATCTGATATTTTGGGTAATTCCTAAAATATTTCCATTATTCCCATTATTCCCATTCCTATTTCGTGTCACTTAGGTGATATGATTCAAAAATGGAATGGGGAAAAATGGGTTTCGGGTGAGAAATAGGCAAAGAAAAGGGCCGAAAATAGGTGCTATTGGGGAAGGTGGTTCTAGAGTGCTATTGGCGTATCGGCTTCGTTCAATGTTCAAGATTGATCTCCATATGTGGGGGAGGCAGTCGAGGATGAGGAGGAGCAACCCCTGGATTTGAGGGCAAATCCTCATTCACCCGAAGGGGATGATGTGCCCGGGAACCGCCATCCACCAGAGGGTGCGACCACCCGAAGCCGGGCGAGACAGTTATCTAATATGTTTGCTAATTTTGCAGGAGATTCATCGCCACTAAAGGGCCTCCTAGACATGCCCTCCTCTCTTGATAAAGAACTTCCCAAGCATTGCATACATTGGGAGATTGAAGAGGAGAACTTAGAGTCCGAAGTTCATAGCCTATCTTACCAAGACAAAGACCAAGCAACAACTCACGTGGAACTCCTAGTTATTCTTAAAGAAGATGATCCATTCATGCAGCAAGGACAAGGACAAGTCTAAGGATGGGAGAGCATGGGAGAAGTCCACATTTTAATTCTTTTGAAGAAAGAAAACCCGGTTGTATAATATCTTGCATGGTTCACGTGAAAACCATGCAAGCTCCTTCTCTTTCTTTTTGTTGTAAACTAATTACGTGGCTGCAAGTGGGAGATCCTTAGGAAGCCTTAGGGAATGGTTTTAACCTTACCTTAGTGACCATCACTCTTGTTGGTGATGGAAGTCAAGGGTGGGCCCTAATTTGCCATACCTTGTTGTTGGTTTAGCACTTAGGGTTATGGGTGATAATCATTCACCTTTTGTTGCTCGTGGGAAGGAGGGTTTTTACCCTTCCTTTCTCAGCATTTGGAAGATAGAAAAGTATTGGAAAATTTGCAGAAGCTTGAAGCTCTCAAACCCTCTTTTCTCACGGCTTCAAGGGATTTTGGTGAGTAATATCCAATCTTCTTTGTTTGTCTTGGTGTTGGTGATTAGCTAGGATCACTAAACCTTATTCCAACCTCCTTCCTCACTTGTTTAGGAACAAAAGTGAGCTTGGAAATCCCATAGCCTTCCTCCATTTGTTGTTTGCATTTGTGTTTGTCTTTGTTGTTGGTTGCTGTTTTTGGTGCATACCCGAGTGAAT
Organism: Begonia fuchsioides; assembly: GCA_003255005.1. Taxonomy (NCBI): domain Eukaryota; kingdom Viridiplantae; phylum Streptophyta; class Magnoliopsida; order Cucurbitales; family Begoniaceae; genus Begonia; species Begonia fuchsioides. Next base: position 98,259 of record QAOC01035547.1, on the reverse strand, counting down.
TTGTGCAACAAAAGTCCAATTCGTGCCATTTCTGTTTTCCGTGAACAAAAGTCCCTAATTTTATGGCTGTGAGTTCCTCTTTCATGGCTTGAAATAACTGTTCTTTACGTTTAGCCACAGCCCCTCCCCATCAAGAGTTATGCATGTTTTTTCCACTGCCTTCTACCCGAATTCCTGAAATCGGGCAGTTCTGTCCATCAATTTTCTATCCTGCATATCTTCCAATCTACCAGTGATTTTTCCCTCAAACCACTTTCAGTTTCTTCCCACTTAGTTGAAGTTAAGTTCTGCCAATTTCCACCCTCCCAGACTCCCTGAATTGGAAGTTGTGGAGAAGTCTCCCTAACACCCCTGCACTGTTTCTTTCAGCTTTGTCTGTTTGTGCACCTAACTTTGCCTCCGTGTATTTTATTGATCCGCGCGTGTTGTAAGCTGTAAATTTGCTCGAACTTAGCCCACTCTTAAAGGTTTAAGTCCTCCAATTTCTAGCTAAAGCCCCTGTATGCGTTTGGAGTTCTCCTTGCTCCAATCCCCTGTTGCTGCCTACCTTTCTTTCTCTCGGCAGTTTGTTGCCATCTCCTCTCTTCCCGACACCTCCGCATCTTGGAGCGTGTCATTTGGTATCAGAGCATAGCTCTTCTTTCCTTTGTTCCTTACCCTTAAGCCCTCCAATTCCATAATCTTTTATGGCACATAAAAGTGGTGGCATGACCACTAGAAGTGGGGCGGTTTTGCAACCTAGCCGAGACCTCCCATCAACAAGTGAACCACCTCCACGCCTAGCATCATCCCAAGAACGTGAGCACGATTTTCAGAGTCAAATAGATGGCATTAACCGAAGATTGGACATGCTCTTGCAAAGAATGGAGGCTCCAAATCCGCCTAGACCGCCTCCCCCGGTTACTCCCGGAAGAAGAGCCGGAGGTGCTCGAGGTCGGCTATATGATTTGGAAGACTCGGAGGATGAATTTGAGCCACGAGATAGACAACCCCGTGAGGATGACTTACGGCATTTAAAGGTGAGAATTCTACCTTTTAATGGCTCTTGTGATGGAGACTCATTTCTGACTTGGGTAGATAAGGTGGATAAGGTTTTTGAGTGTTATAACTATTCGGAGAAGTCTAAATTACAACTAGTGGCCTTGGAACTTCACGGGTATGCTAGCTTATGGTGGGACAGCTTGAGGTCTCAAAGGAGGCGTGACCGTGAGGAGGAAATTAGCACTTGAAGAGCCATGAAAATGATTATGAAAAGGAGATTTATACCTATCCATTATAGACAAGAATTGTTTTTTCAACTCCAAAATTTGAAGCAAGGAAGCCTCTCGGTTGAAGAGTATTTGATGGACTTTGAAACCTTACGGATCCGTTGTGATCTTGAAGAACCGGAGGAACAAATCCTAGCAAGGTTTCTAAGAGGGCTGCATAAAGACATTG
>QAOC01035547.1:78855-93723 GCA_003255005.1 Begonia fuchsioides | reverse complement strand
CATAGCCTTCCTCCATTTGTTGTTTGCATTTGTGTTTGTCTTTGTTGTTGGTTGCTGTTTTTGGTGCATACCCGAGTGAATTTGTGCAACAAAAGTCCAATTCGTGCCATTTCTGTTTTACGTGAACAATAGTCCCTAATTTTATGGCTGTGAGTTCCTCTTTCATGGCTTGAAATAACTGTTCTTTACGTTTAGCCACAGCCCCTCCCCATCAAGAGTTATGCATGTTTTTTCCACTGCCTTCTACCCGAATTCCTGAAATCGGGCAGTTCTGTCCATCAATTTTATATCGTGCATATCTTCCAATATACCAGTGATTTTTCCCTCAAACCACTTGCAATTTCTTCCCACTTAGTTGAAGTTAAGTTCTGCCAATTTCCACCTTCCCAGACTCCCTGAATTGGAAGTTGTGCAGAAGTCTCCCCAACACCCATACACTGTTTCTTTCAGCTTTGTCTGTTTGTGCACCTAACTTTGCCTCCGTGTATTTTATTGATCCGCACGTGTTGTAAGCTGTAAATTTGCTCGAACTTAGCCCACTCTCAAAGGTTTAAGTCCTCCAATTTCTAGCTAAAGCCCCTGTATGCGTTTGGAGTTCTCCTTGCTTCAATCCCCTATTGCTGCCTACCTTTCTTTCTCTCGGCAGTTTGTTGCCATCTCCTCTCTTCCCGACACCTCCGCATCTTGGAGCGTGTCATTATGACTTAGAACTTTAGGCTTTGGGCTTAGAACTATTTTCTAATGAGTTTGTTGATTTTTTAGGAAGCTTGTTTTATAAAGGTTTAATCAAGAAGCCAATGATGAAGGGCATGGTGAGCCCTAGTTGTCATGTGGGGTTGATGCATTTCATGGGCCAACCACACTTGATGAAGGAAGAGGAGTTCAAGGGTGGCACATTAAGGTGGCCCCAAATCACCAAATCATGAAGGGGAAAGCATGTTTTCCTTTTGAAAACTTTGTGTAATAATTTAGTTAGTTTCATCTAACAATTAGGAGGATAATTAGTAGCTTAAATTTGTGCACATGTAAGGGTACTAGTGTACCCGTGGCATGGAAGGGTGATCAAAACATCCATGGTGATGAAAACAACATTTCTGGTTTCGGCCCAAGCTGACCTTCTATGCTTGTGCAGACGTTTCAACCACCTTCAGGACCTGTTTTTGACAAACGTGCTTCTACAAAAATGTGGCCCACATCTTAAGGTTTCCAGCAACGAGCAGAGCATAAACTTTGGACAACAACTACCCAACCAACCATCTCCATTACAGAGGCCTCCAGAAGATGGAGCGGCCCAAGAGCATCCAACCCATGGTGGCTGATCCATGGCCATGTTTGGCCCCAACGGAAAGGAAGGCTGAATTTCATCTTGGTCCTTCATGGGACCAGCAGCTAGCAGCCCATGAAAGTGCCCAACCATTGGCCCAAAAGATACAAGTGTTCGAGTCCATTTGATTATGGACATTCCATCATCGGTTTGGCCCATCTATTAGGTTTTAGGTTCACGTGAAAACCATGCAAGCTCATTACTCTTTTTTTTTGTTTTGTTGTAAGTTAATTACGTGGCTGCAAGTGGGAGATCCTTAGAAAGCCTTAGGGGATGGGTTTTACCTTCCCTTATTGACCATCACTCTTGTTGGTGATGAAAGTCAAGGGTGGGCCCCATTTACCATACCTTGTTGTTGGTTTAGCACTTAGGATTGTAGGTGATAATCATATGCCTTTTTGTAGCTCGTGGGAAGGAGGGTTTTTACCCTTCCTTTCTTAGCATTTACAGATTAGAAAATGTTGAATGTTGAAGCTTGAAGCTCTCCCATTTTCTCTCACGACAAAGCAATTCAAAGGTGTGTAATATCCTTTGATTTTTGGTTTGTAACGGTGTTGGTGTCTTAGCTAGAGTCACTAAGCCTTATTCCAACCTCCCTTCCTCACTTGTTTAGGATCAAAGGTGAGTTTGGAAACCCCCATAGCTCTCATCCCGTCGTTTTTTTTCAATTGTGATTATTTGAGTGTTGTTTGCTGCCCTTGTCATCTACCCGAGTGGTTTTAGTGCAACAAAAGTCCACTCCGTGTCATTTTTTGTTTCCCATGAACAAAAGCCCTAAAGTTTTGGCTGTGAGTTCCACTTTCCTGTCCTGAAACATCTGTTCTTCTATCTTTATCCACAGGCCCTCCCCATCGAAGTTGTGCATGTGTTTTCCACTGCCTCCTACCCGAATTCCTCAAATCGGGTAATTCTGTCCATCAATTTTCAATCCCTCATATCTTTTAATCTACCCGTGCCTTTTCCCTCAAACCACTTTCATTTTCTTCCCCTTTCATTGGAGTTAGTTTCTGCCAATTTCCACCATTCCAGATAGCCTGCATTGGAAGTTGTGCAGAAGTCTTTCCATATCCACAGCACTGTTTTCTTGTTTGTGTCTGTTTTGTACACCCAAAAGTGTCCCCGTGCCATTTTAAGTTCTACACTTGTTATCACTCTGAATTTTGGACCAAGCCCAGAAAGTCCCTTAAAGTTTAAGTCCACCAAATATTAGCCCAAACGCATGTGTATATTTGTGGCCTTAACCAGTTTCCTCCCCTGTTTCTTCCAACCTTCTTTGTTCTCGGCAGATTGCTAATTTTCATTTGTCCTCTATTCTCCCGACACCTCTCCTATCCCCGAGCGTGTCATTTGGTATCAGAGCAAGGCATCCCTTCCCACGCCTTCCATTTTAATTTTTTTTATTAAGGTTACAAGATTAAAACATGAGGAGACATTATGGAGTAACCCGTGAAGCAACCCGAGGCATTGTTCCACCATATGAACGATCACCGATGACTCCCATTCCAAGATGCTCCGAGTCAAGACTCCAAAGTCAACTTGAAGACATCAACCAGAGGCTAGACCTTTTTATACAACGTTTGGATAGAACCACAACACCAAGAAAGTCACCTAAAATCCCAGCTTCAAAGAGATGGTCCGATGATATCAAAAGAAAAGCTTGGTTGCAAGAATCCGAGGAACACCAAACTGATTCTTTCCTTTTTTCCACGCCCATGTCTATGGTCAAGGAACAACCACACATGATGAAGCCGTGCAGCCAAATGCATGAACATGAAGAAGGCACTCGGCCATAGAATAAAGAGACTATGAACTTGGAATCTCTCGGCCTAGACTATACGAGCTTTCCATGTTCCACCCAAGAAGCCGTGACCATAATGGAAGATACCACTCTTAGAAGCAACCCGAGCGAAGAGGGGTTTTACTACCTCACCAAAGAAGAAGTGAGTTATGTTAAGGTAGCCTCCACGGATGTTAAAGAGAAAAAGGAAATGAAGCCATTCACCGAGCATGCAAATGCTCTCATCCAAGTGACCGAGAAGCAAAACTTGGACATCTCCAATCCATTTCGTATGGAAGCCTCACACCAAAGCACGGAAGCTAAGGAGGAGCTTAAAGAGCTCCTAGTAATCAGCCCTCAATGTGAAATTAGCCAAGAGATTGAAGGGGCCAAACCGCACAAGGTTGTGGCCGAGAGGTATGACTTACCTCAACCTTTGAATCATGAAGTTCTTCATAAATTGTGGATTGATAATCCTTGCTATGATGATAATGCTGTTTTGTTGGAGGATAATTTTGGGATTGATAATCCGTGCTATGATGATAATGCTGTTTTGTTGGAGGATAATTTTGGGATTGATATTGCGGGTGAACTACTAGGTGCTAATAAATCATTGATCAACGATCACAAACTATTGTTGCCTATTAATGTGGTTGTTATTATGGAGTATGGTTTGGATATTTCTATGTGGAATCACAAATATTGGCTTGTTGCATTTCAAGAGGCCGAATTGTTAGAAAAATTGGGAGTTAAGAAGTTTTTCTTGGAAAATTATGATGCGGTGATACATATTTTTAATCATAAGGTGAAAGAACACCGTGGCCTATTTGGGGTTAAAAGTGGTAGCACATTTGAGGATGCATTTTTCTTTGATGGGCCATCATTTTCAATAGTCAATTTTTGTGGGATTGGCACACCTTTGAGTTGCATAAAGTGTTTCGGTTCCACTCTTACAAAAGTTTTTGCTCAAACCTCTTATTGGTGGCTAAAGGGATTTCAACCCCACATTATGATTGAGATTGTTCAACTCAATGAGTTTTTGAGCTACGGTAATTATGCCCTCTTAGACAACGAGTATGGTTTATTTGTTTTTGGAGTTGCTTTAATATTTTCCCATGCCAAAGTTAAGGTGCCTATGGGAAATATTTTGATTGCACCCACCAATTTTGTTTGGAAAGTTGCTTGGCCGAGCCTCAAGTTGGAAGACCTTAGGGCCTTGGGAAAAAGGGGCCAAAGAAGGTGGCCTTGGAGTTTTGGCCAAATTATAAATGATGGTAGGGCATCCATTGCCGAGTCAATGAATGGAATGAAATGGACAATGGCCGAGCATCCTAAGCAACACCAAGAGGTTTTTGGAAGGATCATGAAGTTTTTGGATTTGAGGACAAATCCTTTCCAACCTCGGGTGGATGATGTGCCACGGATTAGCACATCTAGAAGCGGAAGCAAACTATTTTCTAATGAGTTTGTTGATTTTGTAGGAAGCTTGTTTTATAAAGGTTTAATCAAGAAGCCAAAGATGAAGGGCATGGTGAGCCCTAGTTGTCAAGTGGGGTTGATGCATTTCATGGGCCAACCACACTTGATGAAGGAAGAGGAGTTCAAGGGTGGCACATTAAGGTGGCCCCAAATCACCAAAACATGAAGGGGAAAGCATGTTTTCCTTTTGACAACTTTGTGTACTAATTTAGTTAGTTTTATCTAACAATTAGGAGGATAATTAGTAGCTTAAATTTGTGCACATGTAAGGGTACTTAGTGTACCATGGCATGGAAGGGTGATCAAAACATCCATGGTGATGAAAACAACATTTCTGGTTTCGGCCCAAGCTAACCTTCGAGGCTTGTGCAGACGTTTCGACCACCTTCAGACCTGTTTTGGACAAACGTGCTTCTACAAAAATGTGGCCCACTTCTTAAGGTTTCCAGCAAGGGGCAGAGCATAAACTTTGGACAACAACTGCCCAGCCAACCATCGCCATTACAGAGGCCTCCAGAAGATGGAGCGGCCCAAGAGCATCCAACCCATGGTGGCTGATCCATGGCCATGTTTGGCCCCAACGGAAAGGAAGGCTGAATTTCATCTTGGTCCTTCATGGGAGCAGCAGCTAGCAGCCCATGGAAGTGCCCAACCATTAGCCAAAAAGATACAAGTGTTCAAGTCCATTTGATTATGGACATTCCATCATCGGTTTGGCCCATCTATTAGGTTTTAGGTTCACGTGAAAACCATGCAAGCTCATTACTCTTTTTTTTTGTTTTGTTGTAAGTTAATTACATGGCTGCAAGTGGGAGATCCTTAGGAAGCCTTAGGGGATGAGTTTTACCTTCCCTTAGTGACCATCACTCTTGTTGGTGATGAAAGTCAAGGGTGGGCCCCATTTACCGTACCTTGTTGTTGGTTTAGCACTTAGGATTCTAGGTGATAATCATATGACTTTTGTAGCTCGTAGGATGATGTGCAACCCGAGCACATCATGGATCAAGCCCCGACCAACCCAACGAGCCCACCCAATTTTTCTAACTTAGTTGCTCATTTTGCAGGTCTCTTACTCTCAGAAACACCTTCCGAGCATGATCAGGAACGACCCAAACACTCCATCACATGGTGTTTGGCCATTCCCGGCCACGACGCATTCATCGGGCCATGTCTGACCATACCCGGACACGGCGCACCCAGCAGCCCGGCCCGCGGCACAGCCGAGGCTTGTGACTGAGACACGCCCACGACCCCGACCCGACGACCACCCAAACATCGGTCGTCGGCCTATCCGAAGTCCACTAGGGCTTCGGCCCAACAATAAGTGGCCAACGTGAGGAACGCACGGTCCGATCCCCTGGGATCGCGCGGTCTTCCACGGAGTCCAACTCCTCGGCCAACCCAACGCCGAGCCCGGCCACCTTAGCTTATTTTCAGCATTTAGAAGACTTAGTGAAGAAAGCAAGAAGTCTAAAGACAAAGGACGCTGAATGCACCATTGGAAGCCCACGATGGCCGAGCCTCTCACGAGACACGGTCCACTATCGGCCCATTCGAAGACTTAGCCAAATTCTAGCGGCCAAACTTACTTAATCTTTAAGTATTTTGGTTACTTAGCTAAGATATGGAAGAGATTCATAATCGCACGAGCATATCTTCGTGATGACCGTAGATCACCCATCGGACGCACGAGCATGGCCGATCACCGAACCACCTACGATTATCAAGGGATTTTCATGCACCAAATCCTTGGAGTAGCTATTAAATCTTCAGAGGATCTTCAATCAACGGATTTTCTCAACAAACTCACGAATCCCTTGAAGCTCGCCCATCACCGACCGCCGGCTCGGCCCATCTAGACGTGCCCGCGCACCAACTCGAGTCATCAGCGGTCCATCAAAGAACCAGACCGTGCGCTACCTTTTGTTGACCACCAAAGAGACTTTAGAAGCCCCGGATCCAGATTGGCTCGAGCCAATCCTTCATTCGTTCGGAGCTCCGCCCATACCAACGCACCCTCTCGGTCAACCGGTCAACAACAAGACAACCTCGGTCGAACTTCGAACCAACCCGCGAGGAACATGCATGAATCACGGACATGGACTTCTCCAAAGTCAACATGAAGCGTTTGATCAATCTAAAGGCCGAAAGCTTCCTTCTTCTTAGATAGTTAGTTCAATTTTATGTCTTTAAGTATTGTATTCGATTTCCGTTTTCAATAGAGAGAATTTTAGTAAAAATTGTGCATTGCACCTTCTTCCCGAAAGGATCGAAGCTCCCTCTCGATAACTCCCCTCCGGTGAGTCATATCCGGCCGAGTGTTATCAACCCTCGAGTGTTCATCGGTGCGTCATATCCGAGAAGACATTCAAGGTCTACCGAGTTCAATACTTTGATTGCTCAAGTATTGAATTGCCTTCATCCATCTCCTTACACCATCTTCATCCCCGAGCCATCGAATTGCCTCCACAAGCCGATTCCGGTCCATATCTTCATCACCGAGTCATCTCCACATTCTATCGAACCATCTCCGAATTTCCACCACCAAACCCCCTTATTTTCATCACGTTACGCTTCCGCAAACCCCATCCTAAATTTCCCGATCGCCGTACACGCGACCTCTCCGGTTACTTGAAAAGCGACAAGTCTGATCAAGTGTGTGCGATCCTGGTTCCCGCTGCACACCATCTTGGTATCAGAGCTAAAGGTTCGATTTTTACAATTTCTATAAATTTTCCAAACTTTTGATATGAATACTCAAAGTGGTGTCGTTCACAACGCCGCCCGTGATCAAGCTACGAGCGAGCAAACAATGTTCTCCGATCCCCAAGACCAACGGGATCCCGAGAGCAATAATCAGGTGCAATTCGACGCAGTGAATCGTCGAATAGACGTCGTGCTCCAGCGGCTCGAAGATTTGGCCGAGCGCGACCGAGCCCACCTGGCACGGCCCGCGCCACCTCCCCGGCGAAGACCGGTACGCGGAGGACAACCCCGAGCGCGCCCGCGCGATTTTTTGATCCGAAGAAGATTACGATTATGAGCCCGATAATTACTCGAATCGTGATGAAGAATGGAAGCTCCCCAAGTTAACACTTACCCTCTTTCAATGGAGCCTCCAATGGAGATAAATATTTGGATTGGATTGAAAAGGTCGAAATTTTTTTTGACCTTTACAATTATTCCGAGAAGCTTAAAGTCCAATTGGCATCTTTGGAGCTTACGGATTATGCCTCACTATGGTGGAATAGTCTTCGGACACAAGGAAGAAGAGCGCACGAGGAGGAAATTAATTCGTGGAGATTAATGAAAGAATTGATGAGGAAACAGTTTGTACCGAGCCATTACCTTCAAGACCTATTTTTACAACTCCAAGGCCTCCGCCAAGGTAATTCCACCATGGATGATTATCTTACGGACTTTGAGACCTTACGGATTCAGTGTGATTTAGCCGAACCCGTGGAGCAAGTCATGGCACGGTTTATTCGAGGCCTACGATATGAAATTGGTGATGTAGTTGAGTTGCAGCCCGTAGAATCGTTTGATGGGCTTATCCAAATGGCCCTAAGAGTCGAGAGGCAACTCAAGAGAAAAGGCAAGGCTATCGCTCAACGGCCTGCCCCGAAGCCCACAACACCATATCGGCCCGCGCCACGGATCGATGATCGGGCACCCGCGCCAAAACCATGGGCCCGAAACCGGGCACGGATTCTAAGCCATCGGACACTCTAGCCGATCCACAAAGGGCTCGAGAAATTCGATGTTTCAAGAGTCTTGGACGCGGACACATGGCCGCAAAATGTGCCAATAAGCACATCATGACCGTCCTTGAAGGGACCGAGGAGGTCCTGAGCGACGACGAGACACCGCCCGTCGAGGCCGAGGAGGATCCGGGCCCGACTTGAGAAGAAGTTTGTCAAGCATTCGAAGGGCAAAGTATGTTTATGGTGCGAAGAGTTCTTTCTACGCAGCCACAGCCCGAGGAATTACAAAGGGAGACGCTATTTCATAGTCGTTGCATGATCAAGGACAAATTTTGTTCGGTGATCATCGATGGCGGGAGCTGTACGAACGTCGCGTCCCGCGAGCTGACCGAGCGGCTAGCGCTGCCCACGACCGTGCACCCGACACCCTACAAATTGCGCTAGATCACCGACCGTGAGGATGTCCGAGTAAGCAAACAAGCCCGGGTAACCTTTCAGATCGGGACATACAAGGACACGGTCACGTGTGACGTGGTGCCGATGAGCGCCACACATTTGTTGCTCGGCCGACCATGGCAATTTGACCGACGAGTTATGCATAACGGCTTCACCCACCATTACTCCTTCAAGATGGATGGCTGAAGCATCACATTGGCTCCCATGAGCCCGGAACAAATCGCCAAGGACGAGAAAGACCGAAAAGAGGCCAAGGCCAAAACGGCTCTTTTCATGGGCAGAAAGGAATTGGCACGGACCCTCGGCTACGAAGGCCCAATTATCGTGCTCTTACACCGAGAGCCCGATGGGCTTGATGAAGAAATTATTCCCGAGGACGTGCGCCCATTGCTTGACCGATTCAAGGACGTGTGCCCGGATGGTCTACCACCGCTCCGAGGGATCGAACACCACATTGACCTCCAACCGGGAGCCTCCTTGCCCAACCGACCACCGTATAGGCTCAATCCCGAAGAAAGCAAGATCTTGCAAGATCAAGTGCAAGAACTCCTCACTAAGGGCTACATTCGAGAGTCCTTGAGCCCATGCGCGGTCTCGGCCCTCCTAGTGCCGAAGAAAGATGGAAGCCATCGAATGTGCGTGGATAGCCGAGTCATCAACGATATTACTATCAAATATCATTTTCCTATGCCACAGCTCGATGACTTGCTCGACGAACTTAGCGGAGCGGCCATCTTTTCCCGGGTAGACTTGAAATCCGGCTATCATCAAATCCGGATGCGAGAAGGCGACGAGTAGAAGACGGCCTTCAAGACCCGGTACGGGCTATTCGAGTGGTTCGTCATGCCATTTGGCCTTACCAACGCCCCGAGCACCTTTATGCGCCTCATGAACCACGTGCTTCGAGAGTACCTCGGTAAGTTTATTATCGTTTATTTCGATGATATACTTGTCTATAGTGCTGATATGCCGAGCCATCTCGACCACCTCGAGCGGCTATTCTTGATCCTACGGCGCACGAAACTATACGGCAACCGCAAGAAGTGTGCATTCGCCCAAAAGCCGAATACACTTCCTCGGCTTTGTCCTATCCGCAAGCTATGTTGAAGTGGATGCCGAGAAGATCTGGGCTATCCAAGATTGGCCCATTCCAAAGAACGTCTCGGATATTCGAAGCTTCCATGGGCTTGCAAACTTCTACCGATGCTTTATCAAGGGTTTTAGCACTATTGTGGCCCCTTTGACCGAGCTCACCAAAAAGGGCCAAGAGTTTGCATGGACCCGGCCTTGTCAAGCAAGCTTTGACAACATCAAGGCCCGGCTTTGCGAAGCCCCCGTGCTATCCGGACTTTAACAAAGTCTTTGAAATCGAGTGTGATGCCTCTGGAACGGGTATTGGAGTGGTCTTGATGCAAGAGGGCCGCCCGATAGCCTACTTTAGCGAGAAGCTCAAAGCCGCGACACTCAATTAGTCAACCTATGACAAGGAACTCTATGCCTTGATCCGAGCCATCAAAGTTTGGCAACATTACTTGCTGCCCCGAGAGTTTATTATCCACACCGACCATGAAGCTCTCAAATTTATTAAGGGGCAAGGCAAATTAAACCGAAGGCATGCAAAGTGGATAGAGTTCTTGGAGAAGTACCCCTACATTATCAAGTACAAAAAGGGTGACACTAACGTGGTGGCCGATGCACTATCACGGAGGAGCATTCTTTTCAACGAACTCCGGGTACGTTTCTTCGGTTTAGATTGGTTAAGAAATTGCTATGCGGATGATATAGATTTTGGTCCTCGTTTTGAATTGGCCGCCAAGGGTGAATTGGCGGGTTATCATGTTAATGACGGATATTTGTTCCGTGGAGGACGCATGTGTGTCCCAAGAGGAAGCATCCGAGAGTCCCTCATAACCGAGGCTCACGGGGGCGGCCTTGCGGGCCACTTTGGAGAGAAAAAAGACTTGGGAGATGCTCAAGGAGCATTTTTATTGGCCTCACCTATTTCGGGACGTGCACCACTTTGTGGAACGGTGCGCGGTATGCAAAAAGGCCAAGACCCGAACACTACCCCAAGGTCTTTATTTACCTTTACCGGTACCCGACCACCCATGGCACGATGTTAGCATGGATTTTGTTCTCGGTCTCCCACGTACAAGCCGAGGCAAAGACTCTATTATGGTGGTGGTCGACCGCTTTTCAAAGATGGCGCACTTTGTGGCATGTGCCAAGACCGCCAAGGCTACAGTTATAGCCGATCTCTTTTTCAAAGAGATCGTCCGACTACATGGCATGCCTCACTCCATTGTGTCCGATCGAGATGGTAAATTCCTTAGCACTTTTTGGAGGACTTTATGGGCACGACTCGACACAAAGCTTCTTTTTAGCACGTCATTCCACCCGCAAACCGACGGCCAAACGGAGGTAGTCAACCGATCACTTGGATCACTCCTCCAAACCACGGTGGATACGAGGATCTCGACATGGGATCTTCAATTGCCGTTCATTGAGTTCGCCTATAACCGGTGCCGCCACAACACCGGGTATGACTCCTTTTGAGGTTGCTTACGGCTTTAATCCTTCTACACCTATGGATTTACTTCCATTGCCGAGCAAGGAGCATACCAACACCGACGGCATTGATAAGGCCGAGAAGATTCGCCAATTGGACGAGAAGATTAAGAAGCGGATCGAGAAGAAAAACGCCAAGTATGCTCAAGCGGCCAACCGAGGCCGAAAGGAGAAGATTTTCCAAGTTGGGGATTTAGTCCTGCTTAAGCTTCGGTACTTTGAGCATAAGCACACTAAATTGCTGCCAAGAGCCGACGAACCTTTTTGGGTGGCCGAGCGCGTCAACCCGAACACATACAAACTCGAATTACCGGGTGAGTATGGCATTACCACAACGGTCAACATCCGAGATCTTTCACCATACTTGGATGATGATAATGATCCTGCCGATTTGGAGGATGAAAGGGTAGATTTGGGGACAAATTCTCAAGTACCCCGGGCGGATGATGTGCAACCCGAGCACATCATGGATCAAGCCCCGACCAACCCAACGAGCCCACCCAATTTTTCTAACTTAATTGCTCGTTTTGCAGGTCTCTTAGTCTCGGAAACACCTTCCGAGCATGATCGGGAACGGCCCAAACACTCCATCACATTGTGTTTGGCCATTCCCAGCTACGACGCATTCATCGGGCCATGTCCGACCGTACCCGGACACGGCGCACCCAGCAGCCCGGCCCGCGACACAGCCGAGGCTTGTGACCGAGACACGCCCCGCGCCCGACGGACGCTCCACCGATGGACGCTCCACGACCCTGACCCGACGACCACCCAAACATCGGTCGTCGGCCTATCCGAAGTCCACTAGGGCTTCGGCCCCGCAATAAGTGGCCAGCGTGAGGAATGCACGGTCCGATCCCCTGGGATCGCGCGGTCTTCCACGGAGTCCAACTCCTCGGCCAACCCAACGCCGAGCCCGGCCACCTTAGCTTATTTTCAGCATTTAGAAGACTTAGTGAAGAAATTAAGAAGTCTAAAGACAAAGGACGCTGAATGCACCATTGAAAGCCCACGATGGCCGAGCCTCTCACGAGACACGGCCCACTATCGGCCCATTCGAAGACTTAGCCAAATTCTATCGGCCAAACTTACTTAATCTTTAAGTATTTTGGTTATTTGGCTAAGATATGGAAAAGATTCATAATCGCACGAGCATATCTTCGCGATGACCGTAGATCACCCATTGAACGCACGAGTATGGCCGATCACCGAACCACCTACGATTATCAAGGGATTTTCATGCACCAAATCCTTGGAGTAGCTATTAAATCATCAAAGGATCTTCAATCAACGGATTTCCTCAACAAACTCACGAATCCCTTGAAGCTCGCCCATGACCGACCGCCGGCTCGGCCCATCTAGACGTGCCTGCGCACCAACTCGAGTCATCACCGGTCCATCAAAGAACCAGACCGTGCGCTATCTTTTGTTGACCACCGAAGAGACTTTAGAAGCCCCGGATCCAGATTGACTCGAGCCAATCCTTCATTCGTTCGGAGCTCCGCCCATACCGACGCACCCTCTCGGTCAACTGGTCAACAACAAGACAACCTCGGTCGAACTTCGAACCAACTCGCGAGGAACATGCATGAATCACGGACATGGACTTCTCCAAAGTCAACATGAAGCGTTTGATCAATCTAAAGGCCGAAAGCTTCCTTCTTCTTAGATAGTTAGTTCAATTTTATGTCTTTAAGCATTGTATTCGATTTCCGTTTTCAATAGAGAGAATTTTAGTAAAAATTGTGCATTGCACCTTCTTCCCGAAAGGATCGAAGCTCCCTCTCGATAACTTCCCTTCGGTGAGTCATATCCGGCCGAGTGTTGTCAACCCTCGAGTGTTCATCGGTGCGTCATATCCAAGAAGACATTCAAGGTCTACCAAGTTCAATACTTTGATTGCTCAAGTATTGAATTGCCTTCATCCATCTCCTTACACCATCTCCATCCCCGAGCCATCGAATTGCCTCCACAAGCCGATTCCGATCCATATCTTCATCATCGAGTCATCTCCACATTCTATCGAACCATCTCCAAATTTCCACCACCAAACCCCCTTATTTCCATCACGTTACGCTTCCGCAAACCCAATCCTAAATTAGCCCGAGCCAATTTCTCGATCGCCGTACACGCGACCTCTCCGGTTACGTGAAAAGCAACAAGTCCGATCAAGTGTGTGCGATCCTGGTTCCCGCTGCACACCATGGGAAGGAGGGTTTTTACCCTTCCTTTCTCAGCATTTACAGATTAGAAAATTTTGAATGTTGAAGCTTGAAGCTCTCCCATTTTCTCTCACGACAAAGCAATTCAAAGGTGAGTAACATCCTTTGATTTTTTGTTTGTAACGGTGTTGGTGTCTTAGCTAGAGTCACTAAGCCTTATTCCAACCTCCATTCCTCACTTGTTTAGGATCAAAGGTGAGTTTGAAAGCCCCCATAGCTCTCATCCCGTCGTTTTTTTCAATTGTGATTGTTTGAGTGTTGTTTGCTGCCCTTGTAATCTACCCGAGTGGTTTTAGTGCAACAAAAGTCCACTCCGTGTCATTTTCTGTTTCCCGTGAACAAAAGCCCTAAAGTTTTGGCTGTGAGTTCCACTTTCCTGTCCTGAAACATCTGTTCTTCTATCTTTATCCACGGCCCTCCCCATCGAAGTTTTGCATGTGTTTTCCACTGCCTCCTACCCGAATTCCTGAAATCGGGTAATTCTATCCATCAATTTTCAATCCCTCATATCTTTTAATCTACCCGTGCCTTTTCCCTCAAACCACTTTCATTTTCTTCCCCTTTCATTGCAATTAGTTTCTGCCAATTTCCACTTTTCCAGATTGCCTGCATTGGAAGTTGTGCAGAAGTCTTTCCATATCCACAGCACTGTTTTCTTGTTTGTGTCTGTTTTGTACACCCAAAAGTGTCCCCGTGCCATTTTAAGTTCTACACGTGTTATCACTCTGAATTTTGGACCAAGCCCAGACCGTCCCTTAAAGTTTAAGTCCACCAAATATTAGCAAAAACGCACGTGTATATTTGTGGCCTTAACCAGTTTCCTCCCCTGTTTCTTCCAACCTTCTTTATTCTCGGCAGATTGCTAATTTTCATTTGTCCTCTATTCTCCCGACACCTCTCCTATCCCCGAGCGTGTCATTTGGTATCGGAGCAAGGCATCCCTTCCCACGCCTTCCATTTTAATTTTTTTTATTAAGGTTGCAAGATTAAAACATGAGGAGACATTATGGAGTAACCCGTGAAGCAACCCGAGGCATTGTTCCACCATATGAACGATCACCGATGACTCCCATTCCAAGATGCTCCGAGCCAAGACTCCAAAGTCAACTTGAAGACATCAACCAGAGGCTATACCTTTTTATACAACGTTTGGATAGAAACACAACACCAAGAAAGTCACCTAAAATCCCGGCTTCAAAGAGATGGTCCGATGATATCAAAAGAAAAGCTTGGTTGCAAGAATCCGAGGAACACTAAACCGATTCTTTCCTTTTTTCCACGCCCATGTCTATGGTCAAGGAACAACCACACATGATGAAGCCGTGCAGCCCAATGCAT
>QAOC01035547.1:66325-78162 GCA_003255005.1 Begonia fuchsioides | reverse complement strand
AAGGGTGGCACATTAAGGTGGCCCCAAATCACCAAAACATGAAGGGGAAAGCATGTTTTCCTTTTGACAACTTTGTGTAATAATTTAGTTAGTTTTATGTAATAATTAGGAGGATAATTAGTAGCTTAAATTTGTGCACATGTAAGGGTACTTAGTGTATCCATGGCATGGAAGGGTGATCAAAACATCCATGGTGATGAAAACAACATTTCTGGTTTCGGCCCAAGCTGACCTTTGATGCTTGTGCAGACGTTTCGACCACCTTCAGGACCTGTTTTGGACAAACGTGCTTCTACAAAAATGTGGCCGACATCTTAAGGTTTCCATCAAGGGGCAGAGCATAAACTTTGGAGAACAATTTCCCAGCCAACCATTGCAATTACAGAGGCCTCCAGAAGATGGAGCGGCCCAAGAGCATCCAACCCATGGTGGCTGATCCATGGCCAAGTTTGGCCCCAACGGAAAGGAAGGCTGAATTTCATCTTGGTCCTTCATGGGAGCAGCAGCTAGCAGCCCATGAAAGTGCCCAACCATTGGCCAAAAAGATACAAGTGTTCAAGTCCATTTGATTATGGACATTCCATCATCAGTTTGGCCCATCTATTAGGTTTTAGGTTCACGTGAAAACCATGCAAGCTCATTACTCTTTTTTTTGTTTTGTTGTAAGTTAATTACGTGGCTGCAAGTGGGAGATCCTTAGGAAGCCTTAGGGGATGGGTTTTACCTTCCCTTAGTGACCATCACTCTTGTTGGTGATGAAAGTCAAGGGTGGGCCCCATTTACCATACCTTGTTGTTGGTTTAGCACTTAGGATTCTATGTGATAACCATATGCCTTTTGTAGCTCGTGGGAAGTTCCTTTCTTAGCATTTACAGATTAGAAAATGTTGCATGTTGAAGCTTGAAGCTCTCCCATTTTCTCTCACGACAAAGCAATTCAAAGGTGAGTAATATCCTTTGATTTTTGGTTTGTAACGGTGTTGGTGTCTTAGCTAGAGTCACTAAGCCTTATTCCAACCTCCCTTCCTCACTTTTTTAGGATCAAAGGTGAGTTTGGAAACCCCTATAGCTCTCATCCCGTCGTTGTTTTCAATTGTGATTGTTTGAGTGTTGTTTGCCGCCCTTGTCATCTACCCGAGTGGTTTTAGTGCAACAAAAGCCCTAAAGTTTTGGCTGTGAGTTCCACTTTCCTGTCCTGAAACATCTGTTCTTCTATCTTTATCCACAGGCCCTCCCCATCGAAGTTGTGCATGTGTTTTCCACTGCCTTTTACCCGAATTCCTGAAATCGTGTAATTTTGTCCATCATCTTTCAATCACTCATATCTTTTAATCTACCCGTGACTTTTCCCTCAAACCACTTGCATTTTCTTCCCCTTTCATTGGAGTTAGTTTCTGCCAATTTCCACCTTCCCAGATTGCCTGCATTGGAAGTTGTGCATAAGTCTTTCCATATCCACAACATTGTTTTCTTGTTTGTGTCTGTTTTGTACACCCAAAAGTATCCCCATGTCATTTTAAGTTCTACACGTGTTATCACTCTGAATTTTGGACCAAGCCCAGACCGTCCCTTAAACTTTAAGTCCACCAAATATTAGCCCAAACGCACGTGTATATTTGTGGCCTTAACAAGTTTCCTCCCCTGTTTCTTCCAACCTTCTTTGTTCTCGGCAGATTGCTAATTTTCCTTTGTCTTTTATTCTCTCGACACCTCTCCTATCCCCGATCGTGTCACTTGGGCTTATGGCTTAGGGCTTAGGGATTAAAACTTAGGCTTAAGTTTTTGGAGTTTTCCTTAGGAGTTATGTCTTTAGATGTAGGGCTTTAGATTTAGTGCTTTTCACTTACGACTTTGGGCCTATGTGTTAAGGATTAGGGGTTTAGACTTAGGGCTTTGGGCGTGGGACTTAGGGATTAAGCTTAGAGCTTTGAACTTAAGTGTTAGGGCTATGGTCTTTGTGCTTAAGGCTTACTCCTTAGGGGTAATGACTTAAGAATTGCGGAATAGGGCGTATGACTTGGGGCTTTGATGTTTGGCTTAAGGCTTATCGCTTTTGTCTAAGGGCTTAGGGCTTAGGCCTAAGGGCTTTGTGCTTTGATGTCAGGACATAGGGCTAGGTTTTAGGGCTTTGGATTTTTTTACTAAGGCCTTAGGCTTATGCCTTAGGGCTTAGTCTTTTGATTAGGGTTTAATGCATAGGGCTTTGGCCTTAGTGACACACTTGGGGATAGGAGAGGTGTCGGGAGAATAGAGGACAAAGAAAAATTAGCAATCTGCAGAGAACAAAGAAGGTTGGCAGAAACAGGGGAGGAAACTTGTTAAGGCCACAAATATACACGTGCGTTTGGGCTAATATTTGGTGGACTTAAACTTTAAGGGACGGTCTGGGCTTGGTCCAAAATTCAAAGTGATAGCACGTGTAGAACTTAAAATGGCACAGGTCTACTTTCTGTCACACAAACAGACAAACCAGCTTTGACAGAATAGAGGTATGGGAAAGACCTCTGCACAACTCCCAATGTAGGAAGTCTGGAAACGTGAAAATTGGCAGAAATCAACTTCAAGAAAAGGGGAGAGAAACTGCAATTGGTTTGGGGAAAAACGCATGGGTAGATTAAACGATATGAAAGATTGAAAATCAGTCGACAATATGGTCAGACTTCAGGCACTCGGGTGAAAGACAGTGGAAGGATGAATGCACAACTCCTAAATGGAAGAAACATGGGACACAATGAAAGAACAAATATTTTAAGACACGAAGGAGGAATTCATAGACCAAATTTCATAAAATTAGCACACGGAAGACACTAGTTGGCACGGGGGTGGCTTTTGATGCACAAAATCCACTCGGTAAGGAAACCACAACAACAATAAACACCAAACAACAAAAGATCCGAAAACAAATGGGATGGAGTGAGGGCTATGGGACTTCCAAGCTTGCCTTAATCCTAATCAAGTGAGGAGGAAGGTTGGAACAGAGGCTTAGTCATCCTAGCTAAATCACCAACACCAAGACAACAAAGAAGATTGGATATTACTCACCAAAATCCCTTGAAGCTGTGAGAAAAGTGGGTTGAGAGCTTCAAAGCTACTTCAATTTTTCCAAATCTTTTTTCTCCCTTCCAAATCCAGAGAAGAAAGGAATAAAACCCTTCTTCCCACGAGCTACATGGAGAAAATAATTACTACCTACATTTCAAAGTAACTAGCCAACCTAAAAGCATGGCAAGTGGGCCCCTCCTTTGACTTCTACACTTCAAGGAGAGATGGAACTCTAAGGTATGGTGTACCCCCATTCCTTAATGTTTCCTAATCTTTCCCACTTGCTTCCACGTAATTTAACACAAAAATAAAATGGATGACAAGTTTCTTGCATGGTTTCTACGAAAAACAAAAAACATAATAGATGGACCAAACCGATGATGGAATGTCCATAATCAAATGGACTTGAACACTTGTATCTTTTGGGCTAATGGTTGGGCACTTACATGGGCTGCTAGCTGCTGCACCCATGAAGGACCAAGATGAAATTCAGCCTTCCTTTCCGTTGGGGCCAAACAAGGCCATGGATCAGCCACCATGGGTTGGATGCTCTTGGGCCGCTCCATCTTCTGGAGGCCTCTGTAATGGCGATCGTTGGCTGGGCATTTGTTGTCCAAAGTTTATGATCTGCCCCATTATGGAAACCTTAAGATGTGGGCCACATTTTTGTAGAAGCACGTTTGTCCAAACAGGTCCGGAACGTGGTCGAAATGGCTGCACAAGCCTCGAAGGTCAGCTTGGGCCGAAACCAGAAATGTTGTTTTCATCACCATGGATGTTTTGATCACCCTTCCATGCCACGGGTACACTAAGTAGCCTTACATGTGCACAAATTTAAGCTACTAATTATCCTCCTAATTATTACATAAAACTAGCTAAATTATTACACAAAGTTGTCAAAAGGAAAACATGCTTTCCCCTTCATGTTTTGGTGATTTGGGGCCACCTTAATGTGCCACCCTTGAACTCCTCTTCCTTCATCAAGTGTGGTTGGCCCATGAAATGCATCAACCCCACTTGACAACTAGGGCTCACCATGCCCTTCATCTTTGGCTTCTTGACTAAACCTTTATAAAACAAGCTTCCTAAAAAATCAACAAACTCGTTAGAAAATAGTTTGCTTTTGCTTCTAGATGTGCTAATCCGTGGCACATCACTTAGGGCTTTAGGATGGGTTAGGCCTTTCCGCTTACTGCCTTGGTCTTTATTGTTGAGGATAAGGCTTGGGTTTAAGCTCAATGCTTAGCACTTTGGGTTTAGGGCTTTGTGATAATGGCTTAGAGCTTAAGGATTAGCACATAGGGCTTAGGGCATAGGTGTTTAGGGTTTATGGTTTAGAGCTTAAGGCTTAGGGCTTAGGGTTTTGAGCCTACGACTATAGCTTTAGGGATTTGGGCTTAGGAGTACTGATTAGGTATTAAGGCTAAAGGCTTTGGGCTTAAAGCTAAGTGCATTGGGCTTATTGCATCGGGCTTCGTGCTTATGGATTTGGTTTTTGAGTTTAAGGCTTTGGTGTTACAGCTTAGCGGTTTGAGCTTAAGGATTAGCGCTTAGGGCTTTGGGATTTAGTCTTAAGTGTCAAGTGTTAGGGCTTAGGGTGTAAGATATAGTGTTTTGGGCTTAGGGTTTATGGCTTTCGGCTTTGGAATTAGGGCTTAGGGATTTGAGGTTAGGGCTTAGAGCTTTGTGTATATGCGTTATGCTTAGAATTTTATGGCTAAGGGATTAGGGATAATTGTTTAAGGCTTAGGGCTTGAAGCTTTGCGTTTATGGATTTGAGGTTTTTGTGTAGGGCCTTAGGATTATGGCTTAAGGCTTAAGGCTTAGGGCTTAGGGCTTAGTCCTTAGGGCATTAGGGTTCATAATTATATCTTAGAGCTTAGAGCTTTTGGCTTTGGGCTTTTGTCTTAGGAATTAGGGCTTTAGGTTTCAGGCTTCAGGTTTAGGGTTTTGGGCTTATTTATTACGACTTAGAGCTTAAGATGTAGCGCTTTAGGCTTGTGACTTAAGAATTAAGCTTAGGGATTTGGGCTTAAGACTTAAGGCTTAGAGCTTAGGTCTTTTGGCTGAGGAGTTAGGGCTTTAAAATTTGGTCTTACGACTTTGGGCTTAGGACTTTGGACTTTGGACTTTGGAATTTGGACTTTGGACTCTGGGCTTAGGACTTTAGACTTTGGGCTTAGAACTAATGGCTTAAGACCTAGGGAATATGGCATAACGCCTAGGGCTTTGGTCTTTAGGGTCAACAGTAAGGGCTTTGGACGAAGGGCTTAGGTCTTAGAGCTAAGGGTTTTGGGCTTAGATGTCAGGACCTAGGGCTTATATATCGGGACATAGGACTTAGGTTTTATGGCTTTGATGTTTGGCCTAGGGCTTTTTGCCTATGGCTTAGGGCTTTGGGTCTATGGCTTAGGGCTTAGAGATCTAGGATAAAGCGTTAGGTCTTTGGGCTAAGGGCTTTGGGCTTTATTGTTTGGGCTTTTGGCATGGGGCTTAAGCTTAGAGATTTAACGTAGGGTTTAGGGCATTGTGATTAGGGCTTAGGTTATTGAGCTTTGGTTTTGAAGCTTTATCCTTAGGGCTTACAACTGAGGACTCACGACATATGACTTAGGGCTTTAGGCTTAGTGTATTGGACTTAACAATTAGGGCTTCGGGCTTTAGGCCTAACTGTCACGGTATAGGGCTTAGGTGGTACGACTAAGAGCTTTAGGCTTAATGTTTATGGGTTGTGGGCTATGGGATTAGAGCTAAAGGCTATGAGCTTAGGTATTAGGGCAAAGAAATAAGGACTTTGGGCTAAGGGTTTGGCTTAGGTTTAGGGCATTGGGCTTAGGGCTTAGGGCTTAAAGCTTGCCATTTAGCACTTTTGGCTTTAAACTTTTTACATAGGGCCTTGTGCTTTGGGGTTAGGGTACTAGGCTTAGGGCTCAGGGCGCTAAGCTTCGGGATTAGAGCTTATGGCTTAGAGCTTTAGGCTTTGGGCTTTTGGCTTAGGAACTAGAGCTTCAGTTTGAGTTTTGAGTTTCCAGTTTTGGGGTTCAAGTTTTGAATTTTGGGTTTTGGGTTTCAGGTTTTAGGTTTTCGTGTTTCAATTTTGGGTTTTCAGTTTTCAATCTTTCGTTTTAACTTTCAGGTTCCGGGGTTGGGTTTCAAGTTTTGGGGTTCAAAGTTTTAGATTTTAGGTTTTGGTTTTGGGTTTTTCTTTTTGAGTTTTATTGCTCGGTTTCTTGGTTTAGTTTTTGTATTTTTGGGTTTTGGGATTTAAGTTCTTGGTTTTAGGGTTCAGGGTTCAGGTTTTGGTTTTTGAATTTCAAGTTTATATTTTGAGTTCAGGTTTTGGGTTTCAATTTCAGGGTTCGTTTTTGGGGTTCCAGAGTATTAGGTTTTGGGTTCAGTGTTTCGGGTATTGAGTTTTAGGGTTCTGATTTTGAGTTTCAAGTTCTTAGTTACATGTTTCAGGTTTCAGGTTTTAGGTGTCTTGTTCCAGGTTTAGGTTTTGGGATTCTTGTTTTCGATTTCAAGTTTTGAGTTTTTGGTTCATGTTTTTTGGTTTTAGGTTTTAGGTTTACGGTTTTGAGTTTTGGTTTTGGGGTTTCGGTTTCTTGTTCAAATTTTGGGTTCCAGGTTTCAGGTTTTGGGTTTTTAGTTTCGTGGTTCATATTTTGATTTTCGAGTTTGGGGTTGAGGTTTTAGTTTTTAAGTTTCGGTTTTCTTTTTTTTTTTGTTTCAGGTTTAGGATTTAGGGTTTCAGGTTTAGGATTTAGGGTTTTATGGTTTGAAGGTTTTACAGTTTTAAGGTTTCAGGTTTTGGGTTTCAAGTTTCGGGTTTCATGTTTTGGGTTTTAGATTTTAGGTTTCACTTTTTGGGTTTCGAGTTTCGGAGTTCGGGGTTTGGGGTTTTGGGATTTAGGGTTCATAACTATTGTTTTTATTTTTCAATTTTAGGGTTTCGAGTTTTGTGTTTTGGGTTTTCATGTTCAAATTTAAGTTTTGGGTTTCGAGTTTTGTGTTTTGGGTTTTGAGTTTTGGGTTTCGGGGTTTGGTTTTCAAGTTTTAGATTTTGACTTTTGACTTTTGAATTTCCAGTTTTTAGTTTTGGATTCAGTGTTCAAGTTTTCGGAAACAAGGTTCAAGTTTTCAGAACCAAGGGTTCAAGTTTTTGGTTTTGGGTTTCAGGTTTTCAAGTTTCATTTTTAGGTTTTTTAGCTTTTGGGTTTTTGTTTTCATGTTTTGGGTTTCAGGGTTTGGATTGTAATTTTTGGTTTTTAAGTTTCAGGTTCTTGGTTTTAGGTTTGTGTTTCGAGTTTTGGATTTTGGTTTTCGATTTCAGGTTAATGGTTCAGGTTTTGGGTTTCTAGTTTTAGGGTTTGAGTTTTGGGCTTTGGGCTTTTTGTTTCATGTTTCATAGTTTAGGGTTTGGTTTTTAGGGTTGGGGTTTGAATTTAGGGTTTTATGTTTCGGGTTAGGTTTTATGTTTCGAGTTTAGGGTTTTGGGTTCGGAGTTCGTGTTTTGGTTCTAGGTTCTCGGTTTCGGGTTTCGTGTTTTGGAGTTAATGTTTCGAATTTTGGGTTTTGATTTTTGAGTTTAAGGTTTGAGGTTTTTGGTTTCTGTGTTCGGGTTTTGGGTTTGGAGTTTCACGTTTTAGGTTTCAATTTCCAAATTTGGGTTTTGGTTTTTGTTTTGGGTTTCATTTTTCAAGGTTCACGTTTTTTGTTTAAGGTTTAGGGTTTCAAGTTTCGAGGTTTGGTTTTTGGGTTTTTGGTTTTTGGTTTTTGGTTTTTTTTTTCGTGTTTTATTGCTCGGGTTTTGAATTTCTAGTTTTTTTATTTCGAGTTTTGGTTTAGGTTTTGGGTTTCGGTGTTTAGGATTTTGTTTTGAGTTTTCAGTTTCAGTAGTTTCAAATTTCAGGCTTTTGGTTCATGGGTCTAAAGTTTCAAGT
Organism: Begonia fuchsioides; assembly: GCA_003255005.1. Lineage (NCBI taxonomy): Eukaryota > Viridiplantae > Streptophyta > Magnoliopsida > Cucurbitales > Begoniaceae > Begonia > Begonia fuchsioides. The sequence goes on along the minus strand of QAOC01035547.1, from coordinate 70,178 downwards.
ATTGCGTTTCTGGGTTAGGGGTTTTTCGTTTTGAGCTTCAGGTTTAAGGTTTCGGGTTCCATGTTTCGAGTTTTCAGATTTCTTGTTTTTGATTTTGGGCTTTGGAATTCAGTTTTTTTGGTTTTTGGTCTCATGTTANTCGAGTTTTGGTTTAGGTTTTGGGTTTCGGTGTTTAGGATTTTGTTTTGAGTTTTCAGTTTCAGTAGTTTCAAATTTCAGGCTTTTGGTTCATGGGTCTAAAGTTTCAAGTATTGCGTTTCTGGGTTAGGGGTTTTTCGTCTTGGTCTCATGTTATGGGTTTTTGACTTTGGGTTTCATTGCTTGGGTTTCTAGGTTTTTTAATTCGGGATATAAGTTTCGGGTTTCGTTGTTCATATTTTGGGTTCGAGTTTTTGATTACTTGTTTCGAGATACATGTTTTGGGTTTCGAGTTCAGGTTCGTTTTATTGTTTCAGAGTATGAGTTTTGAGTTTTGGGTTCTGGATTTTGGGTTTTTGTTTAAAGAATCGGGTTTTGGGGTTCGAGTTTTAGGTTTCGGGTTTTATGTTTTAGGTTTTAGGTTTTGGGTTTTGTGGTTCTTGTTTTCATTTTTTTTTGAGTTTTGAGTCGCAAGTTTCAAGTTTTGGCTTTTGCATTTTGGTGTTCGAGTTGTGGGTTTTGGGTACTCGGTTACAATTTTCTAGGTTTGGGGTTCATGTTTCGGGTTTTGGGTTTTGAGTTTAGGGTTTCGCGTTCATGGTTTGTGTTTTGCATTTCTAGATTCGAGTTTTTGGTTTTTGAGTTCAAGTTTCGAATTTGGGTTTCGGGTTTTTGGTATTAGGGTTCGGGTTTTAAGTTTTGAGGTTTCTGTTATGGGTTTTAAGTTTCAGGTTTTAGGGTATCAAGTTTAGGGTTTCAGATTTTAGATTTCAAGTTTTGGGTTTTTAGTTTGGGGTTCTTATTTTGGTTTTCAAGTTTTGGGTTTTGGATTTTTTGTTTCGGATTTCGGGTTTAGGGTTTAAGGTTTGAGGATTTTAGGGTTTAGGGTTTCATATTTTTTTTGGATTTGGTTTAGTGTTTTGGGTTTCAAGTTTTGGGTTTAGGGTTTCGGTGTTTGGATTTCAAGTTTCAAATTTTGGGTTTTGGGTTTTGAGTTTCATAGTTCGGTGTTCAGGTTTCGAGTTTCAGGTTTTGGGTCTCGGGTTTCAATATTCAGGTTTCAGTTTACGGCGTTCAAGTTTTGGGTTTTGAGTTTCGTCTTTTGGGTTTCGCGGTTTAAAATAGGGTTTTAGGTTTCTAGTTTTAAGTTTGGGGTTTTGAGGTTTAAATTCTGGTTTTGAGTTTCAAGTTTTAAGTTTTGGTTTTTGGTTTTATGTTTCGGATTTCAAGTTTCAAATTTTGGCTTTCAGGGTTTAGGTTGTGGGTTTTGGGTTTTGGGTTTTAGGTTTTGTTATGGGTTTCAGGTTTTAGGTTTTAGGTTTTGGGTTTTTGATTTTGGGTTATAGGTTTAAGTTTTCAAGTGTTTGGTTTTGGGTGTCGAAGTTTGGGTTTCGGGTTTTGAGTTTTGGGTTTTTGTTTTCAAGTTTCATGTTCAAGGTTTCGTTTTCAAGTTTGGGTTTTTAGTTTAAAGTTTCACTCTTTGGGTTTCAGGTTTTTAGGTTTCAAGTTTCATTTTGGGTTTCAGGGTTCAGGTTTTGGGTTTTGTATTTTGTGTTTTGGGTATTGGTTTCCAAGGGGGCTTAGGGATTATGGCTTAAGGCTCTGGGCTATTAGCTTAGGGTTTTGGGGTTTGGGCTTAGGGCTTATGTATTATGGCTTAATTCTTAGGGCTAGGGAAAGGTTTTAGAGTAAGCAGTTTTTTATATTATGAATAGAGACTTAAAACCATGTTTCTCTCCCCTAAAGGGTAAGGTTTTAGAGTTACCTTGAAAAAATACTATCTGCGCTCTACCTGCAAAAAATACTATCATGAGCTTGGGCTTTGGTATTTGTGCTTACAACTTAGGGATTATGCATAGGACTTAGGGCTTCAAGATTAGTGCTTAGGCCTTTGAGGTTTGGGATTAGGTGTCAAACGTTACAAATTAGGGCCTTTGTCTTAGGGTTACGGGTTTTGGTCTTAGGTATTAGGGCTTTGGGGTTAGGGCGCTTAGGTATTATAGCTTAGGGCATAGGGCTTATGGCGTAGGACTTCGGACTTAAGGTGCAGGGCTTTGGGCTTAGGCTATGGAATTAGGGATTAGGACTTAGGACTTAGGACTTAGGACTTAAGACTTAGGGATAATGGCTTTTGGATGAGGCCTTTGGGCTTTAAGCTTAGGGATTTTTGCTTAAGGCTTAAGGCTTTGGGTTTAGGGCTTTCGGCTTTTTGCATAGAGCGTTGGGCTTTGGGCTTTAGGCTTTGGGCTTAGGGCTTGGGGCTTGGGGCTTTGGGCTTAGGCTTTTAGCATTGGGCTTGGTCTTTGGGCTTTGGGCTATCAAATTTGGGCTTTGGCGTTAAGAATTAGGGCTTCAAGCTTAGATCTTTGGGCTTAGGGCATTGTGTTTAAGGCTTAGGAGTTAGGGCTTAAGGCTTAGGCCTTTGTCTTTTGGCTTACATATTAGGCTTAGGGCTTTTGGCTTAGGCCTTAGGGATATAAGCTTAGGTCTTAAGGCATAAGACTTTGAGCATAAGATGCCAGGCGAATAAGAAGGCATGTAGTTTGATTATTGATAGTAGGAGTTGCTTGATACTTTTTTAGTGGATAAGTTGAGGTTTGAAATTAAAAAGCATCCAAAGCCATACAAGCTACAATGTGTAAGCAATTGCGGTGAAGTCAAAGTTATAAAGCGAGTGGAATTTGCTCTTCCATTTGAAAATATTGTAATGAGATTCTTTGTGATGTTTTTTCATATGCAAAAAAACATATTTTATTGGTATGACAATGTCAATTTTATGGAGAGGTCAAGCACAGTGGGTTCAAGAATAAGCATAGCTTTGTTGAAGATGGTTAGACGATCATTCCCGAGACACTTAAATCATGGGAAGCTAGTGAGGATCAATATAAAATTACCAGAGATTTCACAATGAGAGAAAGAACAAATATGTGAGAAAAGGAGTAAAATAGAGAGCAATGAGAGCAAAATAGAGCGTGAGAAAAAACTAGAGAGAGTGAAAAAGGAAAATAGAGAAAATGAGAGGAGAGTGGAAAAATGAGTTCAATAGCGAGAAAAAGTAAATAATCTTTCTACTAACAAGCTAACCCATTTGTTTTCACGTGTTATTACTACTCTTTTAAGGAATTGGAAGACGTGTTCCCCGGATAAGTTCAAAGTTAGTTACCTATATTACGAGGAATTAAACTTGAAAATAATTTTATGCATGGGGTTTCAATTACCAATAGACCAGCCTCTACTCTAATTCTCAAGAAAAAAAGTAATCCAAAAACAAGTGGATGGACTAGTAGAGAAGGGTTTCGTTATGATATGATCCTTCCAAAAATAGGATTGATTAATGATCAGATATTGAATAGAAATACAGAACGATAAGTATGAAACCTTGACCCTAATGTGCAATCGGAGCACATCATGGACCAAGCCCCGACGACGAGCGTAGAATTGGTCGTCGACCTTGCCAAAATCCTCTAGGATTTTGGCCAGGATTTTGGCCCAATTGAATAAGTGACCATCATTCGGTCACATTTACTTTTTGTTTATTTTTATCAGCAAATAACTTTGGAGAAGGAAGAAAGCAGCCCAAAGAAAAAGATGCACGAAGGCCCACGAAGGGAGAAGGTGGCCAAAACATGGTCAAGACACGGTCAAGACATGGTCAAGACATGGTCAAGACACGGTCAAGACATGGTCAAGACACGGTCAAGACATGGTCAAGACA
>QAOC01035547.1:47648-65715 GCA_003255005.1 Begonia fuchsioides | reverse complement strand
CCCTCCGGTGAGTAATATCCGGCCGAGTGCGTCACCCCTCGAGAGTGTGATCGGTGAGTCATATCCGAACACTTCCGAGGTCTACTAATCCGAACACTTTGATTGCTCAAGTGTTCAGATTATTCGACCTTTCCCTTCATCTCAACCTTCTCGAAAACCCATTTCCATCCCCGAGCTATCAACCCCCTCCACAAGCCGATTCCGGTCCATATCTTCCCCTCCGAGCCACCCTCATATTTAACCGAGCCATTTCCATATTCTTACCTTCAATCTCCACCATATACAGCCCACTTCACTTCCGCAACCCAAACCCCTATTTCGCACACACCCATTTTTCGACCGCCGCACACTATCTCTTACCCGAGCCACGTGTGCGCGCAAAATCCAATCACGGTGCGCCGGTCAATTTTGGACGGCACATCAGACCCAAAGCCAACAAAGGTTTAAAACTTAGCGTAGAAAAGCTAGAGACCCAAAACAACAAGGCAACAAAGAACCTTAGTTTGGGAATACGCAAAAAAACGAAGCAATTTTTCTTGATAAGATTGAAGATGGCATTGCTTAACTTACAATTCAAGTTTCCACCAATCTACAAGTGCACCTCCTTTCAAGTCATTACCTCTTACTCTAGCATACCAAAAGTAGGTAATGTCTACAAGTTTCTTATCTTGTAAACTCCCACTTACCCTACCTGCGAAATGTGAATGAGGTGTACAAGTTTACAATCTCAACTCCTACCTACTTTTACTAGTGGAACATGTAGTGTAATTCGCACATTTACATGTAAATATTAGTACAAGTTAATTACTTTTGCACTTAAATAAGCGTGACAGATTCAAAATTGATGATGGGTGGATCTTTTGCAATGTGACCATTGAGAAATTACATGGTGTCTAAACTTAATTGATTTTTGAATTTCTTTGCCCGAGGAAGAGTCACTGGCCCTGTCACATTTTTTCTTTTCTTTGTCTTCTCTTTCAAAGCTTGCATGATCTTCACATCATTTTTCCCTTATGAAAAGAATTTTCCCTGAAACCACCATCATCACTCTTGGATAAATTAGAAACATTATATGCAGTACTAACACTCCTTGCATATGTGCAACAAAACACAATCTCGTGGTTCAAAAATGACCTTAAGGCAATCTTTGTTAGCTATTTTTTTGTATTGTTAGGTTCGCCTCTCATTGTTTTATTTTACGGTATCGTGAAGCATCTTTACCAAGTCTGGCTTTAATTACCATCAAAATTAACACGATCCAAAATTAGTAACGATAATAAATCTAAAGGAGTTAGTGGGTCAAAACCAGAAACTATATCAAAAAAAGAAATTTTAGTTGACGAGTGAATAGAATGATTGTACGCAAAATCAGCTTGCAGTAAGAATAGATTTATTATAATATAGTTCTAGGAACCCCATGAATCCCAACAACCTTCCCATAAGAATAGATTCGCTACTTGTGATGCATCATCATAATTTTGCCATGGAATAAAGTGTGTCATCTTCAAAAACCTATAGACCACAACAAAAATAGAATCATTACCCTTTTTACTTCTAGGCAATCCTAGTAACAAATCCTTGGAAATATCTACCCAAGGTGCATCAAGAATGGGTAGAGGTGTGTACAAACCATGGGGGTTGAATCTTAGTTTTGAAATGTTCACATGTTACTCATCTATTAGAAATTCTTTTGCATCCCTTTTAAAATGTAGCCAATAAAAATGCTCTTGGATGAAACCTAAAGTCTTAGCTATCTTAAAATGACTTATAAGACCTCCTCCATGTGCTTGTCTCACTAAAATCTTTCTAATGTAACAAGTAAGGACACAAAACTTATCTCATTTAAGTAAAAAGTCATCATGCTTGCAGTACTCTCCAAAGTCGGTATCTCCTAAGCATAAATCTTTGACAAGTTCAAAACTAAGTAAACTAGTACCTAGAGTAGAAATGAGAACGTACCTATGAGAAAGGGCATAATCTACCACATTCTCCCAACGTTTCTTGTAGTGGATTACATATGGAAACAGTTCTAGAAATTCCATCCATCTGGCATGACATTTATTGAGCTTGTGCTGGCCTTTTAGGAACTTAAGAGATACATGATATATTTTGATTATATTATATTATCTTGCTAGTAATTAGTCTTGCCAAGTTTTTAAAGCTCTAACTAACACATACAATTCTTTGTATATGTTGGATAGTTGAGAGTTGCTCCTCCTAATTTTTCACTAAAATAGGCGATCACATGATTATCTTGCATTAGAACAACTTTTATTTCCATGCAACATGCATAAAACTTAACTTCAAAGGGTTTCTCAAAGTTTTGTAATGCCGACAACGGTTGATTTGTCAACCTTTGCTAGATCTTTTGGAACGACTCATTTTGAGCTCATTTCCACTTAAAACAAACATTCTTTTAATAACCTCAGCGAGTGGGGCAACAATGGTGCTGAAATCCTTAATAAAACGACAGTAGAAACTTGCTAGATAATGAAAGTTACGAAATTTATTTGCATTAGTTTGTGTTGGCTGATTTAAATTGCAGCAATCTTCTCATTGGCAACTTGTACTCTCTGAATTGCGGCAATTTTCTCTCCTAAGTACTAAAAAAATACTTTTTTCAAATGTAAAAGTTGATCTTTGCTGCATTTACTATAATTTATTGTATCATTGAAGTAAAAAACAACAAATTGTCTTAAAAATGGGCGTAAAATGTGATTCATCAACTTCATGAACGTACTAGGAGCATTTGTTACATCAAATGGCATATTTAACCACTCGTACAATCCATGTTTTATCTTGAATACTATTTTTTAATCATTGCCTTTTTTATGAAAATTGGATAATATCCACTTTTCAAATCTATTTTCGAATATAGACATGCCCCATGTAATTCATATAACATGTCTACTAAACGAGGAATAGGAAAATGATTCTTTACCATGATGCAATTGATAGCTCGACTATTAGAGTACATCCCTGATGATCCATCTTTATTAGTAACTAGTAGAATTGGAACCACACAAGGGACTTAAGCTCTCCTTATATGACGATAGCTTATCAACTTGTTGCTGAATTTTTTTAGTCTCCTCTGGACTACTACAAGCAGCTGGGTGGTTTAGTAAAATAGCCCTTGGTAGCAAGTTAATTTGATGTTCGATGCCTCGTACTAGTGGTAGTTCTTCTAGTTTTTCTTCCACCACGGTGTCTTGAAATTTTTGCAAAAGAGACTGCACAACACTAGGCACCATATGATTAGGAGTGTTAGTCAACAAGGTTTGCTGCTTGTTCAACAAAAGAATCATCAAAATCTCATTTAGGTGGGCTTGACTCACTTAACTTGCATCATAAAGAATTTTTTTTTCTCTCTCTCCCTCTTTCTTCTTTCATTCTCTCCTCCTCTTTCTGTCTTGCTCTTTTTTGGACAACTTCTCTCTTTTTCTCTCAATTTTTTCTTTTCTAACTTTGTTTCTCTTTTCTACTTTTTTACTTAATTTCTTTTCCTTGAAACTTTATTGTAGTGGAAGTTAATCTTTACAGACTTCTTTTGGTTATATAGAAACAAGATTGAACATTCTTTTGTTTAACATAAATGAACTTGTTCATGTATCCACCATGCACCACTTGTTTGTCATGGGAAAACATGGATGGCAATTAGGATGTGTCCAATTTCCATAGACACTACATCACACAACACCTCATCTTCATACTTGCATATATGGAAGGCAATGGACACTTTTTTGTTGACTTTAACTTCACCACTTTAATTGAACCATTTTAGTTTGTAAATTGAAGGGTGCTTCTTTGCATGCAAACCTGATTTGTCTAAAAATATAATGCTTTCCACATTAGTACCACTTCATCCATCAATTATCATGCTAAATACCTTGTTTTAATCTTGGAATCTAGTGTAAAAATATTTTCTCATCGTACTCCCTCATCAACTAGCTTTGGCTGAGCATTTAAAGCTCTTTGTGTAACTAATAACTCTCATGCAACAGCATACTCATCCTCTACTCATTTTTCTATGCTACACACTTCCAAATTGCCATTTTTCTCAATCTCCCCATTGTTAGGTATTACCATAACTCTCTTGTTAGGACATTATCAAGCTATGTGACCCCTTCCATTACATTCAAAACATTTGATGTCATGGTTGCCAGAAGTAGATGGATCAAATTCATTTTTGTTTGCTAACTAGTGGTTGCAACTTTTTGGTCCGGCTTCACTTTGGAAATTTGTTTTTCTTTTCTTTTAGAATAGTTGGGCTTCCAAGTTTATGAACTAGTATTCGATGTGGAACAGTTGATACTTGTTCTTTTAAGCTATTGTTCAACCGATGGCCAGATGCAACATGTCGTCTAACTCTACATAATGTTGCTGCTCGATCTTATCTTGTATTTCTAGATTGAGCCCTTAAAAAAATCTAGCCTTTGTAGCTTCCAGATCTTACTTGATACTTGGTCTAATCATCCTAACCTCCATCTATTTGAAATATTCTTCCATAGTTTATGCAATTTTTGCCATAATTCTTGATAGTAGCAATTAGGGACAAACATTTTTTTTCATTATAGATTTCATCCCATCCCATGTATTAATCTGCCTTTCTCCATTTCTTCTCTTGCTCGGCGTCAGTTGATCCCACCAAGTAATAGCATGATCAGAAATCTCAATAGCATCGAGTTTTACCTTTTTCTCTTCAGTATATATGTGGTAGTAGAAGATTAGTTCAACCTTATTTTCACATTCAAAATACGCATCTGGATAATTATTGCCTTGAAAAGAAGGAATCTGCATTTTGAATCTTGATGTTGCTTTAACTGTCATCAATCTGGTTTTTAAAATTTCTTACATTCCTCCTAATATCGTCTTCTGACTCATCATCTTCTCTGTCATGATTCACTTCTCCAAACTCACCTCTTCTTATCAATGTGGATTCTAGTTGTTTCTAGTTTGGTTGATATTTAAGTGTTCCCATTGTTATCACCTAGCATTTTTCTCATCAATTTTTCAACTAGCTTGCGCCCATTTTTGCAAGAGCTATATGGCCCGACATGGCATCCTTTCACATGGAAACCAAGTTACAAATAAGGAAAGAAAGGGGAATATAAACTATAACAAAAGGAAAGAAAAACGAAGGAAATGATAAACAAAAGGCACGAAAAGAAAGAAGGGAATATTACTAAACAAAGAACAACAATAAAGCACAATTACTTGCTAGAATAGAACCATGAATAATTAAAAGTTTAGATGATTTGCATAACTAAGCAAAATTATCTCAAAATTATTTCAAGGCTTGTAAGGAGTAATACGATCTTAAAATAAAATTATAAGTCTTTACTAAAAATTCAACCAAATTGAAAGATAGAACCAAAAAATAATAGTTATACCAAAGTCACAAGATGTATTGCAATTACGAGAAGATAATTAACTTTTTTTATACATAGCTCTTACAAACTGAATAGGTAAGATGAAGATAAAGATAAACTTTTTTCAAAATAAAATAAGAAAATTTTGAGATCAGATGATATGATCCTTTGTGGAATAAGATTGATAAATGATCAGATATTGAATAGAAATCTAGAAATGATAAGTCCAAAACATTGACCAAAAGCCGACGAGTATTAGAACCTTAGCTTAAAATAGCTATAGACCATAAAAAACGATGCGATAAACAACCTTAGTTGGAAAATACGCCACAATCAGAGGGATTTGGCTTGATAAGTTGGAAGATGACATTGTTTGACTTATCGATGAACGACCGAACGGTAAGAGAGAGAAGTTATCTCACAAAGGATAACACTTTAATCAAATTGCCACCAATGTACAAGTGTACCTCCTTTTATACTACTACCCACCTACCAAAAGTATGAGATGTTTAAGTCATTACCTCTTACTCTACCTACCCAAATGAGGTGATGTCTCCATGTTTTCCATCTTGTACAACATCAACTCCCACCTACCCTAACTGCCAAATATGAGATTAACGATTCATGTACTCGGAGTTTTTATCAAAAAATTTGTTGTTGTATGCTTTCATGATATATTGATATGAAGTGGAACCTTAGATCTACATGTTGGGTATTTGAATTTTGTTTCTATTGCTTCGCAAGGAAAATCAACTTTATGCTAACTAATGAAGTGCACTCTTTGCATGGATTCAATAGTTTTTCTTGGTTTCATCGTATGGTCAAAAGGAATTTTGATGGATGAAGAGAAAGTCAAGGTGATTCAAGAGTAGCCAAGACCAAGAATGCAAGAGAGGTTAGGAGTTTGATGCGTCTCAAGGAGCATGACAACATCAAAGGCTAACAAGTTTGCTAATTTTTTAAGTCATTAACCCTTAGGGTAATTAGATTAGAAATTACTTGTCTAAGACATAAGCTAAAGATTGCTAAATATATTTACTATTATTTTAATTAATTTAGTTTCCTTTTTCTAAAAAAGAAATTTTTCTTTTTCGAATTAGGAAACTTTTTTCAAATTAGAAAAGTATCATTTTTTCAAATTATGAAGCTTTCGAATTAGGGAAGATTATCAATTCATTTTATTTCTTGATAAGTTTTGTTTGGTTTAGATAATTTTGTAGCCTATTTAAAGGTATGTACGCTATATTATTAGGAAGACTGAATTTGATGAACAAAAAGAAGAGATCACGTGACGATCTGATATGATCCTTCAATTGTTTGCAAATGGGTGCAACCCTAATGCATGAGCATCTCCAGGACAAGTGCCAAAAAAAAGTCGTAATGAAAGTATGAGTTATTAGTACCATATAGACGCTAACTAAGACATGGATTCTATTGCTGATGAGCATGAGTACGATGACCTTAGCAAAATACTCTTAACGATCATTATTTGAATGTAAACAAGCATGTCAACCAAGATGATTTCAAAAATTTGAAAGTTATGATACCCTCATTTAATGGGGTTATTCCTAAGCCTAAGCTTCAACAAGTGGGGTAATCCCTTAGCCCAAAGACAAAACCTAACCCATATGACCTAAGCACTAACCCCTAATCCAAAAGTTCTAATCCCAATGCCATATTGCCTAAGCCCTTAGCCCTAAGCCCTATGCTCTAATCCCTTAGCCTTCCATAAGCCTCAAGTCCTAAGACCTAAGCCCTAACACCTAAGTCTTATGCATTAAGCCTTAATCCCTAAACCAAAAGCCCAAAGTCTAAAGCATAAGTCCTAAGATGTTAGCCATGAACCCTATGCCCTAAACCTAAGATGTATGCTCGAAGACCAAATCTCTAAGTCCTAAATTGTAAGTCCTAAGCCCTCAGCGCTAAGCCTAAGTCCTAAGACGTAATCTTTAAGCCCTAAGACCTACTATAAGCTGTAAACTTTAAGCCCTAAGCTATAAACCTGAAGATCTAAGCCCTAAGCTCTAACCCTGATGCTTTAAGCTCTAAACCTTAAAGGCCAAAGCCCTAAGACCTAAACATAAAACACTAAGCCTTACACCATAAGCCTTTAGCTAAAAGCCCAAAGCCATAAGCTTAAAACCCTAGTCCTAGAGCCTAATGCTTTAAGCCATAATCTCTAAGATCTAAATACAAAGCCCTAATCTCAAAGTCCTTAGTCCTATGACCTATGCTCTAAGTCATAAGCCCAAAGCCCAAAGCCCGAAACCTAAAGCCTAAGTCATAAGCCATAATCCCTAAGCCTTAAACCTAAAGCCCTTATCCCAAAGGCTTAAGCCCTATGGCCAAGCCCCAACCCTTAATCCCAATGCCCGATTGCCTAAGCCCCTAGCCATAACTCATATGCCCTTATCCCTTAATCTCATGCCATATGCCCTAATCCTAAGCCCTAATCTCTAAGACCTAAGAAATGTGCATTTAGCCTTAATTTCTAAGACAAAAGCAAAAAGTCTTCATAACTAAGTCTTAAGACGTAAGCCCTAAGCCCTAAGCCCTAAGACGTAAGTCGTAAGCCGAAATCTCTATGTCCTAAACAATAATCCCTAATCGCTAAGCTTAAGTCTTAAGACTTAAACCACAAGCCCTAAGCCCCAAGCACTAAGCTCTATGCACTAAGAGTAGCCATAAGCCATAAATTCCAAGTCCTAAGCCCTAAATTCCAAGCCCTAAGCCCTAAATTCAAAGCCCGAAGCTCTAACCCCAAAGCGATAAGCCCTAAGATGTAAACCTTAAGCCCTAAGTTGTAAGGGTTTAGCCCTTTGACGTAAACCATAAGCCCTAAGACCTAAGGACAAAGATCTATGAACTAAACCCTCAGCCCTAATCCCTAAGCCTTAAGCTCTTATTCCTAAGACCGAAACCCTGATCCCTAACCACTTCGCGATTACACTTACACACTTAGCCCTAAGCCTTAATCCCCAAGATGTAACCGTAAGCCTTAAGACTAAACCTGTCGGCCTTAAGCCCCAAACCCTAAGCCTTAAGATGTAGACTCTAAGCCTTAAGGCCTATGATTCAAAACCTAAAACTAAGCACTAAGACCTAAGACGTTAATCATAAGCCCTAAACGTTATTCCTAAACTGTAAGCCTTATCATGTAAACAATAATCCCAAAATCATCAACCCTATGGCCTATGCATGAAGCCCTAAGCCATAAGCTCTAAGCCTTAATCTATAAGCACTAATTTTTAGGATGTAAACCTAAAGGCCTAGCCCTATGATGTAACCCTAATCCCTAAGGTCTAAGCTCCAAGCCCTAATCTATAATCTTTAAGCCCTAAGTCGTAAGTCCAAAGCCATGAGATCTAAACCCAAAGCCCTAAGGTCTAAACCTCAACCCTATGTCCTTAGCCTTTAGTGCTAAACCCTAAGCCCTATGCCCTAACCTCTACGCCCTAAGCCCTAAGCCCCAACCCCAAGCCCTAAGCCCTAAGCCCTAAGCTCTAAGCATTAAGCAAAAATATATAAACCCTAAGAACTAAACTCTAAGCTCTAAGCCCTAACATATAGGGCTTCCGCCCTAAGCCTTATTGTATTACAAATGTACATATTAATTACTTTAAGGAATTAAATGGTGTAACTATAGGATTAGTGCCTAATCATAATTAAGTCATAATTAGTGATAATTGTGTGGTAATTGATGTTCATTAATCCTTATTAATTAATTTAATCCTAAAAATCAGTTTATTACTTGTGAATTAATTAGTTAAGCTAAGTATGATTTAAAAAATTAACGATGAAGATATTTTAGCAATTAAATGATCTTGTAATGGTGAAATGATAAAACTAAAGAAATAGGTTTTGTAAAAAGGTATTTTTACCCCATGAAGCAAAAAGGTATTCGTTGAATTGCGTTGATGCATATTCAATCATCTTCCCTTCTTGCATAAGTAGTCATCCAAGTCATATTTTTGATGCATCACAATAAATACTAAAACGTCCATTTTAATTCGGAAGTTTTAATACTGAGCCCATGAGAAGTTTATCTTTTAGTTCTTGAAAACTTTATTTACAATCAACTGACCACCTAAAGTTTTACGTTCTTTTTTGTTAATTGAGTAAAAAACATATCAATTTTATAGAATTCTTCTATCAACCTCCGAGCCTGAGAAATTCTGTATATATCTCACATTTCTTTGTTGTGTTCAGTCTTTGATTACTTAAATCTTTGATGGATCCACGAAAATATTGTCTTCTGACATAACACTGCCGATAAAATTCACTTGATACAGCAAAAATTCTCTACTTGATCCGAGGCACATAATCCTCCCAGGGTTGTAAGGATTTGTTCTAAAATCCAAAACCCTCATGATTATCTTCAGCTCCCTTTATAAAATTCAATATAATTGGTCTTGGTTGTTTTCTTTCAATGTATTTTCTCAAACGTATATGTTTCATCTGTGACTTCCCCTTAGAGTCACAATACACTCTCTCCCAAAGGTGTCTAGCAATGATCCAATTGAAATAGTGTCTTTGAATAAATTCCATAGCTCAAATTTCATTAACCATTGAATTTTTAAGTATAATATAGGGTTGCATTCCCTCTAACCACCGATAAACAGTTTTTGTATGAGGAGGGTACCACACAAGTCACCACTTAATTCTAATCCGTTTAAAAGCTGCACAAATGATCAATTAAAAATGCGAAAAATCAATGCTAGAAATTTTCATCTACATATATTCTAATATATTCATTTTTAGAGAGGTTTGAACTCATTAAAACCTTAGTGCCATAATATGGTAAGACAAAATACGCCCACCTTATAAAAAATTCTCAATTCCCAAATTAGCATGCTCAAAAGCAATCAAAGGAAAATAACTCAGACCTTTGTTAAATGAATACAACCGTTCAGTCACAACCTTGTGCAGTTTAGCCATTCATTCACTTGATCACCTACGCCATGATTGTGGCCAATAGAAGCTCTTCCAGCTCCTTTGTTTCCTTATTCGATGAAAAATAGATGCTAGATTTGAATATTAACACATAAGTTGCAGTTCTCGGTCAACTTTTGTAAGGAACTAGCATATTTAGTTGTTTTTTTCTTTAACGCGAAGGTGGTAGTGCATACATAAAAAACTGTGTTGTCAACACCACTTTCATATTTGGCTGCCAAGGCACTATCCTCATGCTTTTGTTAATGTTCTTAACCATGGAAAGGCCAATGTAAGGTCTCCAAGGAATAGCGTGGGCCATGATGTGCAACCGGAGCACATCATGGATTTAGCCACGACCAACCCGACCAACCCGAATGATTTTACTAACATAGTTGCTCGTTTTGCAGATAACTTGACCTCGGAAAATCCTTCCGAGTATGATCGGAACGGCCCAAGCATTCCATCACTTGGTGCTCGGCCATTCCCGGCCTCAAAACGTCCACCGGCCCACCTACCGACAATTCCTCGGCGACCAGTGGACTAATGGCCGTCGACGTGGCCAAGGTTCATTAGAATCTTGGCCCATAGGAAATAAGTGGCCAACGTGGGAGAATGCGCTGCCCGATCCTCTCGGATCCCGTGTTCTCCTACGAGAACCAACTCCTCGGCCCACCCAATGCCGAGCCCGGCCACATTAGTTTATTTCAGCCAAAAAAAAGAGTTAGAGGAAGAAGGAAAAGAAGCCCAAAGGATAAGAGCGCGTAATCCACCGAAGGAAGCCCACCGTAGCCGCACCATGGTCAAGCCTCGGTCAAGCCACGGTCCACCTTCGGTCAACTAGGAGGCCTTGACAAAAACCCATCGGCAACTTGACTTCAAATATCAAGAAACCAATTATTTGGTCAAGGAAAGGACAAGTTTTTGATTAGCACACGAGGATTATTCGGTGTCCGAAGCATAGACACTCGTGGCGCCAACATGAAGACATCCGCGGTCAATCAAGGCTTTTCAGCCGAATTGATCAAGCCATTGTCTACTTTCGGACAGCACATGACGGTAAGAGAACCCTTTTTAAAATAGCACGGACAAATCTCGTGATATTCGGAGAAGGGTTCAACCGGCCAACATTTGAATGCGCCCGCGCGCGCCTGAAGATCTTTTACCGAACCACCAACAGGAAATCCGAGATTTTCAATCAAAGGAGACCAAGTTCAGAATGTCCAGATTCATGGAGGAATATCCGACAACCAATTTTAAAATTAGCCCGCGCGGATCCCTCATTGTCCGAGATAGGTCAACGCTCGGTCGGCATTTTTGAAGTTGCCGCGCACACCAATGAGCCATTGGCGAAAACAAAAAGATCCTCGTCCAAATTCAGCAACAGAATCTTCTCTCCCCATCAGCCTAGGTTCATCCCGAGGTTTGAAATCAAGATGGCCCGCGCAGATCCCATAAAGGCCAAGATAAGGTAAACTTTGGTCGTAAATTTGAACAAGCCGCGCGCGCTTCCTGTTCATCAGCAACCGCCGAAGATCTTCTTTCAAATATGGTCCGCGCGCGCATGTATCTGGATGACATTAAGCCATCTGTGAGCTGTGTTTGAATTTGGCTCCAGCAAATTTCGAAGTGCACGAAAGATGGTCAACTCCGGTCAAAAATTTGAACACGCCGCGCACGCCCATGAGTCATCATCAGCCATCCGATGATTTAAATTCAAATGACACCGCGCCCGCCTCTTCTCAAGTCAACTAAGGGTCAACCAAGATCTCCAATTCAAAATGGACCGAGAGAATCCCCCGATTTCTGGAACATTATCCACTCGGTCACCATTTTGAACAAGCCATCGAGAGTATTTTAAAGACTTCTCATCCAATTTGGCCTGAGCCAATTTTCACATGTTCGGAGCTAGCCCACCCAGAGCCACCTCTCGGTCAACGAAGAGTCTTACTCGGTCATGCTTCAAATTCAGCCGCGAAAAACCTTAACGGATAGAACGTTTGTCAACTCCAAGTCCATGAAGATCTCCCCCGAGCCAATCTCGAGCGTGCATGCAATCTAAGGGTCGAAAACCCTTCCCTCTCATTTTTATTTTTCGTGCATTAAATAATGTATCAACCTTCACTTCGAAGGCAGAGAGAATTTTAATGGAATTGTGCTTAGCACCTTAAAAGCCTTTTGGTTGAAGCTCTTTCCGACGGCTTTTTTCCGGTGTGTCATATCCGGCCAAATTTCGTCAACCCTTGAGTGCCCGATCGGTGAGTCACATCCGAGAGCATCCAAGGTCTACCAATTCCAACACTTTAATTGCTCAAGTGTTTGAATCGTCCTACCATATCCTTTCTTAAACTCCATTCCATCTCCCAAGCCTTCAAATCCTTCCACCGCCGATTCCGGCCTATATTTCTTCACCCGAGCCATCTCTCTTTTCATCCTAGCCATCTCCCTAAATTTCCCTCAAATTCCCTACATTTTCATCCCATTACATTTCCGCAACCCAATTCCTAAATTTGCCCGAACCCATTTTCCGCTCAATTTTGGACGGCACATCAGGCCATTAAACTCAAAGGAAGTGTGCATCTTCTCAAGAACAATGTTATCATCCAACTTTCTCAGAAGATTCTTTAACAACTACTCTCACCTTCTCCTCACCTTGGTTTTGGCAGACATTCCTTAACTCATGTTAGGTTTAGGAAGTCTTTGTGTGCTTCTTGCAACAAATGCCGAAGTTTGTACCATAATTATAGGATGTTCATCTGACGGTGCATGGTTGACAATCTTTTTACTCCTCGGCTTGGTCTAGTGTGTGCTCCAACTTTTGCTAAAATGTTACTAATAAAACAACCAAAAATCAGAGGCAAAACACCAATTATTTTGTAGGGTTCTGATACCAAATGATGTGCTCCAAAACCCATAAAGTTTAAGGGGACCTAAACAAGGAGGTTCAAGGGCAAGGCAAATAGTTGTTCAAGGGCAAGGGAAATGGGTGAAGTGTTAGCTTGGTCTAGCAAAAAAGCTCTTAAGCTCGGTTTGAGGGGCTTCTTAACAAGGGTTTGAAAGGGGTTCTTGGGAAAGGCATTTAAGGGATTATTCAAAGGAGGGGTTATATCTTTATATGATGCAAGAGGTTTGAGGATGAATCTCTAACGTCCTTCCTTGCTAGAAATATTTTTTTACTTGCAGCAGAAAAAATATTCTCATAAAAACTGTTTAACTAAAACATGAAAACTAAATTTACTTAAAATACATTTACAACATGTTAGGTCTAGTAAATTATTAACAAGCTATTTATGCAAAGTTGCAAAATTATTTTCATAACTATTATTTACAATTCTTCAAAATCTTTTCCCACGAGTAATAATATATGTCTGTAAAACTTTTCTTTTCTTTATTTCTAGGTTTTTCTTGTATTTAGTTTCTATACTTTCTTATCATTGAGAATTCCTAACAAGAAACGAGAGACCACATACTTGAGTTCACAGAAGGAGATAGCCAACTCAATTCCAAGGACAGAAAGACAAAAACCCTAGTCCACCTACCGAGATAACTAACAAAACCCCTTCACAATGACATTTACATAACTTTCTCTTTCGCTCTTTTACTCTTTTCTTTCGTTAGTTGTTTTAGCTAAACCCAAAATAACTACTTTCATATCGAATCTCGTGCATCTAAATAGTCTGTAGCTTTCTAGAAAAACATGGTGCATAAGACATAAATGAACATGCTTGAAAGGAACATATCAAACACTCAATAATGTCAATAACATTAACACAACAATTCATCATGTCATAAGCTGAATAATGCTTTTCTACATCATTTTATCTGTGCATTTAATCTTTTCATAAAAATTGTGAAACGACATATTAAAAAAAAAGTCATGTTGTTCTATGATGTAGAACCACTTAAAGGCAAACCACACATAATACTACTTATCTTGTTTATCCTTAACAAATCTTTCTAGTAGTAGGAAAAATTGTTGATCGCCTTTACCTCAATCTCCCAAGATCATTCATGATTTTCAAAATCAATGTCATGTCTTGTGTTACCTTTGAAATATCATAACATCATTAAACTGTATGATTTGCAGCCCATATGTCCCTCAAGGTGTCTAATTTGACATATTAAAAGAGCTAGCATATTGGATTAGTCTAGCTTTTGTTTCTAGAATAAAATCTAAATTTTACACAATTGATAATTTTGTGACAACTTCGATGAAATATTTTTAACATTTCCCAATTCCAATTTTCTTTGATATATAAACACATATATGACATAAACATTATTAGTTAACTAATAAAAAGAACCATGGAGCAAAACTTCTAACTTTTGGATACTACTCACAACCAACTTACAAAACCATTGATAAATTTATAATTCTTATTTATCCTTATCTAATCATGTGAATAACCATAATCAATCTACACCACTTAATGTAAAGTCATTTATAAGAGGAAAACTGCTCCTAAGAGGATTAGAACCGAATTTACACTCAATCTCCACTATATATTGCTAAAATACTTTTCTCTCAATTTCACTTTTATTTTCACCCACTATCTTTCTAATCCACGAAATTGGCTGATGATTAACCTTTCAACACATTTCTACATTTTTCATGGATGAAAATACATTAAGCCAAACTTATTCATTTAATTTTACCATTTTACCATTGGAATCTCATTTAATTGCTAAAATACATTCATCATTGTCATTTTAATCATACTTAGCTTAACTAATTAATTCAAATTAGTAATAAAATATTCCATAGGATTAAAATAATTAATTATGATTAGTAAACCTTAATCATCCATCAATTATAACTAATTGAATTATTTTACTATTAATTAAAATTAGTAATAAAATATTCCATACTTTCTATTTCATAATTTCCTTATTGTTAGTTTAAAAGTGTGTGGATTATCCAAGTTATTATTGTATTATTCACCTTGAAAGTTTATAGAAAACTTTTTCTCTTTTTCTTTGCAAAGAACTTGATCTTGTTCAAGTTAATTCTTAGTCCGAGTCAAGCACCTTGTTTGATAATTTAGATTTGGTCAACAATGTTTCATTGGGGTCAAGTTACTCGTATGTGGTTTAAAGGCAATTAATATATTTTTTTCCTCATCGTTTGAAGGTCTCGAGTTTGAAATACTCGTAGTTCTCATCATTTTGTATCAAAGTTTTTGCTCATCTTTATTTATCTTTCTTATTATTCCTTATTTCTTGTTTTGCTATCTTTATTATTTAAAAAAGAAACAAAAAAATTTGATAAAAAAATGTGAAAAAAATTTAAACAAAAAGAAAAAGAAAGGAACAAAACAAAAAAAAAAGCAAAAAAAGTTACTAAAAAAGGAAACAATTTCTGCTCATTTTTTGTTGTTGATATTATTATCATATGCAAAAAAAATTCTCATAACGACTGTCAATAATTTTTTTATTCAGTAATACTTGCTATTAGTATTCCCAAATTTCCGGGTTTCGAAGTGACTTCAAAGTTCTTCGTTGATTTTTCTCTTTCTTACATAGTTGAACCAATACCTCTTCATCATCATTCATGATATTTTTTTCTTTGATCCCATTATTTCTATCAAAATAGTTTGACTTTGACAAGTTTGGAAATTTAAATTATTAACTAAAAAGTTTATTATTTTTACTTGTTGAATTTTTCTCTTGAGTTGGGTTCCTAAATAAAAAACTAAAAGAGAAAATTGAAGGGAAAAAGCAAGAATGTGAGACTATTTTATAAAAAACCATTAATTGAAAGAAACACAAGTGTGAGTGACATTGAATGAGTGTAAAAGCCTGAGGGAGTGAGTAAGGTAAGTTTATTTTCTTATTTATTTGCTAAGGTTTTTTTTTATCTGGAGATATGAGTATGGACAAAAGTCAAATTATCGTTGCTCCAGAGGCATATGCAAAAGCCATACAAAGACTAATAATAAACTTGAAACGAGATTGAATATGTTAGAGGCTCTAACTAGTAGCCTTGCACGAGGAAATAATAAAGAAAAAGAGCAAGATGTTGAGTTCAATAATGAAAGCAACAACTACAAAAAGGAGTGGTATCTAAGAAAAATTGGGAAGATGACAACCTGAGGAAAATTAAGATTACAATCCTTTCTTTTAATACTAAAAGTGATCCTAAATCATATTTGGAATGGTTAAGAAATATTGATCATATTTAT
The DNA here is from genome assembly GCA_003255005.1 of Begonia fuchsioides. Classification (NCBI taxonomy): domain Eukaryota; kingdom Viridiplantae; phylum Streptophyta; class Magnoliopsida; order Cucurbitales; family Begoniaceae; genus Begonia; species Begonia fuchsioides. The sequence continues at coordinate 49,232 of QAOC01035547.1, read as the reverse complement.
GAGTGTCACAACTATTCCTAGGAAAAGAAATTAAGTTGGCCTCAATGGAATTCATGAAATATGCAAGTACGTGGTAGGATCAACTAGTTCGAATTCGGAGGAGGCACGAAAAAGACCTGTTTCTATGTGGGAAGAGTTGAAAACACTAATGTGTAAGAGATTTGTTCTTAGTTATTATCATCAAGGTCTATGTAGGAAATTACAAGAACTAAAGCAAGGTTCAAAGAGTGTGGAAGACTATTACAAAGAGATGGAATCAACCATCATTGAAGAAAACAAAGAGGAAGATGAGGAAGTAACCATGGCACATTTTATTGGAGGATTAAATAAAGAAATTTGCACCATTGTTGACATGCAGCACTATGAGGACATAGAGGAGTTGTTACACAAATCTATTTGGGTGGAGGAACAATTAAAATCAAAGGAAAATTCAAAAGGTCGATCTTTCTCAAACTCAACTTGGAAGTATAATATTAGGAATGAGAAACCAACAGTAAAGCCTGAGGAGGATTTCAAGGGAAAGAAAACCACTACCTAAAATAATGCTTCTATAAAAGGTAAGACTAAAACTACTCCAACATCTAGAGTTCTAGAAATTAAATGTTTTTGTTGTAAAAAATTCAGCAAATATGCTTGAAACTTTTAGATTAGAATAATGGAAATATTTGACAATGGGGATGTTCAAATTGAGAACTCAACTGGAGGTAGAGGAACTCGTGAGAGGTAAACTCTTAGTCACTAGACATGTGCTCAACGTTCAAGGCAAGGACGATGGATATGAGGTACAAAGAGAGCACATATTTCATACTAGATGCCATGTGAATAACAAAGTATGTAGTTTCATAGGTGATAGTGATAGTTGTACTAATGGTACTAGTACTTTGTTAGTGAATAAGTTGGAAATGGAAACCTAAAAGAATCCAAATTCATACAAGCTACATTGGTTAAGCGATTTCGCTTAAGTCATAGTTACTAAAAGAGCAAAAAATCCTTTGTCCATTGAAAAATATCATGATAAGGTTATTTGTGCTTTTGTTCTTATGCAAGCAACAAATATTTTATTAGGAAGCCTTGACAATTTGATAAAAAAACGTCATGCATAGTAGGTTCAGGAATAAGTATATCATTGTTCAAGATTGTAAGACAATCATTCTCAAGCCCACTTAAACCATGAGAAGCTAGGTAGGATCTAGAGATAATTATAAGAGATTTCAAAATAAAAAAAGCCGATATATGAGCAAAGGAGTGAAAAAGAGAGCGATGGAAAAAAATAGCCTGTGAGAGAAAACAAGAGGAAAAAGAAAAGAAAGGAAAATAGAGAAATCAAGAGTGAGAGAGAAAACAAGAGGAAAGTTGGAAAATGAGTGGAATAGCAAAAAAAATGAGTTGAAAGTGTGATGTTGGCAAGGTAACAAGTACTTGTACTCTTGTACAAGGATATTCATCTTTCTACTATTGAGCTAAACCCTTCGTTTCCAAGTGTTGTTTCTACTATTTTAAAGGAATATAAAGATGTGTTCCCAGAATAAGTTCAAGGTTACCTCCTTGACGAGGACTCCTAATAGGCCAGCATACCGAGCTAAT
>QAOC01035547.1:26246-47269 GCA_003255005.1 Begonia fuchsioides | reverse complement strand
AAGTCACAAAGCAAACTATACAAAAGGCATGCAAAGTGAATGAAGTTCATTGAAACCTCTCCATATGTGATAACTACAAGAAATGTCAGGAAAATATTGTTGTCAATGCATTATCTCGAAGGTACATACTTTTAACTTCCTAACAATCTAAACTGATTGGATTTTAATTAATTAAATAATTATATGAAGTAGATTTGGATTTTGGTGAAATTTAGAAATTGTGCAAAAAGATTTCATATTTAGATTATTATAGACACAATGGTTATTTGTTTTAAAAAAATAAGCTTTGTGTTTCTAAATGTTTATTGAGAAAACTATTTCTTAGAGAAACTAATGTAGGAGGATTAATGACACTTTGGAGGGAGCAAAACTTTAAATGTTTTATGCTACTATTTCTATTGGACAAAAAAAAGACATGAATGCAAGTAATTTGTGATCTATGTATCAAGTTTAGGAAAGCCAAATAAAAAATCAAACTAAATGGAAAGGTACCTACTCAACCTTTGATTGATATTTTAATAGAGTTTGTCATTGGTTTACTGAGAACATAAATTTGAAATGATAGTATTTATGTAGTTGTTTATATGTTTAGTAGGATGGCAAATTTTATTGTAGGCTCAAAAACTAATAATGCTACACATGCCACAAATTTCTTGTTTAAAGAAATTGTGCGGTTGCATGGCTTACCAACAACTTTTGTAAGTGATCAAGATGTTAAATTTTGAAGTCGCTTATGGATAACTTTATGAAATAAGTTAGGCACCAAACTTTTATTTTCAACTATAGCACAAAACTTGTATTTATTATGTTAAGAGTTGAATAATATGTTGATGTCATCCAAGGTGGTCAAGAACACAATGCCAAGAACCCTAGCCCACCAGATATTCAAGGGGGAAATAATATGTGAAAGTGCATGTAACTTTTCTAAAATAAAACTCTTAGTTGACCAGTAAAAATTGGTTGGCAGATTCGTTAATCTTCCTAAAATTATTTGAAAGCGTGTTCTTTACAAAGTTGTAGCTTTCTTCAAGATCTTTTCGAAATATTCTTGCTTGTAAAATTCAAAAAATGTTTGCCTCTCCAAATGCAAGATTTACCATAAAAGAAGTGCCGCACAATAATTCTAAAAATTCTATATTTAGTTCTATTTTTTAAGTTAAGTTTCGTAATATCTTTAGTTTGTTTCCTAATTACTTTCCATTTCTGAATTTCCTTATTGTTAGCTTAGAAATTTTTATATTATTTAAACGTATCCAAGTTATTGTATATAATACTAGTGCACATGTTAATTATTTTAGATGTTACATGGTTAATTAGAAATTGTTTGAAGTAACAATGTTGAATTAGGATAAGGAAAGAGAGAAAAATCAGAATATGACATGTGTCACTTTGGTATTAGTGTCCAATCATGATTAAGACATAATTATTGAAATGGTGGGGTAATTAAGATTTACTAATCATAATTAATTAATATAATATTGACGAGTGGCTTAGTACTAATGTGAATTAATTACTTAAGCTAATTATAATTAAAATGATAATGATGATGGTATTTTAGCATTTAAATGAGCTTGTAATGGTAAAATGGTATAACTAAATAGATAAGTTTGGCTAAAATCTTATATTGATGAAAGGCTAAGTTTGTGTTGAAATGTTGGGGTAATTAAGAATTTCTAATCATGATTAAGACATGATTAGCATTTAAATAAGTTTGTGTTGGGTGTCTTGCTAGGTTGACTCAAGTTTGTGGCCTCTCAACCCTTCAAATTTAGTTGGTTATTTCCTTAGGTAGACTCAAAGTTGTGGTCTTTCGTTTCTTGCTAGGAATCCACTATAGTTAAAAAGTGTAGAATTTAAAGAAAAGAAAGAGATAGAATGAAAAGAAATAAAGTTTTACTTATGCATATTGTATACATGTTGACACGGAATGGAGGGGGTTTGGATTTAGGAAATGGGAGAATCGGGTTAGGTTAAATGGAAAAATGATAATCCGATAATTCCAGAATCAGGGCTGGAATTTGGATGCCAATAACTCAACGATGCGATCGATTTTAGGGCTGAAATTTTAAGTGGAACTCTGGAAAAAATATAGGTGATAGTCCTCCCAAAATGAAGAAAATAACGTGGATGGATCGGTCGGAATGTAATGGAACAGTAATGGTGGTCGGGAGGTGGCCGGAAATGCTGGACAGTGGAGGAGATGAAATTGCAAACGAAATCAATGATGGAAGAAGGAGCTTATGGAGTTCAAGATCACCCTATGACCTTGAGGAAGGCTGGAAACTTTGAAGCAAGAAGAATTCTCCAGCTCGGAGGGAGAAAACTTGAAGAGAATCCACGGTGGCCGGAGAACTTTCGGCTGCCGGCTGAAAGTGGAAAATGCCCGAGAAGGGAGAGCTAAAAAGCTTCTTTGATTCAAATTCCAAATTGCCCTTACAATCACGCCATGGGGAATGTTTTATCTGCTGAGAAGAGTGGGAAAAAAGGAGGGAAAATTGAAGGCCAAAGGCATGCAACTTGCATGCTGGAAATTGAAATAAAAAAGGGAAAATTGGACCAATGAGATTGCAAGAATGTGAAAGTCACGTGATCTTGAATCTCCTCAGCCGATTTCCCTTCTTCCTTGGCCCAAAATGACCTTCTCTTAATTGAAAATACATCATGCAAAACCCCATGCAAGCATGCAAAAATAAACAAAATAAAACCTAGCCGAGAAACCCTCTCGGGTTCTCCAAATGTCCACGTAAAAATTCAAGTAAAAATTATCCTAAAGATGCAATGAAATTCATTCATCCCATGTAAATTCTGGTGAGTTTACTCGTGGAACCCTTGATCACTTTTGCATGGGATTTCAACTCGCCATGCAACGTGATGCTTCAATCGGGTTCATGCGCGGGCTTGATTGCGGGAGGCTCGGTTCTTGGTTGTAAGTCCACCTTTTCTCCATGTCAATTAATCACGTGTTTTGGCCTTGTTTGATCCTCTAAAGTTGGCTTAGAAATGTATAGTTCATCACTTAATTTTCCTGCAAAATTAACAAATATGTTAGAAAATTCCCGAGCTCGGGCTCGGGTGATTGCTCTATTCGGTATGCCAATCCGTGGCATGTCATCCTCCCCGGATTCTTGAGGATTTGACCTCAAATCCAAGGGGAAGTCAGCTCCATGTTGTTCATCTTCATCATAGCCAGCAAATGGAGAAAGATCTTGTACATCATATGTGGCTAAAAGTCCATAATTGCCCGGTAACTTGAGTTTGCATATACTTGGGTTGAATTCATCACCCCAAAAATTCTTCATGCTTGAGACCTTCAATCATGGCGGGTGCACGCCTATTGTGATTTCCGAAAGTAATCATTCTTTCCATGCACGGTGTTTTTGCTATTCACTCCTTTAGGGCACCAAGACTTCACATTATCACCATATGTTAGAAGGATGAGAAGTTGTAAACCTTTTAACCACCAAAAGAAGTTGATAACCCAAATTTGTCCATGTGTTTCTTCCCAAACTAAATGTTCATCCCAAGATAAAAATAATATCCAAAACATAAGGTTGGTTGAAAACTTTTCCATCTTAAAATAGAGAATAAACCACGCACTTGTATACTTCTCTTTGTTCTCAATTACATGATCAATCATAATCTTATTCCAAGGAAGCAAAAAAGTTTTAAAGGCCGTTGTACCAACTTCAAGATCACGAGTATTTAGTATCTCATCACACCAAGCTTTTGTATCCAATGACCATTGTTCATGTAGACAAAACGTATCAAAATTCAAAAAGCTTCTAAAATCATCATGTGTAATTCCAAATAAGTTGTCCCTCATTAATTTCTCAATTTTGCAACTAAGCAAAGCAAGTTCATAATTTTGCAAGAAAAGTTCCTTAGCTCCAAAATTTGCATGCTCGAAAACAACCACGAAATTATTCTTTAAAAAGTTCACGTCAACATCACTAAAATGTCCACTATCTATCCAGCCAATCTCATGAAGATAATTAAGCACTTGGTTAAATGGATCATTCCTTTTGGCCACAACCTTGTTCGGTTTGACCATTTCATCCTCTCGGTCTACTTGGATACAATGGTATTCCATTACAAGATCTTCAAAATCATTTGTCCATTCCAAGCAAGGATGAGAGGTTGCTGTAAATATTGGATCTACATACCCGAAGGGTTGGTTCTTCAATACTTGCTGCCAACGGAAGATCCACAATCTTTTCTTCTTGGTTAGGCTCGTGATGGGGCTCCAAGATAGCACAAGAGTTTTCAGATTCCTTGGAGGAGTAATTATCCTCAATACCGACAATTTCTTCCACTTGTTCCGCTTCTTTTTGAACAACCGGTTTAACTCTTCTTCTTTCTTGAGAGGCATAAAAAAATTGGTTTTGCCCAAGCTCTTATTCCTAATAAGTTCATCCTTGGCCACTTGAGCCGGTTCTAGAGGAACTAATTTGAATGATCGTCCGTTGAATTTGAAGGAATATTGATTTGAAAAACCATCATGCATAACTCTCCGATCGAATTGCCATGGTCTCCCGAGTAATAAGTGGCTTGCACTCATGGGAACCACATCACACATCACCTTATCTTTGTAAATTACAATAGAGAAATCAATGCATACTTGCTCGGTAACCTTGAGGTCTTCCTTATCATTTATCCAACACAATTTATAAGGCTTCAGATGTAAACCAGTTTTCAACCTCAATTTATCAACTAAATCACGAGATGCTATGTTAGTGCAACTACCACCATCAATAATAAGTGAACATACCTTTTCTTGGATCAAACACGTACTATGAAATATATTTTCTCGTTGGAGTTCCTCTTGTTGAATTTGAGTAGTAAGCACTCTTCGGATAACCATTAACAAGGGAGTTTCTTCATCTCCGGTTTCCAAGTTTGGATGATGGCTGAAACCACTACTCAAGGCCATCCTTCAAACATAAAATCACACAAAAACTGAGGTAAAGAGGAAGGTGGGGAGGCATTTATGGCTCTGATACCAAATGACACGGAATGGAGGGGGTTTAGATTTAGGAAGTGGGAGAATCAGGTTATGTTAAATAGAAAAATGATAATCTGATAATTGCAGAATCATGACTGGAATTTGGTAGTCGATAACTCAACGATACGATCGATTTTAGGACTGAAATTTTGAGTGGAACTCTGGAAAGAATTTGGGTCATAGTCCTCCAAAAATGAAGGAAATCACGTTGATGGATCGGTCGAAATGTAATGGAACAGTAACGGTGGTCGGGAGGTGGCCGAAAATGCTGGACAATGGAGGAGATGAAATTGCAAACGAAATCAATAATGGAAGAAGGAGCTTATGGACTTCAAGCTCACCGTATGACCTTGAGGAAGGCTGGAGACTTTGAAGCAAGAAGAATTCTTCAGCTCGGATGGAGAAAACTTGAAGAGAACCCACGGTTGCCGGAGAACTTCCGGCTGCTGGCTGAAAGTGGAAAATGCCCGAGAAGGGAGAGCTAAAAAGCATCTTTAATTCAAATTCCAAATTGCCTTTAAAATCACGCCATGAGGAAAGTTTTATCTGCTGAGAAGAGTGGGAAAAAGGGAGGGAAATTGAGGGCCAAAGGCATGCAACTTGCGTGCTGGAAATTGAAATAAAGGAGGGAAAATTGGACCAATGAGATTGCAAGAATGTGAAAGCCACGTGATCTTGAATCTCCTCAGCCGATTTCCCTTCTTCCTTTGCCCAAGATACCCTTCTCTTAGCTGAAAATACCTCATGCAAAACCCCATGCAAGGATGCAAAAATAAACAAAATAAAACCTACTCGAGAAACCCTTTCAAGTTCTCCAAATGTCCACGTAAAAATCACTTAAACGTTATCCTAAAAATGCAATAAAATTAATTCATCCAATGTAAATGCTGGTGAGTTGAGTCGTGGAACCCTTGATCACTTTTGCATGGGATTTCAACTAGCCATGCATTGTAATGCTTCAATCGGGTTCTTGTGCGAGCTTGATTTGTGGAGGCTCGGTTCTTGGTTGTAACTCCACCTTTTCTCCAAGTCAATTAATCACGTGTTTTGGCTTTGTTTGATCCTCTAAAGTTGGCTTAGAAATGTATAGTTCATCACTTAACTTTCCTGAAAAATTAACAAATATGTTAGAAATTTCCCGAGCTCGGGCTCGGTTGATTGCTCAATTCGGTATGCCAATCTGTGGCATGTCACATGTTCATGGATATCATATACTACTTACTAAGCCTTATGATCATAGATGAGTTTTATGACGTAGGTAAGTTGACATGCCACATATTGGCATCCCGAGCGGAATACTCATCTGAGCCTGAGCTCAGGAATTTTCTAATTTGTATGTTAATTTTGCAAGAAAATTACTTAAAGATTTCCACATTTTTGCGCCAACTTTGGAAGATCGAGAAATGCAAAAATATGTTATAACTTTGCTAGGAAAAGAGGCAGAACTTCAATCAAAACCCAAGGAGTCTAGACTCGAACCCGCATTTGATCCAGGTTGAAGATCCCGAGAGGGTTTCCCAGCTTAGATGGACTGGCTCTTTTAGTGATCCTGGTGGGCTTAAATAAAAACAACTCCTTCTGAAGAAAGATAGCTAACTTCTCAAGCTTTCCAAAAAAAGGTAGAATGTTAAAATTTGATGCTGTTTGCCTAGTCAACTACAACCAACACAGAGAGGGCAGCACAACCTACCCGGGAAACAATCTTATTAGGTTTTTTTTTATTTTCACTCTTTTGTTGGATGGATTTGCATGAGAAATTCTAGGGTTAATTAATTATTATTTGGTAGGGCATTTTGGACATTTCCTAGGAGCTTAATGAGCTGGAGGAGGAGTGCCCCACGAAGGCTCCTCATTGGTCCATGTTTCATGCCATGGATTGTGCTTCTTGGAGATGTTTTTGTGTCATCCGATGAAGAACGTGATTTTGCTTAGTTTTCCTATTTAATCTTATCTATGCTGAATGTAATTCTCAGATTTGAATTTTAGAAGATTTTTCTCTTTTCAAATTGGAATCTCCCCCTTTGGCATTTTCTCTTAAAAGACTCAGTCTCTCGAATCCCAAATCCGACCACCGAGAGACAACCGGAGTTGATTTTATTTCCTAGCTAAGACAATCTATCCTTACCCCATTTCTCCAGCCATCTTCATGGTCTAAGGGTGAGAGTGTGGATCATCAGCTCAAGCATATATTTTCAGGTATTCTTCATGGTCTAAGGAGTCACCTTTTACTGCAAATTCTTGTATCCGACCATTCTGCATCCGTCTTCCGTCTTGCCTCAACAACTCCCAAACCATCCGTGAGAATTTTTCCAAATTTTTAGGTGTTCTTCTAAATATATTTTTTTGAAAAACCTCCAAATTTTAGCGCCAAACTCATTCCCGTTCACAAGTCACAATCATTTTAAATTTGTCCTCGTTTTCCCGGATCTGCTGCAAAAACCCTAAATTATCCCGTTAACCGTTTTCACCATCGTCAAAAAATATTTAAATCCGTACTTGAGAATCCCTTAATTTTTGGTGATCATGTTCTACCTTCATTCTTTAAGATTTACTCCAAATTTCGTTAAAAATCTCACTCCCATTTGCTAGATCCAAGCGTCCAAAGTTCATCCGAAATCTGATTTTTTCGGGTAATCCCTAAAAATTTGCTGATCCAAAATATTTTCATTATTTCCATCTCTATTTCGTGTAATTTTGTATAAGAGCCAAACATCCCTTCCCACCTTCCCTTTCATCTGAATTTATGTGTTTTGAAATATGTCTTCAATGGTTGCACCACATTCGAGATCTAACTGAAGAGCAAAAAGCCTTTACTCGAATGACTATTTAGGTCACCATGAGCAACAAAACCGAGAAGATGAGTTGAGACACATCAAGGTAACCATTCCAACCTTTAATGGTTCTTGTGATGAAAATTATTTTGATTGGGTTGAAAAAGTAGGTGAAATATTTGAATGTTACAATTATTCAGAGAATTTAAAAATGCAATTGGTGTCCTTGGAATTAACCGGCTAGCTAGCCTTCAGTGGGATGTTTTAAAGGCCCGAAGGAGGCGTGATGGTGAGGAAATTTTCTGCCAACTACAAATCTTGAAGCAAGAATTTCTATCGGTAGAGGAATATTTAACCAAGTTTGACACCCTTAGGATTCATTGTGACCTTCATGAATCCAAGGAGCAAATCATTGCAAGGTTCTTGAGAGGTTTGAACGAGGAGATTAAAAACATGGTGGAGCTACAACCAATGGATAATTTTGATGTCGTGGTTCAAGTTGCCCTTAAATTTGAGAGACTAATCAAAAGAAAAGGAAGAGTTTTGTTTAGCAAATTTGCTTCTGAAAACCCGCCTCCATACAAATCATTGTGGAAGGAAGAAACTTTATTTGCTCAAGAAGTAGAAGAAATTGATGATGTTCAACATCCCGAGGAGGAAACTTCCATTGCTCATGAAGAGGTTGAAGAATTTATTGAAGATCAAGAACCCAACGAGGAAATTTTCGAAGCTCATGAAGTAATGGAAGAAATTTATGAAGATAAAGGACCCAAAGAGGATTCTTTCCTTGCTAAAAAAGGACCCTTATTTATGGTGAGCCAAACAATAATGTCTCCCCAAGTCCGAGGTTAAGACTTTCAAAAAGAAGACATATCCTATGGTAGGTGCTTCATTCAAAAAAACGAGGATAACAAAGCAATAAGGAAAGTGAACTTAGAGTTTCACCTTGATGATTATAAGGACAACTTCATATGTGTTGTTGCTCCCGATGCTCTTTCAAGGAGATTTGTTTCCTATCTAAACTATTTATTAACTTCTTTGGTTTTGACTGGATAAAAGAATCTTATATGGTTCAAAAGGACTTCAGCCTTGGTTTTGATTTGAACCTAAAGAAGGTGGATTGTGACCTTCATATCAAGGAGGACTACTCAATCAAGGGTGCAAAATTTTACAATTCTAGTGAAGGAGTCCGCGGGTTACTCATCAAAGGAGCCATTGATGATGGTATGGAAAGCTCACTTTGGTGAGATAAAAATCTTGGAAGTTTTCGAAGGACATTCATATTGGACACACTTGTTTCGTGATGTGCATAAATGTTTTGTGCATAAGCTACACGAACAAAACACATGCAAGCTCGAGCTACCCGACAATTATGGAATTTCAATCGCATTTAATGGCCAACATTTTTTTCTCTTTACTAGATTTTACGAAGAGGACAAAGGAGAAGAGGAGTCTCAAGTGGATTTGAGGTCAAATCCTTAAAAACCTGGTGAGGATGACATGCCACGGATTGGCATCCCGAGCAGAATACTCATATGAGCCTGAGTTTGGCAATTTTCTAATTTGTGTGTTAATTTTGCAAGAAAAATACTTAAAGATTTCCACATTTTTAAGCAAACTTTGGAAGATCAAGAAAGGCAAAAATATGTTATAACTTGGCTTGGAGAAGAGGCGGAAATTCAACCAAAAACCGACGAGTCTAGACCCGAACACGCATTTGATCCCGGTTGAAGATGCTCGTTGCATGAGAACCCGAGAGGGTTTCAAGGCTCAGATAGACCCCCAAAGCTTTTTGGCTCTTTTGATGATCTTGACAGCCTTAAATCAAAACAACTCCATCTGTGGAAATATAGGTAACTTTTCAAGCTTTCCAACGAAAGGTAGAACGTTAACATTGGATGCTGTTTGCCTAGTCAACTACAGCTAATACAAAGAGGGCAGCACAACCTACCCGGGAAACAATCTTATTAGGTTTTTTTTTTATTTTCACGTGTTTGTTGCATGCATTTTCATGAGAAATTCTAGGGTTATTCAATTATTGTTTGAGAGGGAATTTTGGACATTTCCTAGGAGCTTAATGAGATGGAGGAGGAGTGCCCCATGAAGGCTCCTCATTGGTCCATCTTTGATGCCATGAATTGTGCTTCTTGGAGATGTTTTGGGCCGTCCGATGAAGAACGTGATGTTGCTTAGTTTTCCTATTTAATCTTACCTATGCTGAATATAATTCTCAAATTTGAATTTTAGAAGATTTTTTCTCTTTTCAAATTGGAATCTCCCCCTTTGGCATTTTCTCTCCAAAGACTCGGTCTCCGAAATCCTAAATCACGCCACCGAGAGACAACCAGAGTTGATTGTCTTTCCGAGCTAAGACAATCTATCCTTACCACATTCCTCCAGCCATCTTCATTGTCTAAGGATAAGAGTGTGGATCATCAGCTCAAGCATCCATTTTCAGGTATTCTTCATGGTCTAAGGAGTCACCTTTTACTGCAAATTCCTGTATCCGACCATTCCGCATCCATCTTCCGTTTCACCTCCACAACTTCCAAACCATTCATGAGAATTTTGCCAAATTTTAAGGTATTCTTTTACCTCTGTATTTTTAGAAAACCTCCAAATTTCACCTCGAAACTCATTCTCTTTAACAAGTTACAATCATTTCAAATTCATCCTCGTTTTCACAGATCTGCTGAACACGAAAGACCCAAAACTCAAAAACTAATCTGAAACCCCAAAGCCGAACCCCAAAATCTGATACTCGAACCTTCAAACTAAAAACCCGAACCTTGAAAAATAAACCAAAAACTCGAAACACGAAACTAAAAAGCCAAAAGCCAAAACCGGAAACCAAAAACAAAAAAAATGAAACCATAAATAAGACCCGAAACTCGAACCAAATACCTTAACTACAAAACTTTGAGAGAAATTTTTTTAAGTTTTCACCGCTTCGTGCGAGAGAAATTTGAGAGAAATTCAAGAGAAACATTGTAGAGTTTGTTTGTTATTCTGTAATTTTCCTACTGTTTGTGCCATGTCATTTGATAACATCGGCACATCAAAAGCCATATTTTCTATCCCATTGCGCATACATTTTTCACATAATTTGGCATTAGAGTCTTAATTCTTTTGACAAAATTTTGTTGTTGCACTTGAAAATATTCAGCAAAGGTAAGCAATTATTCCAGCTCTCAAATTATAGAAAGAAGTTATGAACGTTCTCCATCTTCTCATGAGAACAATATGTCTACACAATGTAAGTTTATGGGTTTACAATCAAAACAACGTCCACGTGAGAAAACATCAATATTTGAGGAACCCGAGGTTGATAGTTTCCATGAACTACTAGATGAGTTCAAAGCTTCCCTTAATGAGTTGAGGTCGACAGCTTCTAAGCATGCTAGTCAAACTAAGGAGGTAGTGGCTGACCTTGATTTCAAGGAGATGCTAAATTCAATTGAGTTTAATGACGATTTACCTATTTGGAGAAATTTATAGAACCTTTAAATGAAGAAGCAAGTGAGGAGAACTCGTTGACAATAAATATTTAAAAAGATATATGCATCAAAGATATCTTTCTTCATGATGAAAACTCGTATGAGTTTAACCAGTTTATGAACAAAGATACTAATGCTCTTATTCTAGTCTCCAAAAATAAACCCTTAGATCTTGATGTTCATATCTTGGTAACAATCAATGAAAGGTAATAACCGAGTGATATGAGCGAATTATTTACCTTTATGATATTTGTTTAACTGACATTGCATTTTATCATGGTATTGATTTTAAATTTAAGAAATAAAAATTTATCATTGTGATGAGCATGTGTGTATGGATGTCAAAGATATGTTCTTAAAAGCTTTTAATCATGTGTTTCCCTATTTAGATAACAATGGATTAGTGGGCCAACACAACCTTAGAAGTGAACTCAAAGGCATGTGTAAGGTCATATTTGTATATCCTTACTTTGTTTACATTGAAAATAAAGGATGGATCCCAAGGTTGATTGAATTTGTCTTTACTATTTATATCGATAGAAAATTTAGTGCTTAAAAATTTTATTCGTGGTTTAATGGAATGCAACCTTTTATTATATTCGAGGATGAAAGGAAAACAAGGTTTTGGGTTTCTATGGAAATTGTTGAGGAAAAGACTTTGAGGAATATAAGTCCACCGAAACAAGGGTAAGAGAACTTTCTTCAGTTTTTGTGATACATTGTGATGAAATGCTTGCTATGGTCTTTCAAATTTTGAAAATTGGAGGTTATTCGTGTATAATTAGCAACGATTACCTACCTATTGTTTGAATTGCTCTGATACTGTCCCAAGCTCTTATAAAAGAATCCAAGGATGTGGCTCTCTTCTGGCCATATCCTTTATTTGGCAAAACACTTGATGCTTCGGGAAAGATGGGAACATAAAGAAAGAAAAAGTAACTTACATTAAGGTTTTTTACTTGAGTAGTCTTATGGTTAGTGATCCTTATTACATTGACAAAGTTTGGCACCAATCAAAGAGTATTAGTGATCTTTATGTGAAACTTTGAATTTGAGGTCGAATCCACTTCAATCTTTAGAGAATGATGTGCCACAAGGTCCATGGAAGAACAATCTATCAAGGCCGATTTCCAAACTTTGTTTAAGTGTAGTTTTTTATAGGATTTCCTAGAAGGACATACCTTTTGTATCTAAGGTCATTCAAGTGTCTCATGGCCGATATGATCAAATTTTCAAGTTAAAACATAAATGGAGAACCAAGTGGAAGATGAAAGTCTTGATTCAACAAAGTTGGCCCAATGTTGAGGGATTTTTGAAACAGATGAAGGCAAAGTTATTTCAAAGAACTGAGAGCCTATTTGACATGCCACGGATTGGCATGCCAAGTGGAGCAATCACCCGAGCCCGAGCTTGGGATTTTTCTAATATGTTTGTTAATGTTGCAGGAAAATTAATTGAAAAATTATACATTTCTATGCCAACTTTGGAGGATCAAACAAGGCCAAAACAAGTGATAACTTGGCGAGGTGAAGAGATGAATTTGCAACCTAAAACCGAGACTGCCGGACTCGAGCCCGCACTCGAATCCGATTGAAGTTTACTTTGCATGGTAAGTTAGAGTCACATGAAATCGTGCACAATTATCCCAGGACTCAATTCATCAACCTTTCTAATTTGAAGGAATTTTATTGCATTTTTAGGATAATTTTTACGTGTATTTCAAGTGAATATTTAGAGAACCTGAGAGGGTTTTCGCGGCTAGGGTTTTAACTTGGATTTTTGCACGTCGTGCATGGGGTTTTGCATGAGGGTTTAATTGGCTGGAAGAAAGGTAATTAGGGCCAAGAAAGAAAGGAAAATTGGCTGAAGGGATTCAAGAAAACGTGGCTTGCACGTTCTTGAATTCTCATTGGTCAAAATTTTCCCTCCTTTTATTCATTTTACAGCATGCTTTTTGCATGACCTTGACCATTAGTTTTCCCTCCCTTTTTCCTCTCTTCGTAGCTGATAAAAAATCCCTCATTGCATGATTGTAATGCTTAATTTGGAATTAGAATTAAAGTAGCTTTTTAGCTCTCCCTTCTCGGGCATTTTCCACTTTCAGCCGGCAGCCAAAAGTTTTCCGGCCACCGTAGATTCTCTGCAAGATTTCTCCCTCCGAGCTGGAGATTTCTTCTTGCTTCAAAGTCTCCAGCCTTCTTCAAGGACGTAGGGTGAGCTTGAAGGTCATAAGCTTTCATTCCGTTTGTTATTTTTGTTTGATAAATCCACTTCTTTCTGCTGGACCTCACTTTCGGCCACCGCCAAGCACGGTTACTATTCCAGTCATTTTTGACTGATATGTCTGAGTAATCGCCTTCAAATTTTTAGGTGTATTACTTTACCCTTTTCTGCAACTCCACTCAAAATTTCAGCCATAAACTCGATCTCTTCGTTGAGTTATCCTCTCCCAAAATCTGGTCTTGATTCTTGAGTACCAGATACTCTTCTCTCACAAACCCTAACCGACTATCCTCCCTATTTCTAATCCTAAACCCCTTCCATTCCATGTCACATATTTTAGAGAACTTAAACAAAAATGCAATGAAGCATCAAGGGAGACTATGAAGATTCAGCTATCTTCCATGCTGAAGAAATTGATTTGAGGACAAATCCTCAAGTGGTAGAAGAGTATATTCTGCCTCAGATTCAGGACAACCTAAACTATGCACAAAATTTCCTTACAACATTATAAGTTTCTATTTTATTGGTTTTGACCATACTTGGAAAGTTAGTAAATATGGAAACTTACTATCTAAGTGATGAATCAATATATTTCTAATGAAGAATGAGTAGAAGGTCAAGCCTTATAAAATCCTCTTTCAAGTTGCCTTTTTAATAGTTTACAAAATGCGGCGCAACACTTTATTTGGACAAGAATTATACATTACACGTTTTGAAATAGAAATTCTTAGCTGAAGATCACCAAGAATATTTACTATTACTTTTAGTTAATTTAGTTTCTTTTTTCAACCAAGCAAAGTTTCCTTTCCTCAAATTAGAAAAGTATTCCAATTAAGAAAGTTTGCTTTTCTCAATTTAGGAAAGTTTTCCAATTAGGGAAGTTTCCTTTTCTAAAATTTGGAAAGTTTTCTAATTAGAAAAGTTTTATCTTCTCTATCCAGAAACTTTCAAATTAGCAAAGTTTCCTAATTCAGTTTGTTTCCTAATTAGTTTTTTTAAGCATTTCTTTAGCCTATTTAAAGGCATGAATCTTATAGTATTATTTAGATTTGATTATTCAATGTTATTTTGCATGGCAAAATTTTTGATAATCGACTCTTTTTTTTTCAATATCCTTCGATTCCTTGTTAGAATTGAAGATGCAATGCTTCATTATTTGAGAGAAGATTAAAGTTTTTTCTACTTTTCTTTTATGTTCTTTTTTAGTGTAATTTATGATAAGGAAGTAAAATTTTTTCTCAGTTTTAACGACACATATTTTCTATTTGGCTGCGTGTACGTTTTCACATTAGAACATGTTTTGTTTAGTGATTGAAACATTTGTTTGGCATCTGAACTTACTGATGGGCTTGAATTTAGTCCTTTGGCGGCATTTAAGTAGGTTAAAAAAGTTTGCAAAATTTTTTACATCGTATGAAAATGCTTTATGTTTTTCATGAAGTATTTGTGGCAACTTAACCTACTGAGGTGGTTAAATGAAGTTGTTAGGTGACATTTGAGCATGTTTAGACAACACATAAAAAATTTGTACAACCTGGCCCCTAAGCTGGCCCTCAACCTATTACATAAAAAGGATATTATTTATTAGGTGAAATGTGAGGCTGTTTGGAGGATTAGTAAACAAACTATAAGTAGCAAAATGATCATTATATGTTTGAAAACCTCTACATAATGTGCTAATGAAGGCTGATATAGCCTATAAATTACATGCATCACGCTTTTACTTATGACTATCTAAAATAGGTTAGCAAAAAGTATGTTGTAAAGTAGTGCTCAGATAAAAGTATTGTGAATGCTCCCAAAATTTTTCCTTCCATTATGTGCTTGCAGGGTGCATGTCACAGGTTGTAGGTTGCAAAGATGGCGTGCTTGCAGGTTGCATGTCGAAATGTGATTGTAGGAGGGCGAGGTGATAACAAGGATCAAAGCCTTTCACTTAATGGCTGCAAATATGGTGGGCTTGCAGTGATTTTGTTGAAATAAAACTAGATGAGATAAAGGTGATAAGAAGTTGAAGGCTTAACACTTGGTGGCTGCAAAAAACTTGATATGAAAGGGGATTGGCAAAAAAAAAGGAAATGGATTTTGCAAGCTTTTCTCTAACTGCAAAAAGGTGAGGTCAAATGAGAGACACCATCCAAAAGACTAAAACAAGTGGGTTGCTAGAAACTCCAAAAGAAGCTCACTACCTCATGGTATTGTCTTCAAAAATGGCTAGACAAAAATGTATGAATGGTTTATCAAGGGAGGTTAGGTTTTTCCTCCAACGAGCTCAACAATACAAGTGCTTTGTTGGGCCGATTATCTTGTTTCCAAGTTATCAAATTATATGGCATTTTTCATCCTATGAGGAGCTTCTTTCTTTTCAATATTCTCCAAGTGTTTACCTGCAAAATAAGCAAACAAGTTGGTTAATTTGCAAGCTTGGCTCTTTGTTCTGATTCTCCTCGAGATTCCTTTGATAAGTACTACAATTTAAGCTAAACGTGGCACATCATCCTCTTTGGGTATTTAGGATCTGTCCTTAAATTCAATGAGGGTTCCTTCTTCATGAACATAGGGGGGACAAATCTTGCACATTAAAAGTTCCCAAAACTTCATACTCTCCGGATAACTCTAATTTATAAGCATTATTGTCAAGCATTTCCAGCATTTTGAAGGGTCAATCGGATCTAGGTAGTAATTTTGATTTCTTGAGGTTAGAAAACCTCTCCTTTCTCAAATGTAGACACACAAGATCTCACATATTAATTACTCTCTCTTTTATGCCTCAATTATAGCTTGTTTGTCATATGATCCTTTCTCTCCAAGGTTTTTCTCACTTTCTCGTGTGTGGATTTCACTAATTCATCTTTCTAAGCAACATTAGGATAAAAAAACTCCTTGATGGGAAGAGAGAGGAGGTCCATTGGGGTGTGATGGTTGAAATCTAATCCTACTTTAAATGGAGTCTTTTGGATGGAATTGTTCAAACTCCTATTAAATGAAAATTATACAATCCACCTCTCTAACACTTGATGCACATCTTTTAGGAGATTTGGCCAATAAAATATTCCTTCAAAGCTTCAAGATTTTTCTTCTCCGCAAGGGTCCAGCAAGCCCGTCACTACATACTTCTCTATTCAACGACTCCTTTAAGCTAATGCTAAGTGTGCAAAGCTTACATCAAAACCCTTTGGTCACATAATAACATTTCACAACCCCTTTTACATTAATAATAAATTTAACCAAAATCTACATCTCCTTCATAAACTCCTTTTATCCAATTGAAACCAAAAAATTTATTGCTAAATTCTATAAGCAACACATACCTTCTCGAGAGTGCATCGACTACTACATTTTTCTTTGCCTTCTTGTACTCGATTATATAAGGAAATATCTCCAAAAATTCTACCTATTTAGCATGTCTTCAATTGAGTTTGTGCTGGCTCTTAATGTGCTTATGAGCAAAGTGATTGGGATGGATTACAACTTTTTTTCATGAGGAAATAATGCTGCCACACCTCTAAAGCTCATATTACCACATAAAATTATTTATCATGAGTTGAATAATTTAAAACTATCCCCTTGAGTATTTCACTAAGATAGGCGAATAGTTTTCCCTCTTGCATCAAAAGAGCTCTAATACTTAGTCTGGATGCATTGCAGTCAATCTCAAAAATGTTATTGAAGTCTCAAAGCATTAAAATTTGTGCATTGCTAAAATTCTCTTTTATCAATTTTCTATTCCTTGTTTGGATGACATGTTAGATGAACTAAATGGTGCATGTTTTTTTTTTCAAAAACAGATTTGAAAGTTTGATAATATTCTTAAAAATAGATTTGAAAATAGACTGTACGAGTAGTTAGTTATGTGATTTTGCTTGACAAACACTTATAGTATGTTCATCTGGTTGATGAATCAAGTTGTAAGCCCATTCTTTGGAAGATTTGTTGTTGTTTACTTTCATAATATATTGATTTATAGTAAATGCATTAAAGATCATATTTTACAGTTCAAAGAAGTATTTTTGGTACTTAGTAAATGCATTAAAGTTTTGGCAGTGATCTTAAACAAGTCAACTTTTTGCACTGATCATGTGTGTTTTTGGGTTTTGTTGTTAGTAAGCAATGAGTACAGGTTGACGAAGAGAAGGTTTACAAAATATAAGATTGGCCAACACCGACCAACACCAATCAAGTTAGTAGCTTTCATGGACTAGCTAGCTTATTTTGTCGTTTCGTTAAATATTTCAACACCATTGCTGCCCCACTCACCGAGGTGATAAAAAAACAATTATTTTAAGTGGACATGTAACACTCTTCGTCACTCGAAATATGTTCTCATTTTTTTCACTTGTAGTGGAAAACATTTTGTCATATAATTGTTTAAGGCAAACATGAAAACTACATTTACTTAAAACACAATTACATCATGTTAGGTTCAGTAAACTGTTTACAAGACATATATACGAAGTTCAAAATTTCTTTTTCAAACCAATATTTACAATTCTTTAAAAACCTTTCCCACGGGTCAAATCCTCTCAACTACCAACATGAACAAAGAAATCCCTCTTGTGTACACGCCTTCCTCTCATTCATCATAAAACTTATCTAGACCATAAGCTCAGTATGTAGTATATGATATTCATGAATACATACATAATATGCATAAGTAAAACTTTTCTCTTGTTTTGATCTAGGTCTTTCCTTTCTATAATTTATATACTTTCTTATCATGGGACCTTCTGGCAACGAACAAGAAACTACAAACTTAAGTCCACCTAAGGAGACATCCATTTCGATTCCAAGGGTTGAGAGGAAACAAACTTGACTCCACTTAGCGGGATATGCAACACAAACCCCTTTCCAATGACATTTACATAAATTTCTTTTTCTTTTTTTTTTATTTTTCTCTTTCCTTGGCTATTTGAGCTCAACCCACAGAAACAATTATCATATTTTGTTTAATACATAAACCTCATGTATGTAAATAGTTGGTAACTTGTTAGAAAATATGATGCATGAGATGCTCATGAACATGCTTGGTATGAATGCATCAAGCAGTTAAATAATGTTAATAACATTAAAACGACAATTCATCTTGATAAATGAAGTATAAAACAACATATGAAAAAAAATCATATTTTTATATGATGTAGACTCAATTAAGGACAAAACATATACAATACTACTTACCTTGTTTATCCTTATCAGGTTTTCATGTATTAGGTAAAATTGTGGATCACCTTTACCTCAATTACCTAAGATCATTTACAAATGTTTGAAATCAATAACATATTTTTGGGTAACTTTTAAGCATCATAACTTGTTCCATTCATTGTGAAATGGTATGATTCAAAAGACCATATGTCGTTCAAGGTGTATATTTTAACGTTCTAAAATAATTAGATCATTGGATTAGTCTAGTCTCTGTTTTAAACATGAAATCTAAGATTGCATAAATTAGACAGTTTTGTGGCAACTTTGATGAACTATGTCCAACCACTCCCAATTCTAAATTTATTTTATACATAGACACATATATGATATTCCAATATGACTAGTTGATCAATATACAGAAACATGGGGAAACACTTCCAATTTTTGTGTACCACTCACAACCATCCTATAATTGATTATTTCATAAATCAAATTTATCCCGACTAATCATGTGAATAACCATACTCAATCTAAACCACATAACATAAAGTCATACCTCTTAATTCCTTGCTGAAAAGATTCCTCTTAATTAGAGGAACACTTCTCCTTAAAGGATTGGAAGTCAATTTAAACACTTTCCACCTCAATCTCAAAATTTTCTCTAAAAAATTATTTCTCTCAAGTTCTCTCTTCTTTTCACCCACTCTCTCTTCAGCATGAAAATGGCTTATGATCAGCCATTCTTCAATATTTCTAGATAGTTTATGGGGTGAAAGTACCCTTTTGGCCAAAGTAATCAATTTAGTTTTACCATTACAAGCTCATTTAATTGCTAAAATACCTTCATCATTATTATTTTAATCACACTTAGCTTAAAAATAATTCACATTAGTACTAAGCTAATCCTGAGGATAAAACTAATTAATCACAATTAGTAAAAACCATAAGCATCACTAATTATGCCTTAATCATGATTAGGAACTAATCCTATAGTAACATGTGTGATATTCTAACTTGTCTCCCTTTCCTCATCATAATTCAACATGTGTCACTTCAAAAAATTTCTAATCACACCATTTAAGAGCTTAAAAAACTTAATATGCACACTTATATTACATTTTACTCTCCTTACAAAAAAATTGTCCTCAAAATTTCAAGCATAAAATTAATGAGATGTTGCTTTTTCTACTTTTTGAGTACTCGAAAGAACTTTAACTCAAGTGACATTTTTATTTTGAAGTTCTTTTGTCATGTAATTGAGAATTTTAACCGGTTGCTTTGTGTACTCCAATGTCGGTCGAATTTGGATTTCTTCTTGTTGTACATCTCGAGATAGATCTCTTAAGCACTTCCTCTACATAGATACATGAAACACATTATGCACTCCAGCCATTGAGAATGGTAGATTTAGTTCATATGCTTGTCCTCTAACTTTTAGAAAAGGGCCAATAAAACTTGGGATAAGCTTGCCCTTTCTTCCAAATCTTACTACTCCTTTCAATGGAGAAATCTTCAAAAATACTTGACCACCCTCATTAAATTCTATCTACCCACCTCATACCTGTTTTTTTCATTTTATCCGTGATTACATTCACTTGATCCACTTTTTGTTGAATGATTTTTGGGCCTAGTATCTTGGCTTGTCCCACCTCATCCTTGGACAAGTTTATCACTAAGAAATTTCTCAGTCATCTTTCTACAAACAATCTACCCATGATTATGATGGGGTTTGGCATGCTTATTGAAGTACACAAGTAATTAACTTATACTAATATTTAAATGTGAATATCTGAATTATACTTCATGTTCCACTTGTAAAAGTATGTAGAATTAAGGTTGTAAAATTATACACCTCACTTATATTCGGTAGGTAGTGAAGGTGGGAGATTCAACATGGGAAACTTGTACACATCGCCTCTTTTTTGTTGGTAGAGTAAGAGGTAATGACTTGAACACCTCACACTTTCAATAGGTGTTTAGTAGTATAAAAGAAGGTGCCTTGTACATTTGTGGCAATTTTAATTGAATTGAAGTAATCCTTTCTCAGAGATCTCCCTTGCCCCCTCCCATTAACAAGAGTTGTTGTTCTGTCTTTCATCGTTAAGTCCAGCAACATCATCTTCCAACTTATCAAGTAAAATCCCTTTGTTTGTGGTGTCCTCACCAACATAGGTTCTTTGTTGCATCATTATTTTGGGTCTTTAGATTTTATAAACTATGGTTCAAACACATAACGAATTTGGGTTAACATTTTGTAATTATCATTTCTATATTTCTATTTAATATCTGGTCACTGATTAATTCAATTTCAAGAATAATCATATCAGATGGGACTTGGTAAATGTGCAAGGATTTTCTAGCTATCAACAAGATAAAGATAAAGTATCG
>QAOC01035547.1:0-25480 GCA_003255005.1 Begonia fuchsioides | reverse complement strand
CCCCCCCCCCCCCTACTTAGGTTAAAACCAGTCCTACAATGCAAAGTGGATGGAATTCATTAAAATATTTCCATATGTTATCAAGTACAAAAAAGGTAAGAAAAATTGTTTTCGATGCATTATATTGAAGGTACATAGTTCTAACATCCGCACAATCTAAATTGCTTGAATTTCAATTAATTATAGAATTATGTGAAGTATATTCGGATTTTTGTGAAATTTGAGAACTGTGTGATAAAAGATTGTATGTTTCAATTATTGTAGATATTGTGGTTATTTTGTTTACTGAGAACTTAAGCTGGAAATGATAGTATTTTTGTAGTTGTTGATAGGTTTAGTAAGATGGCACATTTTATTGCATGTTTAAAATCTAATGATGTTACACATGTTGCATATTTTTTATATTTTTTCTTTAATGAAATTATGTGGTTGCATGTCTCAACAAAAAATATTGTAAGTGCTCGAGATGTTAAATTTTTAAGTAACTTTTGGAGAAAATTATGGAGTATGTTAGGCATCAAACTTTTTTTTTCAACTACAACACACCCACAAATAGATGAACAAATGAAGGTATTTAATTGAACAATATCTACTTTATTAAGAGAGATTATTTCTATGAATTTGAAACAATGGGAGAAGTGTTCACACATGTTAAGTTTGCATATAATAGAGTTTTTCATTCAAACTATATCTTATTCACCATTTGAATGTTTTTAATCCTTTAGTGATCTATGGATTTGTTACCTTATCCTAGTAACGAGTTTTTTTATTTTGATGGGAAAAAAGACAAAATTTGCATACAAAGGTTAGGGAGAACATCAAGAACAAAAAGAAGCATTATATGCAGCAATCAAAAAAAGTCCAAACCAAAGTAATATTTGTGTCGGGAGATTGAGTTTTGATTTACCTAAGGAGATAAAAATTTGGAAGTAAAAGGAAAAATAAGTTGCAACATCAAGGAGATGCTAATTTTCAAGTTTCAGAGAAAATTAATTATAGTGCCTAAAGTAATGTAAGGTGCACTTTAAATATTAGTAACTTATCTTTGTATGATACGGGAAATTCGAGGACAAATCTTTTTGAGAAAAGAGGGAATGATGCAAATCAAGTGGTAACACATATTTAACCCAAAGAGAAAGAACAAGAATTGGAAGCTCAATGAAGCCCTATGTGCATTAGTAGAGGAAATTAAAATGAAAAAATCTATGCAACACAAAAACAAAATGTTGAAAATGTAAAGTGTTGAAGAAGATATTGTTGTAATCCAAGGTGGTCAAGAATACAAGACCAAGAGTTCAAGCCCACTACAAGATATTCAAGGGGCAAATGAAATATGAAAGTGCATGCAACTTTCTTGAAATGAAATTCTAACTTGACCAGCAAGATTCGATTGGCAGATTCCATAACCTTCCAAAAGTTATTTGAAAACGTGTCCTGCAAAAAATGGTAGCTGCCTTTAATATCTTTTTGGAATTAGAGGGATTGTAAAATTCAGACATAAAACAAAAGTGCCCCACAGAAATTCCAAAAATTGTTTATTTAGTTGTATTATTTAGATTAAGTTTCATAATGTTTTGAGTTTTTTCCTAATTACTTTCTATTTTCTAATTTCATTATTATTATTTTAAAAAAAAATTAGCCTATTTAAATGAATCAAAGTTATTATAATATGATAACATTTATGACTAATTTATCTTGTGTGTTTGAAGAAAATTTTCTTTTTGGTTCTTTGCAAAGAACTTGAAATTCTTAAAGTTAAATCTTGAATAATAAGCTTTGATAGCTTTGATTCTTACCAACAAGTTTAGTTTTGGTCAAGCTCCTTGTTTGATTACTTAGGTTCTGTCGACCAGGTTCGATTGGGGTCAAGTTATTTTTAATTGATTCAAAGGTGATCTAGATATATTTTTCAAAATTATTAAAGGGTATCGAGTTTGATATACCCATAGTTCTTATCCTCTTATCTTACTTAGCGGCTTTAATTTAGTCAATTGGAGCTATTTGCCCTAGTTTTGACGATGCACGAAAAAATTATACTTAAAAAAAATTTGTGTGCTGCCTAAAACGTTTGTTCAGCCTCTTTCTAGCAAAAGCCTTGAACTGAGTTTTTCAGCGGTATTCGGGTAACTATAAAAAATGCCCAAAATGTTTGTATGGCATACAAAAATTTTTTTGTGCCCCAAGTAAAATGTTCGCTCATCATCTTAACCTACCAAAAGGCTTTAATTGCGCTGTTTATTTGCATTGGAGTTGGTTTTGACGACAAGCATAAAGCTTGTACGATGTACGAAAACTTTGTCTACATTGCCCAAAATGTGTGTTCAGTATCTTAACAAATCAAGTGGATTGAATGTAGCCGTTTTGCAGCATTTGAGAAGATTTAGGGCTTCGGCTTAGGGCTTAGAGCTTAGGGTTTCCAATTAAGGCCTCAGAGCTCAGGGATTAGGATTTACGTCTTAGGGCTTTGGGCATAGAGCCTAGGCTTAGGGCTTCCACTTTATTTCTTAGTGCTTAAGGCTTAGGACTGAAGATTTAAGTCTTGGGGCTTAGGGCATGGGGATTATGGCTTTAGATTTACATCTAATTTCTTAGGTATTATGGCTGAAGGTTTCAATTTAAGGCTTTGGAATTAGAATTTATGTCTTAGGGTTTAGGTTTAAGGCGTATGGTTGATGTCTTAGGACTTATTTGTTAAGGCTTTGGACTTTGGATTTATAAGTTAGCGCTTAGGGCTTAGGATTAAGGTTTATGTTTTACAGCTTAGGGCTTACTACTTAGGGCTTAGGATTTAAGTCTTATGGTATAATACTTTTGGCTTATGGTTTAGGTGTTAATGCTTAAATACTAGGGCATAGAACTTTTAACTTAGTGCTTAGGGTGGATGGTAGTCTTAGTGCTTATGGTTTAAGGTTAATGGCTTAAGGTCTTAGGGCTCAAGGCTTAAGGCTAAGGTCTTAGAGGTTAAGGCTTTTAGATTAGGTATTAGATCTTTGGGATTAGGGCTTATGGCTAAGAGATAAGGGCCAGGGCCTAAGGCATTTGGCTTTGCTTAGGGCTGAAAACTTAGGGCTTAAGGCTTAGGGATTAGGAAGTAGTGCTTATGGCTTAGAGCATAGGAATTAGGGATTAGGGCTTATACCTTGAGTTTTAAAGGTTAAGTCTTAAAGCTTTGGGCTTATGGTGTAGGGCTTTTGTCTTAGGGATTCGTCGTAAGGGCATAGGGTCTACGACTTCAAACTTAAGGATTATTGATTAGGGATTAGGGATTAGGGATCAATGCTTAGGACTTAGCGCTTAGGGCTTAGAGCTTATTTCTTACGTTTTACGTCTTAGAGCTTAGAGCTTAGAGCCAAGGGATTAAGGCGTAAGACTTAAGGGCTTACAAGGGTTCATAGCTTAAGGCTTAGGTCTTAGCATCTACGTCATTGGACTTAAGGCTTGTGCCATAGGGCTTAGGGATCTGGTTTTACGTCTTAAGCTTAAGTTTTAGTGCATAAGGCTTAGGTATACAGCTTAGGGCTCATAGCTTTGAGTTAGGGCTTGGTTAAGGCTGAGGGCTATGGGGTAAAGTCTTTAGACTTAGTGCTTAGTGCACAGGTCTTAGGCTTAGGGTTTAGGTCTTACGTCCAATGGCTTAAAGTTTTCATCATAGGGTAGTAAGCATTAGGCTTAGTGCTTACGTCTATAGTCTTAGGTCTTGGGGATTAGGACTTAGGACTTGGGGTTTACGTCTTGAGATTTAATACTTGGGGCTTATGTCTAAAGATTAAGTTTTAGGGCTCAGGGCTTAGGCCATACAAATTAGGGCTTGGGGCATAGAGCGTAGGGCTTGCTTCAAAGGGCTTACTGTGAGTGGTTAAGGGTTAAGACTTAGGGCTTAGAGCTTAAGGCTTTAGGGCTTATGACTTATGGCTTAGGATTGACAGCTGATGGCTTAGATCCTGGACATTACAGCTTTTGTCTTAGTGCTTGTGGCTTAGGCCTTAGGACTTAGGGTTTACATCTTGGGGCTTTGGGATTAGGGTTTATGTCTTTGGGCTTTGGGATTAGGGTTTACGTCTTAGGGATTAGGGTTTACGTCCTAAGGTTTTCAAGTTAAGGCTTTTGTAGTAGGGTTTACATTGTAGGGCTTTAGGTGTAGGGCTTACAACCTAGGGCTTAGCCTTTACGGCTTAGGACTTTTGGTTTATGTCTTATGGCTTAGGTCATGGGCCTAAAACTGTAACAACCATACTTTTCGTTTATTCTGTTGCTTATCAATAGTGAAGAATTTATATTAACTTTCGTTTATCAAATAGGAAGGATAAGCGATTAGAAAATATACAAATAGTACATATTAATTTATAGGTTTAATTGTTTGATTAGTAAACATATCAAGATTAATGTATTTCTTAATTGATGTTTTAGGATTAAGGTTTTCGATTGGATCAATTGGACAACACTTATCTCGTAAAAAAGTAAGAGAATAAAAATGAAATTCGGTGGTGGCATGATGTGCAATGGGAGCACGTCATGGACATAGCCCCGATGAGCATGGGATTTTTTACTAACTTAGTTGCTCGTTTTGCAGGAAACATAGCCTCGGAGACAATATCCAAGGCATTTTGGGAGCGGCTAAGGACTTTGCTCGGTTGGCATCCGAGAATCCCCGGCCGAGACACGCCTGGCCCTCCCGGCCATGACACGCCCGGCGCCCAGCCCCACGACCACGACCCGAGGACCACCCAAGCCTCGGTCGTCGTCCTAACCGAAGTCAACTAGGGCTTCGGCCCAAGAGAATAAGTGACCGACATGGGAGAACGCACAGTCCAAATCTTATGGATAGAGTGCTCGCCCATGGGCCTTAGTTTCGGTCACACTTAGTTTATTTTTTTTCAGCCAGCAATTAGCCTTAGAAAAGGAAGAGAAGACAGCCCAAGAAGAGGAACGCACATTCCATAGGCAAAGGCCCACGAAGGACCACCTCAGCCGAACATTGACCGGCCCACGGTGAAGCCTCGGCCCACTAGAAGACCTTGACTAAATTACATCGGCTACTTTACTTAAATCTTTAAGTAATCTTGTTATTTGGTCAAGGAAAAGATAAGGTTCGAGTTTGACACGGGAAAATTTTAAGATGTCCGAAGAGTATTCATCAGGCACACACAAAAACCGACCATCGGACCATCGGGAAAACAAAGGGGATTTTCATCCATCTAATTCGTGCTAAAGTTGCCATATTCATAGGAAAATTGTTGGGCAACAACCTTTCAAAATTAGCACGAGTGAATCCCAAGAAATCTGAGATACGATCAACTGCGCACGCATCCGACAGACAACCAAAGATCACCCTCGGTCAAGCACGACTTTCATGGAAATCCAGCCGTGCTAAAGCTGCCATATTTGTAGGAGGATCGTTGGACAACAACCTTTTCAAAATGGCACAGACAAAGCTCGTGATGACATGGAGATAAGGTCAAACCGCGCACACAAGATCGTTCACCAACAAACCGGCGAGCCACAAGGGATTTTCATCCATAAAATCCGTGATCAATCTGTTGAATCTTCAGAGGATCTTTGAATAACAACTTTCCACAATATCCTCGTGGATCCCACCATATCCGAGATTGGATCAACCACCTGTTCCGTCTTTTTCGTGTCGCCCGCGCACATTCATGAACCATTGCCAGACAAGCGAGGAACAAGACCAGGTGACACCTCTTTCAGACCACCGAGAGCCTTTTAGAAGCCCCGGATCCAAATTGGCACGAGCCAATCTTTCATGGCTCAAAGATTATTACAACCGGTGCACCCTCTCGGTCAACCACGGTCACCTTCGGTCAAGAAGCAAAACCAACCGTGCCAATCTTCATGAACCGAGCCTAAAGTCAACCGGAGACCTTCTGAAGCAATCTTAGGCGTTCAAGTCATCCAAGGGATTAGCTTATCTTTCTTAGTTTTTATCTTTTACGTTTTTGCTATTTAAGTGTAACACTTGCACTTGAATGAGATAGGGTGAATTTTTAGAGAAATATTGTGCATTGCACCTTCTTCCCGAAAGGTTTGAAGCTCTCTCCAACGTATACTTCTCTGGTGCGTAATATCCGGCCGAGAACGTCAACCCTTTGCACGTACAATCGGTGCGTCACATCCGACTGTGGGTGAGGTCTACCGAGGAGAATACCGTGATTGCTCAGGTATTCAAATTTTCCATCCATCCATATCTAAACTCGCAAGAGTTTAACCATTCCATTCCCCGAGCTTTCAAACCCTCCATTATTCGAGTTCACCCCTTTCTCCATCATCCAAGCCATTCCATTATTCACCCGAGCCATTCCACTTTTCACTCGACCATTATCCCTTATTTCCATCACAATACGTTTCCGCGACACAACCCCATAATTCGCACGACCTAATTTCCCGTTTGTCGTACAGGACTTTCATCAGAGCCCCGTGTGCGTGCATTCTCCCAACCCACGGTGCGCCGACCCCCAAGTAAGGCACATTATTGCATCTCATGCTTCTTGAAAAGACACCCCTTGCTCCGCCTCATGCTTCTTGAAAAGCTACCTCTTGCTCCACATCATGCTTTCTTAAAAAGATACCTCTTGCTCCACCTCATGCTTCTTGAAGAGCCACCTCTAGCTCCATCTAATGTTTCTTGAAGACACCTCTTGCTCCACCTCATGCTTGGAAAGCCACCTGTTGCTGCACCTTATGCTTCTTGAAAAGCCACCTCTTGCTCAACCTCATTCTTTATGAAGAGCCACCCTTTTGCTCCACCCAATGTTTTTTGAAGCCACCTCTTGCTCCACTTCATGCTTAAAAGCCACCTCCATGCTTCTTGAAAAGGCACCTCTTTCTGCATCTCATGCTTCTTGAAAAGGCACCTCTTGCTCCACCGCATGCTTCTTCAAAAGTCACCTCTTTACTTTTCTATTTCTATTCTTTTGATGTGATGTTTGCTTCTTGGAAGAACCCCAGGAATTTCACAGCCCTCTTCTATTGTCTCAAAGTTAAAAGAATGTTAGAGAGATTTCTTACAAAATTGGAGAAATTTTGGGAGGTTAGTGAACTAAAAAGGTGTTTTTGTGCACTTTCAAGTGTGATAAGTAGAAGCTTAAATTTGAGTTTGTTTTTAGGTTGTGATTTGAACAACGAGCTTTAATCAAGTGTTACAGTTGTGCCAAGGAATTGAGGTAAGTAGTGTGTGCATGTTTTTGGTCCTGATAAGACTATATTACAAAGTAGTAGGTTTCAATTATATTAATTGTGCTTAAAGTAATGTTCAAAAATAATATGATTTCATGGCATTTGTTTATCTATTGGTTATACATGCTAGTCATGAGATAGAAGGTATAGATGAAATGTTACGATTTTGCATAGTAATATTCTCTTGAATGTGATTTAGTTGTTGTAGAGTTTATGCATGTTCATGCATTATTGTTTTATAAAAAAACGAAAAGAGTTTTGCAGGCATAAACTTTCATTTGTAACATAATTAATGAATAAACTTTAATATTTATTAGATTCGTTGTGAGACGGGATCATGAATGGGTTGTCCCAAAAGAAGGAACTGAAGGCATACCCTTTTTGCTACCCGCTTATAGAGTTCTCCAATGAATCCATGGTTATCGAAAGAAAATGTATGAAAAGACCAAATGAAATGAAGAAAGTTATTTTTCATAAATTCATTTCATATAATTTATAGAATTATTTTATATTACACTACTTACTGAGCAATAAGCTCATTAGATGAACTTTGTAATGTAGGTCAGGATGATGATGAAGTTAATTTCGTTGATGATCATAATGGCGGCTGGTGAAGCTAGTCGATGGCGAGGATTTGTAGTTGCTAGATTAAATGTGACCGGTGGGCAATGTTCTTAAATATTTTGAATGTTTATATAGCTTTGAATAACTATGTTCCAGCAAGTCGGTTGTAAACGCAACGTTTTAAAAAGCAATTTTTTTTTTGTAAAAACCTAGTTTGATGTATGTAAATAAAAGTATTTCTATACAAAATAGATTGGTTACTTAATATTTTAATATATTACATATATGAAAGAATGTGTTCTTACTTTTGCAAAAGTCTTCCTCTGTAAACGATTAAAAAAGCTTTTAAAAAATAACATATGTATATATATTAGAAAGAAACAAACAAAATGGATGTGACAAAAATGCAGGGCTAAGGGCATTTAAGTTAGTGCTTAGGGCATAGGGCTTAGGGTTTAGGGCCTAGGTCTTAGTGGGTAGGGCTTGGGACTTAGGGTTTACTATTTAGGGAAAATAGCTTATAACTTTTGGCTTAGAGCCTAGGGCTTATGGCTTAAGGCAATAGCTCAGGGCTTACAACTTTGGCTTAGGGTTATGTCTTAGAGCTTAGGGCTTAGAGTTTATGTCTAAGGATTCAGAGCCTAGAGCCTAGATTTTGGGCTTACATCTTATGGCTTTATTTTTCAGGCTTAGGCCTTAAGCTTAGGGCATAGGGTTCAGGGCTTAAGGCTTAAGAAAATGGCCTTAGGACTAAAGGTTAGGGCTTAGGGATTAGTAATATGGGCTTAGGGCTGCAAACTAATGGTATGGGACTTTGGATATATGTCTTAGGGCTTAAGGCTTACGGCTCAGGGCTTATGCCTTAAGGCTTAGGGCCTAGGACTTAGAGCATAAGTCTTAGGATCTAGGGCTTATGGTGTAGGGTTTAAGGATTAAAACTTAGGGCTTAGGGCTCTTGGGGCTTAAGTCTCATGGCTTAGGGCTTAGGGCAAATTGTAACACCCCATTTTTTTTTCAATCCTTTTGATAACAGCGGTAAATTTTTTATTTTTTTTTGTAAATGCACTTGAAATACTTGACTTGAAAACTTAGCGGAAGCGTAATACTTTAAACGTTAAACTAATAAACCCATACACGTGTAAACTTCAATTTCATCAATACAGATTAAAGGTAACTTTACGCAAAATAACAATTTTCATTCCTTTAAAACATTTGACATAATTGTTCGAGACTTTAACAAAAGGCTTCACCAACATCATTCAAAATATCGTAAAGCATCTAATTAGTTTTGCGATAAAACATCAAATACATTAAAACCATTTTCCTTTCCATCCCCACGGGTCGTTGCTTGGTTTCATAAATAGCCCGCTCAAAAACAGCCTCATCCACATGCCATGGCACGTGATGAGGCCTAAATTCCTCATCTCGAGCGTCGTCACCTACATCACAAAGCTTAACTAGTGAGCTTAAGGCTCAGTAAGTTAATCCATAATAATAAAACATTTATGAGATCTTTATGCATATGCTGCTTTATAAAAACAATGCAGTTTCAGTATCGTTTATTTCATTTCTTTTTTTTCACTTAACGGTTCAGTTAATGTGGGTAATACTGTCTAAAGGAGAGTAGACACCATCTGGTCCAACCTCTTGGGATAGGCAAACTCAAACCTCGCCCAACATATAACTATTTACGTACATTTCTTTTATTTATTTTCTTTTCTGTCACTTAACAATCAAGTTAATGTTGGTAAAACAGCCTAGGGAAGAGTAGGCACCATCTGTTCTAACCTCTTGGGACAGCCAAACTCAAACCCTGCCCATTATATAACTATTTATGTACATTTCGTTCATTTCATTTCTTTCATTTCATTTCTTTCATTATTTGATCGTTGAAGGTACCACGGGAGGAAGTAGACACCATCTGGCCTCACTCGAGGCAGTCTAACTCGAGCTCCTCCCACAACGACCCGGTGCATGTTATCATAAAGATCATGCATGCAAATCATTTTTGTATTTTTCTTAAGACCATGATGCATGAACAATTAAAATGCATGAACACGATAACATGCAATAAAATATACAATTCAAACATTGCACGCATTCTAAACTCGCATCTTTTTCTAACACCAATAATCAATCAATCATCAAACAAGGCACACAAACATATCCTCAAATAAATTGAATTCGATGTATTGTGCATTAAACCCCAAACAATCCAACATATTCCAAAATCATAAATCCTAATCTTTGTAATGTAGTCCCCTTAGGGCCAATCACATGCAACATTAGGGCTTAGGGCTTATGGTGTTAGGATTAGGGTTTAGGGTGTAGGGTTTAAGGATTAAAACTTAAGGCTTAGGGCTCTTGGGGCTTAAGGCTCATGGCTTAGGGCTTAGGGCTAATTGTAACACCCCCGTTTTTTTTTTTAAAATCCTTTTGATAACAGAGGTAAAATTTTTCTTTTTTTTTGTAAATACACTTGAAATACTTGACTTGAAAACTTAGAGAAAGTGTAATACTTTAAACGTTGAACTAATGAACCCATACACGTGTAAACCTAAATTTCATCAATGTAGATTAAAGGTAACTTCATGCAAAATAATAATTTTCATTCATTTAAAACGTTTGATATAGATGTTCAAGACTTTAACAAAAGACTTCACCAACATCATTCCAAATATCGTAAAGCATCTAATTAGTTTTGCGATAAAACATTAAATACATTAAAAGCATTTTCTTTTCCGCTCAAAAACAGCCACATCCACATGTCATGGCACGTGATGAGGACTAAATTTCTCATCCCGAGCTTCGTCACCTACATCACAAAGCTTAACTAGTGAGCTTAAGGCTTAGTAAGTTAATCCCTAATAATAAAAGTTTATGAGACCTTTATGCATATACTGCTTTATAAAAACAATGCAGTTTCAGTATCGTTTATTTCATTTCTTTTCTTTCACTTAAATGTCCAGTTAATGTTGGTCATACCGTCTAGGGGAGAGTAGGCACCATCTGGTCCAACCTCTTGGGACAGCCAAACTCAAGCAATGCCCAACATATAACTATTTACGTACATTTCGTTCATTTAATTTCTTTCATTATTTGATCGTTAAAGGTACCACGGGAGAGAGTAGACACCATCTGGCCTCCCTCGAGGCAGTCTAACACGAGCTCCTCCCACAACGACCCGGTGCATGTTATCATAAAGATCATGCATGCAAATCATTTTTGTATTTTTCTTAAGACCATGATGCATGAACAATTAAAATGCATGAACACGATAACATGCAATAAAATATACAATTCAAACATTGCACGCATTCTAAACTCGCATCTTTTTCTAACACCAATAATCAATCAATCATCAAACAAGGCACACAAACATATCCTCAAATAAATTGAGGTCGGTTCCAGCATATTCAAAAATCCTAAATCCTAATCTTTGTAATGTAGTCCCCTTAGGGCCAATCACATGCAACATTAACTTACCTTAGCTGCTTTCTTGAATCAATCCACTTGAGTCCCTTTTTAATCCAATAAATGACCTAAACATATAAATCATATAAGGATCAGAAGAACTTAAGAGGATATAAAAAATTACCTTGAACTTTAGTTTCCGCGAAAGCTTCAGAGTTTTCCACTTCCCTTCACTTTCGCACTCTTTTCTCTCATGATATCTCCTTTTTTACTCAACCTCACTCTTCTCTTGACCAATGTGCGTGCTATAGAGAAGATAGGGAAAAGAAATCGTGATGGGATGGAAATGGCAAACCTAGCCTTCTTATCTCCTAATTAAACAAATTCAATCTTTCTTTTATATCCGTCAATCAGGATTCTCCACGTTTTGGCTAGCTTTTCAACTCAAATCGGGAATGTGTCGACCGCTTGTCTATTGTGTCGACCAAAAGTATTCCCGAGGGTTATTTGGGTTAACTGCTCATCCGTTCTGCCGACCGAAGGAAGTTCCCTCGACACTTTTGTGTCGACCGCTCGTTCCTGGGGTCGACCGAAAGTGTTCCAGATGGTCCTATTGTGTCGACCCCTCCTAAATCCTGGGGTCGACCGGTAAACAAAGTATCGACCCCTCCCTGAACCTGGGGTCGACCGAAAGTATTACAATTGTGTCGACCCCTCCCTGATCATGGGGTCGACCAAAAGCATTATTCATTGTGTCGACCCCTCTTAAATCCTGGAGTCGACTCCTCTTAAATCCTGGAGTCGACCCCTCTTAAATCCTGGGGTCGACCGAAAGTTCTAATTGTTTCAACCCCTCTTCAATCCTTGGGTCGACCGGATCTTACATGAAAGTCCTTTAGTATATTTAACCCAACTTACTTCATTACTTTACTTAAACCTAGCAACCATCAAACAATAGACTTCAAACAAACACAAATCAAACCCAAACACTTGGGCCGGTGCACGGTGTGATACACCCCAAAAAGAGTATTCTTATTCTAATTATTCATAATCGTAACCAATTCATGTGTTTCTAATTTTCCAACCTTTCCAAATAACTTTATCTCATATACCCCTTGAACATTATTTTCTTTATCACCTTCAATCTACTAATTTAATAATATCCACAATACCTTCATACCTCAAAATTTGACCAACATTCATCCAATAAAAAAGAATCTTTAACACTTCAATCTTAAAGTCACAAATTCTAAAATAAAAATGAGGGTCATTACAGAAAGTGTTCACGAGAGTGACTTGTGTCGACCCCTCTTAAATCCTAGGGTCGACCTAAAGTATTCGATTGTGTCGACCCTCCTAAATCCTATGGTCGACCTAAAGTACACAATTGTGTCAACCCCTCCTCAATCCTGGGGTCGACCCAAGGAGTTATGTTGTGTTGACCCCTCCTCAATCCTAGGGTCAACCAAAAGTATTCCCAAACACTTAGAAGATTTTCTAAGCTTTCCAAATAATATCATTACTTATACCCCCTTAAACCTTATTTTCCTCAATATTTACCCAACATTCATAAAACAAATCTTAAACACTTCCATCTTAAAGTCACAAAATTCTAAAATAAAAATGAGGGTCGTTACATTCTACCCTGCTTAATAAAAATTTTGTCCTCAAAATTTAGACCTTAAACATCTCTGGATACTTTTCCTTTATTTCTTGTTCTCTTTCTCAGATAGCTTCTTATACTTTATGATTTTGCCATAGAACTTTGACCAATGGAATTTGTTTGTTTCGCAACTCCTCCATCTTTGTATCCAGTATCCTTATTGGCTGCTCCTCATAACTCATAGTTGGCTCTACTTCTATCTGCTCCCTATACCATTTTCATTTTCTTCACCTAGTTGGGATCCATATGAACTCTTTTGACATCGATGTGAGAACTACCTTGTATAATCCTTGCATAGTTGATGGAAATTCCCAATTTGTATGCTGCTTTTTCAATCTCATTTATAATCAAGACAGGTCCAATAGCTTTTGGGATGAGTCTTTCTCCTTCGTACCAAAACACTTACTCTTTTAATTGATGAACTTTTAAAGGATACAATTTTCCTCAACCAAACTTGAGTCCTGTCTAAGCTAGCATAGTCCTCATTTGGGCTTGTGACACTCAAATCCTTTTCCTAATCATGCATATTGATCCCTGAGTTGTTGTAACATATTTGGATCATGTAATTTGCTTCTCTAGTGTTATCTAATATGAGGTAATTCACACTTCTCATCATACTTCACTTTATAAAGGTTGTACTAATTGTAGCTTAGTAGTAATGAGTGTAAGTAAACTTCTCTAAGGGCAATGACTTGCTCTATGACACTTTGAAACTTTTACACTCATGCTTTCACCGTGTCTTCTAAATTTGGGTTGCCCTTTTGACTCGTCTACTTGTTCAGGGATGAACGCCATTCATATTTCTAAACTTTTCTCATGCTCTTTCCAAAAAAATGAAGATTGAGATTCCAACTAATCTTACTATCTTTTAGATGTGCATCTTCACATACTTGTCCAAAATGTTTGAAACATTCAACTTGTTACGTCCATAAAACTACTGGTGCATTTGTTTACTCAAACAGATATCTTCCAAAAACTCATAATGTTTATATTCTTTATGAATGCCATCTTGAAATATCGTCCATTTTCATCGAACAAGTTATCAATCTCTAATGACATACACTTATCCCTTATCGTTAGCTTATTTAATTTCCT
Organism: Begonia fuchsioides; assembly: GCA_003255005.1. Classification (NCBI taxonomy): domain Eukaryota; kingdom Viridiplantae; phylum Streptophyta; class Magnoliopsida; order Cucurbitales; family Begoniaceae; genus Begonia; species Begonia fuchsioides. The sequence goes on along the minus strand of QAOC01035547.1, from coordinate 11,553 downwards.
CGTCATTGAATTTGTTCTTGTTTGTTACTTTTTCATTTAGGGATAGTTTCTCAATTGACGGCCTATTCTCTTTGCATTTTAATAAATCGTCATGTGCCGATAGCACATTTTCCAAAATTCCTCCTTTGAGCTTATTCACACTTTATCCTTTCTGTTCTTTTTTTTGTGGTCTCTGTGATTCCAACTGAGAAATCTTTCTTATCTGTTCTTCAGCCTGGGTTCGAGTAGGTGACTGGCGGTCAAGAGTGGTTGGGTAGAGGCCATCTAAACCTTCATCACTTGGTTCACTTTGATTATTCTTCCTTTGCCCGCCAGAGCAGCCCTTTCTCTATATTCTTTTCTACTTTGAAATTGGTGACCTACCAAGCTCATCAATCTATTGATGACACTTTCATCCACTTGATTGGTTTCGTTATCCATTGATTTTCTAACATCTAGCGTTTCTATTTAATCCTAGAGTTAAACAGACAATACACATAAACAATATAATTAAACAAATTTGCAAACACACTTACAGTGGCTAGAGTATTCAAGCGGATGTTTACGAAAGCAAGCAGTCTGCAGAATCATTTTTAAAACCCGGTCCGCTCTCATATCATATGTAACACCCCATTTTTTTTTCAATCCTTTTGATAACAGCGGTAAATTTTTTATTTTTTTTTTGTAAATGCACTTGAAATACTTGACTTGAAAACTTAGCGGAAGCGTAATACTTTAAACGTTAAACTAATAAACCCATACACGTGTAAACTTCAATTTCATCAATACAGATTAAAGGTAACTTTACGAAAAATAACAATTTTCATTCCTTTAAAACGTTTGACATAATTGTTCAAGACTTTAACAAAAGGCTTCACCAACATCATTCAAAATATCGTAAAGCATCTAATTAGTTTTGCGATAAAACATCAAATACATTAAAACCATTTTCCTTTCCATCCCCCACGGGTTGTTGCTTGGTTTCATAAACAGCCCGCTCAAAAACAGCCTCATCCACATGCCATGGCACGTGATGAGGCCTAAATTCCTCATCTCGAGCGTCGTCACCTACATCACAAAGCTTAACTAGTGAGCTTAAGGCTCAGTAAGTTAATCCATAATAATAAAATATTTATGAGATCTTTATGCATATGCTGCTTTATAAAAACAATGCAGTTTCAGTATCGTTTATTTCATTTCTTTTTTTTCACTTAACGGTTCAGTTAATGTGGGTAATACTGTCTAAAGGAGAGTGGACACCATCTGGTCCAACCTCTTTGGACAGCCAAACTCAAACGTCGCCCAACATATAACTATTTACGTACATTTCTTTTATTTCTTTTCTTTTCTGTCACTTAACAGTCCAGTTAATGTGGGTAATACCGTCTAGGGGAGAGTAGGCACCATCTGTTCTAACCTCTTGGGACAGCCAAACTCAAACTCTGCCCAACATATAACTATTTACGTACATTTTGTTCATTTCATTTCTTTTATTATTTGATCGTTGAAGGTACCACGGGAGAGAGTAGACACCATATGGCCTCCCTCGAGGCAGTCTAACTCGAGCTCCTCCCTCAACGACCCGTTGCATATTATCATGAAAATCATGCTTGCAAATCTTTTTTGTATTTTTCTTAAAACCATGATGCACGAACAATTAAAATGCATGAACACGATAACATGCAATAAAATATACAATTCAAACATTGCAGGCATTCTAAACATGCATCTTTATTCTAACACCAATAATCAATCAATCATCAAACAAGGCACACAAACATATCCTCAAATAAATTGAATTCGATGTATTGTGCATTACACCCCAAACAATCCAACATATTCCAAAATCATAAATCCTAATCTTTGTAATGTAGTCCCCTTAGGGCCAATCACATGGAACTTTAGGGCTTAGGGCTTATGGTATTAGGATTAGGGTTTAGGGTGTAGGGTTTAAGGAATAAAACTTAGGGCTTAGGGCTCTTGGGGCTTAAGGCTCATGGCTTAGGGCTTAGGGCTAATTGTAACACCCTGTCTTTTTCTTTAAATCCTTTTGATAACAGAGGTAAATTTTTTCTTTCATTTGTAAATACACTTGAAATACTTGACTTGAAAACTTAGCGGAAGTGTAAAACTCAAACAAGGCACACAAACATATTTGAACCAATAATCAGTCAATCATCAAACACGGCATACAAACATATCCTTAAATAAATTGAGGTCGGTGTAGTGCATTACACCCCAAACAATCAAGCATATTCCAAAATCATAAATCATAATCTTTGTAATGTAGTCCCCTTAGGGCCAATCACATGCAACATTAACTTACCGTAGCTGCTTTCTTGAATCAATCCACTTAATTCCCTTTTCAATCCAATAAATGACCTAAACATATAAATCATATAAGGATCAGAAATTGCATGAAGTCTTAACTTTCTATTCCAACTTTGAAAAACTATAACTTCCTCGATAATGATTCATTCCTGATGATTAAGGTGTCAAATTGTTTCTTAAGGAGTCTACTATAACTTTTTAGAAGACACCAAATTTAGAAAACTAAAGCATGTCGACTTATGTGGGCAAAACAGAGGGCATTCACTGTTTGAACCCCGATTTGGTCGACCCAACCTGTAAGGGGTTGACCCATGTCGACAAATAGAGACCGTGTATTTTTAATTTGAGAAGCAGTCGACCCAACCAATAAGGGGTCAACCGCAGGTCTTCCCAGTTTCTGTACTCTGACTTGAGACGTCCATAACTTTTGATACATAGCTTTAAATTAAGTGATTTGAACGACTATAGATCACTCTAAGAGTGTACCATAACTCTTATAAAGGACATAAACTCTAATTCTTAATAATTATTGAACGAATCTCCAAAACTCTAACTTTGCTCATACTTAACTCTTTTCTTATCTCTTAGCATGAAATCACTCGTTTTTATCCACCAATTGAAACAATACTATCATTTTATCATCACTAAACTTAGAAGAACTTAAGAGGATATAAAAAATTACCTTCAACTTCAGTTTCCGCGAAAGCTTCAGAGTTTTCCACTTCCCTTCACTTTCTCATGATATCTCCTCTCTTTCTCAACCTCACTTTTCTCTTGACCAACTTCGTGCTTCAAAGAAGATAGGGAAAAGAAATCGTGATGGGATGGAAATGGCAAAACTAGCCTTCTTATCTCTTAATTAAAAAAAAATCAATCTTTCTTTTATATCCATCAATCAGGATTCTCCACGTTTTGGCTGACTTTTTGACTGAAATTGGGAATCTATCGACCGCTCGTCAATTGTGTCGACCGAAAGTATTCCCGAAGGTTATTTGGGTCAACTACTTGTCTGTTGTGTCAATCGAAGGAAGTTCCCTCGACACTTTTGTGTCGACCGCTCGGTCCTGTGGTCGATCAAAAATGTTCCGGATGGTCCTATTGTGTCGACCCCTCCTAAATCCTGGGGTCGACCGAAAGCATTACAATTGTGTCGACCCCTCCCTGATCGTAGGGTTGACCGAAAGCATTACCATTGTGTCGACCCCTCCCTGATCCTGGGGTCGACCAAAAGCATTATTCATTGTGTTGACCTCTCTTAAATCCTGGGGTCGACCGAAATTTCCAATTGTGTCGACCCCTCCTAAATCCTGGGGTCGAACAGATTTTACATGAAGGTCCTTTAGTATATTTAAACCAACTTACTTTATTACTTTACTCAAACCTAGCAACCATCAATCAATGGACTTAAAACAAACACCAATCAAACCAAAACACTTGGGCCGGTGCACGGTGTGATACACCCCAAACAGAGTATTCTTATTCTAACTATTCATAATCATAACAAATTCAAGTGTTTCTAATTTTCCAACCTTTCCAAATAAATTTATCTCATATACCCCTTGAACATTATTCTCTTTATCACCTTCAACCTACTAATTCACTAATATCCACAATACCTTCATACCTCAAAATTTAATTAACATTCATCCAATAAAAAGAATCTTTAACACTTAAATCTTAAGGTCACAAATTCTAAAATAAAAATGAGGGTCGTTACAGAAAGTGTTCCCGAGAGTAACTTAAGTCGACCCCTCTTAAATCCTGGGGTCGACCTAAAGTATTTAATTGTGTCGACTCCTCCTAAATCCTAAGGTCGACCTAAAAATACACAATTGTGTCAACCCCTCCTCAATCCTGGGGTCGACCCAAAGAGTTATGTTGTGTCGACCCCTCCTCAATCCTGGGGTCGACCCAAAGTATTCCCAAACACTTAGAAGATTTTCTAAGTTTTCCAAATAACATCATTACTTATACCCCCCTTAAACCTTATTTTCCACAATATTTACCCAACATTCATAAAAAAAATCTTAAACACTTCCATCTTAAAGTCACAAAATTCTAAAATAAAAATGAGGGTCGTTACACTAATGGCTTAGTGTATAGCCTTAGGTCTTAAGGCTTGGGGATTAGAATCTAGCGCTTAAGAATTACGTCTTTGGAATTAGAGCTTAGGACTTAGGGTGTAACGCCCCTTTTTCTTTCTCTTTTTTTTTTTACATTTGAGAAGCCATGGTAAAATTATTTTCTTTCCTTTGAAATCTTTGATTTGTATAAATCCTTTTCTAGAAAGCACAGCGAAAGTCATTAAATAATTAGCAAACTCATTGTTACCATAATTCAAAATGCATTTCCAAAATGTGCTTCATTGATACATAGGGTTAGTTTACATATGTAATAAACATTTCACAAAACACATCTTAAAACATAGTACTTTCAAAATACATCAAAACTTCTTTCTTTCGTTCATTCTCACGGGTCGTCGCTTAATAGTGCATGCACGGCCCAATCAATCCTCCTCCACAACATTACATCATGTGGTGATAACTAAGTTCTTCACCCTCGTTTTCATCACGTACATCACAAAGCTTATTCTAATGAGCTTAAGGCTCAGTAAGAAATCGTCTGAAGTGACATGTGTAACTTGAGCTTGATTTTGTAAAACATGCATATTCATTTCATTCTTTATTGTCTTATTCTTGCTTATTGATCCAGTTTTCCACCTTGTGGTTTTACGCAGACCTCGTGATCGAGCTTTCCACCTCGTGGTTCTACTAGTCATTTACATGTTCAGCTTTCCACCTCGTGGTTCTACTAGTCCTCGAGACCAAGCTTTCCACCTCATGGTTTTACCAGTCATTTACATGTTCTACTTTATACCTCGTGGTTTTACCTAGTCCTCGTGACCAAGCTTTCCACCTCATGTTTCTACCTCATTCATACATTCATGCATAGAACTTTGAGGATTTTCAGAATGAGAGTTAGCACTAACGGGTTCCTCTCATCCCACCCTCGCCATTCGGTTGGGTGACATTTGAAAACATGCACAATGTGACATTCATAACATAAACATAAAGCATGCATAAAATATCTCCCAATCAACATAATCAAATGTCTCCAAATGAAGATAATTGTTATCTCTTAAGCATAATTAACAAAAACTTACTTTATTACTTTACTTAAACCTATCAATCATCAAACAATGTCAAACAAACACCAAACAAACCCAAACACTTGGACGGTGCACGGAGCGATACACCCCAAATAGAGTATTCTTATTCTACTTATCCATAATCGTAACCAATTCATGTTCACTTTTATTTGTTTCTAATTATACAACCTTAATCCTACTCTTTGTTATGTAGTCCCCAAAGGGCCAAAGACATGCAAGATTCACTTACTTGGATTCCAAGCTCCAAAATACTCCTTAATTCCTTGACCTACTTCACTTGATTCCAATCAACCTTAACATCACAATTATGCTTACATTAGAATTTCCAGAATTTACCTTTTTTTTCAACCAATTTACAACAGTCATAACTTAAGTTGTAAAACTCAAATTCTTATGAATAAGGAACAAAAATCAACCTTATGTTGTCTACTACAGTTCATCATTAGACTTTAAATTCAATTTCTAAATCAAAGATCATATAAAATCCATATTGTTAAAATCGGACTTATTACCTCCGCTTTTGTATGGACATGGTAACACCATGTTTTTCATGCCATTTCCATTAATCAAAACCATACTCAAACTCTCAAAACTCCAATATAGGGTACAGAAGAACATTTTAATCAACCAGCATCATACCTTAGCCCCAACTTCGTGCTTCTTCTTCCTTGTTATTCAAACTCATGAAACACAGTTGATTTGCACTACTCACACTAAACTTCCAACTTCAGCTTCGACCTTATGCTTTTCTCCACACAACTCTTAAGGGAATTTAGAGATAATTGAGATAATTTCTCGCATCAAATGCAAGATGAATGTTCTCAATATTCTCTCGTTAAGTAGCCCATGAATGTGAAGAGTGTTTCATGTGATTGAGGAGGCAAGCATGAGGTTAAGAGGTAAGCATGAGTTGGAGAGGCAAGCAAGAGGTGGAGAGGCAAGGATGAGGTGGAGGTAAGCAGGAGGTGGGTTCAGCAAATTTTCTCCTCTAACTTAACTCACTTGTCTCATACTCTAACCTTACTTCTTATTTCCTAAAGCATTCATTTCAAAGGCGTATTTCAACACACTACTATCAATACTTCGTGATGCACTTATCCAGGTTTAACAAAGTAATTTACATTTATAATAACTAAGTTACTTAAATGGCTCGGGTATTACATTCCACCCCCCTTATTTGAAATTTTATCCCCAAAATTTACACACTAAAAGAGTTTAGGATATTCCTCTTTCATGTCTCATTGTCTCTCCCAAGTGGCCTCCTCAACCGAGTGATTTGTCCATAGTACTTAGACTAAGGGGATTTGCTTGTTTCCTAGCTCTTTGACCTTTGAGTCTAATATCCTATCTTGTTATTCTTCATAAGTAAGGGCTGGATGCACCTCAATGGAACTCGGTTTGATTACTTGGTTCGGACACTACATGGAGTTCTATAACATCGATAAGTGGAACACATCATGTACACCTTGTATGGCTAATGGTAGATCTAATTTGTAGGCCATTTGACCAATCTTCTTTCCTAGATGGTACTTTATTTCAAAGTCAAAGTCCTTCACAAATTCAAGCCACCATCTTTGCATCATATTTAGTTCTTTATATGTAAAAAAATACTTTAGGCTCTTATGGTCTGAGTATACTTCACATTCCCGACAATATAAATAATTCCACCATGTCTTTAACGTAAAAACCACCTCCGCTTATCCCAAATCATGTGTTGGGTAGTTTTTCTCATAACCCTTTAACTATCTTGAAGCATAAGCGATCACTTTCCCTTCTTCAATTAGGATACAGCCCAACCCAACCTTTGATGCATCACAGTAAATGCTGAACTTCCAGTCTTTAGTTGGGAGGGTTAAGATTAGGGCTGTGGTCAGCTTCAGCTTCAATTCCTAAAAGATTTGTTCACATTCTTTGGACGATCAAAATTTTATATTCTTTTTCGTTGATCAGGTTAACGGGACCGCAATATTAGAAAATCCTTTGATAAACCGTCGGTGATATCCCGCTAATCCAAGAAAACTTTGTACTTCGCCCACATTCTTTGGCTGCGGCTATTCCATAACAGCCTGAACCTTTGTCGGGTCGACCGAGATACCCTCCCTAAATACAACAGGCCCAAAAAATTAGACTCTGTCTAGCTAAAATTCACATTTTGAGAATTTGGAGACAATTTATGTGCCTTCAAGGTAGACAAAACCGCCTTCAAGTGCTTTGTATGCTCCTCTGATATATCGAGTACACCAAGATATCATCAATGAACACAATTATGAACTTATCCAAAAACTCCTTGAACACCCAATTCATCATGTCCATAAAGGTTACACGTGCATTAGTCAATCAAAACCACATCACCAAAAACTCGTAGTGCCTGTATCTAGTTTGTAACGCTTTCTTGGGGATATCTTCCTCCTTGATTTTCAACTGATAGTGTAACACCCCACTTTTCTGGGTACCTAAGCTTGTATGAATATAGAACGTTGAAGCAAGGACACAATATGTGTTAAGGAATGATGGATGTTGAGGTGGTGTTACACTTTTGAAATAGTAATTTAGATGATTTTTAAACAAAGTTTGATGTTGGAATAAAAATTGTTAAGTGTTGGAGGAGGAAAGTGAATCAAAACAAAGGAAAATGCCAGAGTTTCAACCGTGTGGTAACACCCAAACTTTTCATCATAATTCAAAGTCTTATAAGTATATCATCTTATATTTCAATTATGACTAAGGGTATGAAATGATGATTAACTTGCTGGAATTCAATTGTTAGAATTGGTAGTTAATAAAGTAAGGTCAATGTGAAAGTTGGACTAAATCAGTTTAAGTGTTGAATGGAAGTTTGAGAAATGGAAAATGGAAGTTTCTGAATGAAGGACCGGTCGACCTATGAACAATAGTAGGTCGACACCTCGTGTAGAACCGGTCGACACCTTGTCTAATGTGTCAACCGCTCCTTGATGATATCCGAAAACTTTTCGTCCTCCACGCCTGAAATTGTTTAAAAACTCATTATGCAGCCTTGATCTTCAAATTCCTGCAACCTTTCATGCTCCAAAAGTCATAGGGCAGCCTCCCTTCCCTCGTTCCCACTTTTTCAGAGAGTTTTTCTTCCCAAATGCTCCATAGGAGCTTAAGTGAAAATGTAAGAGATTGAAGATTTTTCTTGAAGGAAAAAGGGTGAGTTTGTTCTCAAACCCCCACATTGGTGTTGTGGGTGTGTTTTGCAGCCACGAATTCTTGAAAACAAGGTAAGAATTTCGTGTCCCTCAGCTTATTTGAATGGCTTAAGGATTTTATGTCTTGAATAAGTGGCAAACAAGCTTGCATGTGTATTAATTGGATAGAAAACATGAAAATCTTGAGTTTTAGGACAAAATTGAAAGTCTCAGGTTTAAGCACGTAATTCACCATAGAAAATGTTATGTTCTACAATTGAATCAATTATTAAGAGTAGAAGAGAGGTATTATGGTTTTGCATGTAAGAAAAAATGAGAAGGGAGTTTCGAAAATTTCAGTTTTGGACATTATAGACAGGTTTTGGTCATGTTAATTTTAGAGGATCTGTAGCTACGAATTCGGCAATGACTTCTTCATATTCAATGTACAAGACATAATAAGGAAAAGATTGATACCAACTACATGGAATTTGGATAAGTATATAAAGAGTTATGAGCCCCAAAAGTTAGGTGAAAAACAGAAATAAAATATTGGGTACTTATTTTTGTTAATTGTGATTTTTAAGGTGTTCTTGAAGACAAATCAACGAAATTAAAGGAAAGTGAATAGTAATTCATCTTGGAAACGAGGTAAGAACTCATTGCATGTGTTTTGCCCTTCGGGGCCTACATCACAAAGAGTAGGACTGACATTGATGTAATTGAATGATTGAGAAATGTTAAAATGTTAAATTATTAAGCATGAATTGAATACGTTATAGTTATATATGTATGAAATCTATTTGGGGTGCATCGCACCGTGCACCGGCCCAATAATATGGGTGGGATTGGTGTTTGTGTTACATTAAATTGTGATGTGTATGCTATAAGTAACGACTAAATATGTAAAGCATGAAAAGTATGTTAAGAAATGAAGTTTAAGTGCATTTGGGAGACGTATGTGTTTATGTGTGATTTATGTTAAGTTGTTAAGGAAAGCATGATTTCTTAAGTTATCAAGAATGCATGAATTAAGTCAAGTTGTCAAGTTTTTGCATGTCCTCTCATTCATGCGTCATATTTCAAGAAAAATGTTTATCAAGCATGCATTCAAAATGTCATCATTCATCGCATGAAGATCAAGTTATCAAGTATCAAGCTATCAAGTATCAAGTTATCAAGTGTCAAGTTTTGAGAGGACCCCATAGGTGCTAACTCTCTATCAAGCTATTATATTATTTGTAACGACCNTGACCATAAAACCTCAGAATTAGGTAAACACCAAATTTGTTTCCAATTCGTCTCCATATTCATCTTTTCTTAGTACATCTCATTCCTTAAACATAAAACATTAAATTCATAAATTCTTAACATAAAATGAGGGTCGTTACATTATGAGAGGACCCTGTAGGTACTAACTCTCTATCAAGTTATCAAGTTATGGGAATGATGCATTTCCCCTTTGTGCGATGTAATGACAACATGTATCAAGTTAAGTTTTTAGGATGGTCGTGGTATGGGATACAGATCTTAAGGCTTTGGGTCTACATCTTAAGGCTTAGGGTTTTGGGCTTAGGGCTGAGGGGTTTAGTCTTAAGGGTTACGGTTACATCTTGGGGATTAAGGCTTAGGACTAAGTGTTTAAGTATAATCGCATAGTGGTTAGAGATCATGGTTTAGGTCTTAGGAATAAGAGCTTAAGGATTAAGGATTAGGACTTAGGGTTTAGTTAATAGATCTTTGTTCTTAGGTCTTAGGGCTTAGGGTTTAGGTCAAAGGGATAAACCCTAGCTTAAGGTTTACGTATTAGGGCTTATCGCTTTAGGGTTAGAGCTTACAACTTAGAATTTATGGTTTAGGACTTGGAATTTAGGGCTTATGGCTGGTCTTAGTGCATAGAGCTTAGTGCTTGGAGCTTAAGGCTTGTAGTTTAAGCCTTAGGACTTATGCTTAGCGATTAGGGATTCTGGTTTAGGACTTAGAGATTTGGGCTTACAACTTAGGGCTTAGGGCTTAGGGCTTACGATTTATGGCTTACGTCTTAATACTTAGTCATTAGGACTTTTGGCTTTGGTCTTAGGGATTAAGGCTTAATGCATATGGCTTAGGTCTTAGGGATTAGGTCTTAGGACTTATGGCATATGACATAAGATTAAGGGCTTAGGGCATATGAGTTATTTCTAAGGGCTTAGGCAATTGGGCATTGGGAAAATAAATTTTGGCGTAAAGGTTAGGGCTTGGCCATAGGGCTTAGGTGTCACATCCTCCTTACGTAAGTAATAAAATAGTAATCTTAAGAGGAAAATTATATGTAATATTTGGTCACTTACTTTACTTCATAAAATGCATACAAAACTTAAACTATGTACTTAAAACGTAAATCGTAGTGGTCAATAATATTAAGTTATACAACATACATTGCAAAACATTTCTTACATAACATTGTATTCAGAAAAACTAAGTACTTAAAACATTTTATTTACACATATATAAACTTTTCAAAACATGTACTTGTTCATTTTCATACATCTCCCACGGGTCGACACTTAACGATTCAAACCTTCAGCGTGGAATGCCTTCATCCCGATCTGAAAATTCTACATCAAACATGGAGGGTTATCACCCTCAACTTCTTCTTCATCACCTACATCACAAAGCTTAAACAATGAGCCTAAAGCTCAGTAAGAAATCAGGTGATCCTACATGCCTAACATGATCATGAACTTTTCATAAAACATGCATATTCATTTATTTCTTAACATTTCATTGACATTTTCTTAACTTTTGTCCGTTTGGGCGTTACGTATCGCCATCCCCTCACAGATCCGTTTCATAACACTTGTCCGCTTGGGCGTTACGTATCGCCATCCCCTCACGGAGGTATTTCATAGCATTTCTTAATTTCTGTCCGTTCGGGCGTTA
>QAOC01035521.1:672419-683419 GCA_003255005.1 Begonia fuchsioides | reverse complement strand
TATTTTTGGAGTTTTCTGAGCTGGCGGAACAACCTTTCACTTGTTCCAAACCTTTCAAATAGCAATCACTAGATTGAGGGAAAACAGATCTGTTGAAACAGTTTTTTATTCTTGGGAAGGTGTACTCAATTTGCCAATCGATGCAGGTGGAAGAGCTGGTGACCAAGGAGAGAGATTTGCAGGAGAGGCTAATTGCTAAACATACGACAGTGGTCGACTGCTACGAGAAGAAATATGGAGGTCGAGAAATCGAGAATAGAGTTGCTGCACAGCAACAAAAGATTACTGCTTTGAGGCAGGAGATTGATGACCTTCTCGAGTTTATTGATGAGATCTGAGAAACTTTTAACGCAACCATGTCGTTTGCGCTATACTCGATTGACCAAAGGATGTTTCGGGTATCGATTTATCTTTAAAAATTTACTGAATTTTGTTAACCGTATGAAGAAATTTTATGGGATAGACATAATTGAGCTTTTCACCTTAGTCATAAAATCGATTTGGATAGATTTTCATGGTGAGCAAGTCACTCAGACCGAGTATGAGATGTAATCCTTGTCCGTAGATTTGTCGGGGAACTAATTGTATGGTTGGAGGATTGAGATTCTTGGTATGTTTTGATCGGTTGATGGATTCGATGAGTGGGTAATTGTTCGATCAACTAAGGGTTCTGATTGGTGGATGGTTTTCGTTAGTGGATTGTTGTTATGTTGTATGTTCGAATGATGGTTCAGATGGTTGTGATTAGTGGTGGGCACGGGCTGGGTCGAGTCAATTTTATCTCGAAATAAAACCGGCATCAGAATTTACAGTTCTTGATTTTTGGAGTCAAGACCAGAACTAACTGTTTCGATTATGTTTTAGTTTCAACCTGATTTTTATTTTATATTTTAAAAATTTTACTATTCAAATCCCATTTCGTCCACCCTAAATTCTGATTAGTGGATGGTTGTTCTGTCTCGTTAAGAGTTCTGATCCGTGAATGGTTCGTGAGACATGCAATGTGGCTCAGTAAATGCACCGGTCCGAGCAGCGGAGGAAGGGGAAGTGGGCATCTCTTAGAGAACTCACAAGGGGAACGTGACAAACAGCGGCCGAGGAGCAGGTAAGGTCCAGAGCTGATTTGGTTGGACAGCTTTTAGAGTCTCCATTCCAACAACCTAAAAAACAACGCACTTTCTAAGTCGTTGGGACTCTGCTCTTGCCTTATCCTCAACTGCCACGTGTCATTTGGATATCTGCATGGCAGCATCGGCAACGGATTGGTGTATGGAATAATGGGTCGAGAACATCTTGGAGGCTAGAAGACGGCAGTTAAGTACAAAAGAATAAGTCCGAGTGATGATTTGGGCTTGGGGAGCGATGAACATGGTGGAGAAGTGGCAGAAAGTTCAGAAATGTAGAGATTTATGGGGAGAATTAGTGAGAAACGCAAATGGAAAATTGGGTGTGTTCTTAAATATCATTCCTGAACTGGGAGTTGCAGTTGAAAATACAATCGCCCAAAAGAAGAGAACGAGGAAGAAGATGGGTAATAACTTCAGCAATCAATGGCGGTAGTTGCAGACTGAAATTCACTTGCGAGGAAGAAGATAAATTCGTGGGCAGTAATTTGGTAGAGACGTACAGTCTATATCAGCCATCGCTGTTCCTCTTCTTCTTTCTCTATATATTCACTCTTCTCTCTCTAATTACCACTCTCTCTAATTACCACTCTCTCTAGATGCAAGATATGACTCGTCGTTATAGGGTTCTAGCCGGAGATACGAATTCCCCGGCGAGCGAGGACCATTCGGTCACCGGCCAAAATGATTCCGACGTCGTCATAATCCTGGCCGCTCTGCTCTGCGCCTTGATTTGCGTTCTTGGGCTCATAGCTGTAGCTCGTTGTACCTGGATTCGACGCCTTGCCGGTAACCGCGCCGCCTTGGCTTCTGCCTCTACGGCGGCGAATTCGTCTGGGCCGTCTTCAAACAAAGGGCTTAAGAAGAAAATCTTGAGGTCTCTTCCTAAGGCCACTTTCAATGGCGATTCCGATTACCAGCTCTCGGATTGCGCGATCTGTCTGTCTGAGTTCGCCATGGGAGATGAAATCCGTGCGCTTCCGCAGTGCGGCCATGTTTTCCACCTCGTCTGCATCGATACGTGGTTTCGGTCACACTCTTCCTGCCCTTCTTGCCGAAAGGTTCTGGCGGTGTCGAGGTGCCAGAAGTGCGGTGATTTGTCGGCGAGCTCGAGCACTGTTCCGGCGAGCGAAGCCAGATCAAAGGAGGGACAAGATCACGGAAATAGGTTCTTGCCCTAGCCATAGATTTCCATTCTAGCTAGCTCGATCATACATTAAAAATTGCAATTAAGAGTAAAGCTTATAGAAGGACTCAGATTCAAATCCCTGTAATTTCTCTTCGATTTCATCATCTGTGAAATCTAAGCTTCACCTCTGTTTCTCTCTGCAAGAGATCCCCAGATCACAAGAACCCTAAGAGTGCAAAATCATTCCCAATTGCGTGCTTTTTTCTTGATGTCTTAATCTTCTTCTGGGTAGGATAAATCAGAGATCTTTCTGTCTACCCTCGATTTGTTTCTCCAAGTTCATCAACATGGTGGATGAACTTTTGAAGGTAGGACTCAATCTTCTTCGCTAGCAGCCATTGATGCTGAACTGAACAGTCGGTGGCCTGCGACAGTAGAGGGGATGAAGCCATTACCATAAGATTTCACCATGAAAAACAAAACATTCCTCAATGAAGCGTCCTTGATTAAACTCCAATTTCATTCCAATTTAGGAACTGGTTTTTGGGTGTTTATGAACATCGAGAGAGTTACTGGTTTTCGTATGTTTTTTAAGAAGATGGGATTGGAGACATTGACTTCTTTTTACCCAATTCCACCTCCATTTTTGTCACCTGTGTGTGGCTTCACACCCCCATTTTTTCTTCTTCCTTTTGCTGTTGCTTTTCGTATGTTCTTCTTCCATTTGTGTCATCTGTGTGGCGTTCCCTCTAGGATTTCATTTCCAGCTATAACTATTTTGAGAATACGTTGTTCTTTTCAATCGGAATTCAGTTTAATCAATCTTCTTCATTTATCTGTTGAATCAAATCAATGACACCTAATGTGCTTATTATGCATTTCATCATTATTATTTTTCACTTTTTGACGGCGATCTATATCTATTTGGTTTCGTTCGGTTGTGTTTTAATTTTCTAGGTCATGAAGGCAAAGAATTAACTATTTTTAGAATATCTCTTAATTTCTTGTACCCAAATGGCGAAATGACCCACACACTCCGGCCCGACAGTTTGTAAGGGGTTAAATCCAGGTGACTCAGCGGCCCAGAGATAGGAGACTTTTACCTCATATCTCAAGGAACTACCCCAACATTGGAGGTAACAACTTCTACACTAGGACAACGCATGCGTCGAACCTAGGCTCTTGTATCAAATCTACTATCTCTGAGCCAACTGAGCTATGCCCGTGCGGGCATATCTCTTAATTTATTGCTCCTCTTTGAATGCTCCAATGAGCTTCTATTCGATCTGTGGAGAAAAAAAATCAAAACGGGTAATTTTGTAAGAAATTTCATGGCATTATTGGGTATACTCTTCTATTTTTTACAAATATATTTGAGTATTAATTCTTTTTTCTAGTGACGCTATTGAGTAACTAGAAGCTTTGATTTCTAATGTTGCCACTCGTGTAAGAATGTAGCATCATTTAAAGAGAAGCGCATATAAAACAAAAACAAAAAAACATATTTCCCATGCAATTTATTTTGCTATTTAATTTTTTTCATTTATTATTTCAAGCAAACAAAAAAAAAAAAGACATTTTTTCTTATTTTTCATCGTATTAAAAATATAAACTTTGTCTTTGTGTCTCTTGAAATTAATATCTTTTATTCTATTTGAATTCAATGAAATAAACAATAATAAAAATCGTCAATTTTTTTTTTATAAATTTCAACTTAATTTTAGAAGAACAAACAATCACCAAGTTTAACATGTGACTTATTAATATTTATGCTCCAGATGTCTAGTTTCAAATCTTTCAAGTTTAGATCATTTTGAGCACTGTGCAATAAGTTATGGTCATTTGATTAATGCAATATCAGAAATTATTATGAGAATTTTAGAAATAAAAAAATCTAAGAATTGTTATTTATGTCAATTTTGTATTTTATATATTTGCCTAAAAAAATAAAAATGATGATAAATTCACAAATTATTATTTTTTATATTTTTTTTATAAAATTTAAAATTTTGATTTTTCTAAATTTTGATTTTTTTAATTGTGGACTTAGATTTATTTGATGGAGATATTTTGCTCAGCAAAACCCTAAAAAAATCTTTGGGTTGATCAAATGCATCTTAATAGGAACGAGATATGGGAATGAGAAGTGCAACAAGACTCCAACTTTCACAAAACGCATCATCCCAAATAGTTGACATAAAATACAGACGACAGTCTATTTACTCAGCTGCCTTCTTTTCCTGTGTTAGATGCTGTCCCCTTAGTAATGCTGTGCTCCTGTTGTGGGGCCATTGGAGAAATGCGTGGGCCCTTTTTCCTTGCAGTAACTAAAGACAAGAGCGTATAAAGGCAGCGTGAAGATGGCTGGAACTCTGTAGTTCTGAGAAAAGAGAGAGGAGAGAGAGAGAAATGCACGTAAAATCAAGAACAATTTCAGCTGTTTTGTAGCTTTTCGAGGGATGATGAAGTTCAGGAATTGGAACTAAACGAAACTAGGCAGCCTTATACATGGATATAAACCAAGTCTTTTTGTAGTTTTTCTTGAAGTTTCACCCATTGCTCAGATGGATTTGTAGAGGGAGAGAGAGAGGGATGGAGTTCGAAGAGTTGTGCATGGGACGAAGTAAAACAGTGGGGGGATGGAATCGAAGAGTGGGCTCTCATGATAATCATTGCAGGCGTGGATTGAGATTCGATCAGTAAAATGGCCATGGAAATAGAAGATGGAGATAGCGTAAAAAAGCTAAAAAAAACTAACCTAAATGGAATTTGCAATGAATGATTCCGTGGCGGGACAGAAGGATAATGGGCGGCCCCTGCAACCTCTCCCTTGTCAGCTTCTTTCTGCAGAATCACTCTGATTTCGAGAGAGAAGGGGGGCTTCCCTCGGGCCACGCCCACTCCATGATTACACCCATCGGGGTGCTTCCTCTCTCCACCGTCTTCCGTCGTTTATATACGGTGTAGTTGCCGGAAAGCTACTGAGCTTGTAATTGCTTTGATGATTTAACAGCTCATCGCAGACTCCGACGATGATCGGATTTCTTAAACGATGAAGGTGACGTCAGAATAATATGAAAAACTAAACCCCCAATCCCATCCATGGCGTCACATCAAACTCTTTCCTCCTCAGCTACGCTGCTTATCTCAGCGCTTCGATACATCGTATATTAATTTTGTACAGTTAATGGGAAGCTAGTTTCCTCCATCAAGGGAAAGATTTGAGATTTTCAAACCCATCGAATGATTATATATTATACACTGGAATATATTTTAAGCAATGATAAGAAAAAAATAGAGTTTTAGGAACGACAAGATCTTAAACATCTAAAGACCAAGATTCTGCAGGGAGCTTGAAGGGGAGATCTAGCATCGTCTGAAAGCCGGCAGCGTTGAAAGGTAGCGAAATGGACGTATCGGAAGATGCCGGCACAGAAACAGAGCCATCAGCGGCAGCTGGGTACGTCCCCATTGCGCGACAATCCACGTCAAAAAGCAATGGCTGGCTCTCATAATCGTAAGGGTTTGTCTCAATCTCGTCCACCGATACCAAGTTAGCAACGCCGGTAGATAGTTGAAAGTGGGAAAAGTTGGCCTCTTTCTTGCATTGTTGAACCACAATGGGCTCCTCCTTCAGATAGTTTTCGTGATTTGAGAAGATGGCTTTGAATATCGACGATGGAAGCAACGACGCCGATGAATTGCTTGACGCAGCGGCGGCTGCCATGGTGGGGGGCAAAGATGGCTGATTAAATTGAAACCCGTAATTCATTGGGAAGAAATGGGCTCTGAAGTCACTTCCTTGGTGAAGAATCTGATCGCAAGTCTGTTGAAAGGTTTGAGATTGGCAGTCGAAAAACGTCCTTGAAGTTTTTTCCGGCAATGGAGACAAGGAAATGGCCGCCGGCGACGACGCAGCTTCTGCTACGTAGCTTTGTCCATGGAAAACTTGGCCTCTTTTTTCTCCAATCTTGTGAAATATTCTGCATATTACCCATTCCTCCTGCATCGTTGAACATGGCTATCAATCAAATACATTATTTCTGCACAGAGATCCATCTTTTACTCTGTAGATTAAAATAAGAACTGTTCACTAAGAGAACTTAATAATAAAGAAACACAGAAGACAAACAATCAATCAACGCGGAAACTGGAATCACAAGAACGGAAAGAAGAAGACGAAAACTATGACGACGACAACAAAAGTCAGAATCAAGCTTCCAAAGGATGATTTGGTGGATCACAAATGAACATTAAAGGAGAAACAAAGACGTAATGTGATTCGATATCTGGGCAAAAACCACTGGTTTATGCAAACTCCATCACATCGAAACCTAACCCTAGCGTGAATTATCAAGGTGAAAATGGTGGATAGTGGGTAATTCTCTCACTGTGTAAATAGTCAACCAAGAAAAGGACAGATAGAATGGTTCACATTTACTCCGATGGAAGTTGACAATGGCTTTCATTCCATCTTTACACGTTTGAAAAATTACCTTGCACGTGTGGCGGTAAGAAAAATCACCGTCTAAACGATACTCATGCATGACCCATTTGGTTTTCTCCCCTCTCGGCGCTCTGCCTTTGTAGAAAACCAGCGTCTTCTTCATTCCAAGCAGGGTGCCACTGGACGCACTGTAAACTTCCCTATCTTTTCCGGTGGCTTTCCAGTAGCCGGCGCCGGTGGCTCTGTTTGTTCTCAGGCCCGTTGGGTATTTTCTGTCTCTCAAGCTGAAGAAATACCATTCTCTTTCCCCCATCTTTGCTACATCTGAAAACCATGAAACCAGAGACATTGCTATCAACTCCGGCTTCTGTTTTCAGATTGTACATCTTTTTTAAAGTATATGATAATCTGTCAGACTTTAAATTTTCAGGAAGGCATAGATATTTTCTTAGTAGATGCAGAATAGCGGGGAGAATATAGCATAGACTGATGAGCCTCGAGAAAATTAAAAACAAAAAATTAGCGATTCGATTTTCTCTCTCTCTTTCTCTCTCTCTAGTAGTTGCAGGACCGTTTAACTCCTATAATCACCAGATAATTGTCTTTTAAAGAACCCTTTTTTTCCCAGAAGATTGAAGAAACGAGATAAATATTCCAGAAAATAATTTGTTTATGGCCTCTACGAAAGCGAGAAGGAGATTAGTGACTAAGATACCTGGGAGCTCCCATGGCTCGGACCTATTCAAATCTACTTCGGCAATATCTACTCCGGCGAAAGTTCCTTTGAAGACCTTGGAAGCCAGGTAAAAGGTAATGAGCTCTTCATCAGTAGGGTGGAACCTGAACCCCGGCGGCAAACCCTGCTCGTTTATATCTTCCCCGCTAAGTTCACTCAGCACTTCTTCTATCGACGCCATTTTTGCTACTCAATCTGAGCACTGTCTCGTTTAACGGGGAGAGAGAGAGGAGGGGGAGAGGGAGAAAAATAGAGAGAGATTGTTGATCTGGGCTAAACTTTGATAAGGAGTTAATGGGAGGTGAAATATATAAGGATAAGCACTGAAACCGAAGAACGGAGAGAGAGGAATTCGTAAAAAAGCTACAAAGGGGACCTACGGATGTGCACCTGAAAGGTTTCCCAAAACTGGCAAACGATTTTTCTAAGAGTTTATAAGGGAAACTAGTTCAGAAAATACAGAAAAAAAGGGTTTGGTGGGGGAGTAGGAGACTGCGTTAAATGCAGAAGACGGTTCAGAGATTTATGCGTGCATTTGTAAGCAAAAACACCCATTATTATTTGAAAAACTGGTCTTTTCAGTACTTCTGGGGAGGAGGACACGGAGGAGAAGGGTGGCGCTTCCAAACCCTGCACAGTCTCCGACGACCGTCCACGACTGTAACATCATCTCCTCCTCCTTGTTCCACCGGCAGTCTCCCTCTTCCAGTCTCTGTCGGCGAGAGAAAGAAGGTGTTGGAGTCCACTGCAGTAAATCGAGGTAGGCCACCAACGCTGAATCGATTCTAAAAACGAAAATATAGAATAATGCAGAGTTCTTTTTCAAGTGCATCGTCTTCTTCTGAAAAATAAAACATACATCACTTCCTACATATTCGTAAGTTGTAGGGTGGTGGTAGCAGTACAGACTACTGCAGAATGGGGCCGGCGATGGGTTAGAGAAAGGAAATCCATGCAATTGTTTGGTGAATGATGAAGCTTTGGGCGGATGCGGATCATTAATGGCGTCGCACGTGTATTATGATCAGCTAATAATATCTTTTGTTTTTGCTGTAAATTTACTAATCATTCCATTCCATCAAGTAAAAGATAACAACTGCAAGAGCTCCTGCTGCTCACCCTCCCTACAGATAGCTTACATAAGCCCTATCTCTCCCCCTACTCCCTTTCTCTCTGTCTCTCTCTCGGCGCTATCTGGATTTTTGAAAGATCTTTTACCGTCAATCACAACCAAGTACGAGCCACCAGACAAAATAAGGAGAGAGAAGTGAATAAATATGGGTAATAATGTTGGCTAGAGGAATTATTAGCGTAGGTGTTATGTTTCTGAGTAGGGTGGGTTGAAATTGATGAAGAGAGAAATGAAGGGGAAGAAGTCCGATGGATTGCAATAATAGAGCAGTACGCGGGTGAAGCAGGAGATTTGTACAAGCCAGGGAGCGAAGGGCGTGTATTTTCGCTGCACAAGGTGGTCTTCTGGTCTCTTCCCTTCAACTTCTGTAGATTAGAGTTAGCTCATCCTTCCCTCCCATAGAGAGAAAGAGAGGGAGTGGAGCAGGAGAAACACAGAGATACACTGGGAGAGAGACAGATGGAGAGAAAGATGGAGGGAGAGAGAGAGAGAGAGAGAGAGAGGGAGAGAGAGAGAGAGTTAGTAAAGTCAGAGAAACGTGATTTAAAAGTTCATCTCCTCCATTAATTCTCTCTCCCAAAAGTTTTGATCTTTGCTCTTATTAGGCCTAGTTTAAGGTTATGCAATGATGGGTTATTTTATTTCATAATACGACGTCGTGGTGGTGATTTGGAAATTGGAAGCATTAGACTAGGGAGATCAAAGCCTCTGGCTGGTTCCAGGTTCTCTGCTAGAGCAATCAAATCATATGGGTTGTGCGCACACGTGTGACCAGCTGATGGCAGAGGATGTAATTAAGGAAATTAAGTGGGGACAGATGTGGGGACCGCGCTACTCGGTTGGTCTTCTTTTATATGTACCCTAATCAGATCTGGGAGGAGAAAATTG
This sequence comes from Begonia fuchsioides, assembly GCA_003255005.1. NCBI lineage: Eukaryota > Viridiplantae > Streptophyta > Magnoliopsida > Cucurbitales > Begoniaceae > Begonia > Begonia fuchsioides. Next base: position 673,963 of record QAOC01035521.1, on the reverse strand, counting down.
TAATTTACACGCGAGGTCTAGAAAAATTGATTTGGGAACCACAACAGGAGTCTAGGCTTTTGGATCCGTACAATTAGGGGGTCAGGATAGGACCACTCTACCCCGTTGGCTTCCTCCTCCCCGACCGCCATCTCCACCGCCGCCTATGGTGGGGTGGCCGACGGCTTGGTGGGGATCTCTACCAAGTCGTCCTTTTTCGAACCACTTCTACGAGACATGGACTGCGTCATCACTGGACCCAGCTAGACCCAATCAGTCAACTGAAAACCAACCAATACAGGTCGACTCGAGGCCCTGCTTAGGCCCAGGCCTGGCTAACCCTTTGGCTTTCGGTTCAGCAGGTCTCGAACCACCTGATAGTCTTTGTGGCGGGCGGACAGAGAGCGATTTGTCGACAGAGAGCGACTCTCTAACCGCACCGCCTAGGCCCTGCTTAGGCCCACTTGTACAAGGTCATTTCAGTTTCATACTTGCGTCCACGTTATTTTGTGCGGCTTACTTACCGGATATCAGAGCTATCAGCCTCTTCTTCTACCGGTCGATCCAGACGATTAGACTAGTGTTTGTTCGGGCCACTGTATCACAAGCTGGGGAGGCCGCATATGCTTGGCGCTTGGCCAGAAAGGTTGACTATTGCCCTCCGCTTGCTGTTAAAGAAGGCAAGCAAGTAGTCAAAATCAGCAATACAACAAGCCCCTTACATTATAAGATGGATGTTGTATTAGCCGTCACTTGAGTTACTTGTACTATTCGATTTCTAATTATTTATCTGATGCACTGCGTGATTTGAGGTGCCTACAGTCAAGTCCAAATAAAGATACAAAGCCGACCTACGAGCATCAATGGGCCAATTTGATAATCTTCCGACCATTACTTGGAAACTTGTTCTTCATGAGAATTGTAGCCGACTTCAAGAATTTTTCGGAATGGGCTGAATCGTAAAATTTAGACATAATTTGTACTTTCAAATATGCTGATTACCGAGATATAACTGGATCTCAAAAATCTAGTACGGGCTCCACGAATAAATTTGAGAATTCAATTATTTTTATTATTTTATTTTTGTATATATTTAGGTTTCATAATTAGATTTTCTTATTTATGTTACGTTTCTTAATCTTTTTATTTTTTTTAATTATTAGTTGTTTTCTAATTACTTTATTTCTAGTTTAGATTGTGTGTAACCTATTTAAAAGCATCCACGTTATTGTAATGAATAACAATTTTTATGATTAATTCACAATGACTAAAGATTATCTTGGTAGTTTTGGTTCTTACCGAAAAGTTCATTCTGGGTCAAATTTCTTATTTGATAACATATATTCCGTTAGCTATGTTTGATTGTAGTTAGATTTCTCAAGTATCTTATTCTGCTTTGTAAAGGATCTCAAATTTGATATACTCGTAGATCTCATCATGCACTCAGGCAATAGGGATGAATGTGATTTGGTTTGGTTTTAGAGAATATATATATATATATATATATAGGGATGAATGTGATTTGGTTTGGTTTTAGAGAATATATATATATATATATATATATA
>QAOC01035521.1:544662-671030 GCA_003255005.1 Begonia fuchsioides | reverse complement strand
ACAATGAGTATGTTTGTTACTAAGTAAGACATCTCGAAAAGAGGAAATTTCTTACACTATTTGTATATAGTTTGAGGTTATAAAAGTTAACATACAGAGTAATGTTGTATTGCCCACAACTTTGGAAGAATACCTTGGAATGATTGTTTGGCGAGCTTAGCCAAGATTTATAGGTTGCATGTATTTTGTTATCATAAGAAGATGTGGTACATCAATATTCGTTGTCTTTTTGTTCGTTAAGTTGTTGCACCTAATGTCTTACTAAGAATAAAATTAGTACTTGTAATAATCTTGTTTAAAGAGCAATTACTAATGTTTGATTCTGCCCAAAGTTGCGACTACTTTTAAGATTTCTTTTGTTATTATAAAAGGGAATGTTGAAAAAAAATGGGAATACCAAATAATTGTGAAGAGTACTGATCAAAATAATACCTAAGAAAAGTTGTTCTTGAGCAATCTCCTAAATAACATTACCTTTCCAAATAAGTACCTAGGAAAAAATAAGGGTCACAAATTCTTAGACATAACTTATTTATACAATATAATTACACAACTATATGTTAAAAAAAGGCAAGATGAATCCTGCCATACCTTCGATGTAGGGTTAGATCATCCGGTTTATGTGTTCAAACTAGACGATCAATTTTTGTTTTTATTTAATTTTTTTAGCAAATGTTATTGAAATGACTTAAATTTTAACCACACATTTACAATATTGTAACACAATGTTGAAATTTTTTTATGATTGTACGAGTTATTAAATTTTTTGGAATGCAAAAAATGAAAACAATATTGCGTGATTTAGTATTAAAAACTTCATTTTAATGTATAAATTTTGCTTTCTAATAAAAATCCATAAACCTTACCTAAATTTCTTTGCGTTGCTTTTTGTCCTCTTTTGTTGCATTTGCGGATTTTGCTGGTCAATAAAAATATTTATGTCTTAAATATAAATTTTTGGTCACCATCTAAAGTTCCCAATTCGACCTAACTAAGAAAATATGTATTTTCAACACACTCTTATTTTTCTAAGTTCATAATTTTTCAAATAGCTTTGTTGGGTGGTAGGACAACATTGTAAGAGTTTATGCTTAAATTTGTGGAATTTTTTATTGACGTACAGATTTTTTAAGAATTTTCTTATTTGTCATAAATTTCTCACAAATCTTAAAATTGTTGAAAATTTTTAAAATATTTTCTTACATTATTGTGAATGAGTGGTTAAATTTCAAGTCATTTAGATAATTTTAACCTTACATGGCAAAAAATTAAAAAAAATGAAAAATTCAAAATAAAATTGACCGTTAAGTTTAGAATTTTTTTTAATACTCTAGGTTTTTTCGCATATTTTCCCTATATCAGCGGTTGTTAATAATAGCTCATACGATCTGAAAAATATTATAAATATTTTCTTACATCGTTAAGATATAATGGTCAAGTTGGACACAAAAACTTTTTACGCGGAAACTCAAATCACAAAGACCCAATCTAGAAAAACCTCAAAATGAAAATATGTATTATTAGGTATCCACTAAGAGAAATAATCGCTCTTAGAATTCTTACTATATTTTATCGTACTACACCTTTTTTTCTTTGTCATAAATTCTTTTTTCCTCTTTACTTATTAGAAGAACTATGAGAAACATTACTGAGGATCTTGAGTTGAGATGATATTTTGGTTGTCATATCTTTTAGAGCTTGCCGGCAGCTTTAGTGTAGTAAGAGAGAGAAAGAGAATACCCAGCTTCAAGGAAATGGAATCCAAAAACTGAAATCTCTCAAGATGCTGTCTAAGCCATTAGCGCTGAAATTGACATTGACTTCAAAAGAAAGGGAGGAAAAGAGGAAAACGACGTTAAGTTTAAGCTTAGACTGGTATTGAGAATTAAAGGAAGAAGCATTTGTAATAAGAGTTGAATAGAAAAAGAGTGTTTGTGTATTGAGAGTATATGATTCTTAATGCAATGATTTACCTTATATACTATCTACATGAAATGGATTAAGTGACATCCACTAACAGAAACATATCAATTAATTGGATTTGGTTTGCAGGGATTTGAAACCTCACAATCTCTTGATGGACCAAACAACAATGACGCTAAAAATTGCAGATCTTGGACTGGCTAGAGCATTTACGGTGCCGATTAAAGAGTACACGCATGAGGTTTGGTTTCATTTTGATCTCTACCCAATGCAATTTTGGACAGTTGCAATTCTCAATCTTATTATTTTATTTATTTGGTGGCTTCAGATATTGACTCTTTGGTACAGAGCACCTGAAGTCCTTTTGGGGAGCACCCACTATTCCACGGCCGTTGATATGTGGTCTGTCGCCTGTATATTTGGTAGATATCCACATTTTTCTTCCTTCAGCATTTATTTGGTGCCGATTAGGGTGTTAACATATTTCATGTCAAACTGAAGCTGAGCTTGTGACAAATCAAGCACTTTTTCCCGGAGATTCTGAGCTGCAACAACTCCTACATATTTTCAGGTAGAATTAGATTGCTTCAACTAAGTTTTTTTGCTCTTAAGCGAAGATCTAATTTGGCAGTCTGCGATTTTTCAATGCAGGTTGCTAGGCACTCCAAACGAAGAAATGTGGCCTGGTGTAAGCAAACTAAAGGACTGGCACGAGTACCCCCAGTGGAAAACTCGAAGCCTAGCAACTGCTGTTCCCAATTTGGATGAAAAGGGGCTGGATTTACTATCAGTAAGTTAAAATGAGACAAAATAATCGCCTTGCTCTAACCAAAGTTACAAAATGTTTATATTGATCCAAACAATGATTTGCAGGAAATGCTGCATTACGATCCCTCCAAGAGGATTTCAGCTAAGAAAGCTATGGATCATCCTTATTTTGATGATCTCAATAAGGATGCTCTCTGAGAAATACGACGGATCTCGGTGGGTGGACTCTCGATCAACATGGGTTGATGACGATGGACCGAACTAGCGAAAGATCGATACATGGTATCAATATGTGTAACTTTCGATGCACGCTATCAATATGTGTTTCATTATTTAGGAACTATATGCAATTGTGCTCAAGGCTGTATTCTCTACCCCATCAATAACTTGATTTCTAAATTGTGTAGCCTGGATCTAGACCACCACCGAAGAAAGTGAGAGAGATAGAACTATTATAGTCTGAGCATAATTATAGTGCAGTTTTTGCATCCCCTCTAAAGTCTAATCCTACTGGTCGTCTTCTTCGTTTTGGGCCAAATTTGCAGGTGAAGTAGAGTTCTGTAACTTGGCTTCATCTTCGCCCACACTGATTTATATTAATGGAAAATCATCACAGAATACACACAGCTTTATTCTCAACTCAAAATCTGATAAGCTATGGCGTCACAATTTGTACAAGTGCCCACACTCTCTCCTCTTCTCCACCACTTCAACTTTATCTCTCTAAAATGGAGGCCTTGAAAAACTCGCTCTCAACCCAAATATGTCCGCCGGTAAGTGGTTATAGCCACCGCCGATGTTTCCTCCCATACCGGCTAAAACTGCGTTCCCGGCGTTTCCCCTTCCGCTGCGGAAGCCTCCGCCGTCGGGTACCTGTGCAGCTCCGCCGCCGGGTACCTGTGCAGCTCCGCCGCCACCTGTTACCCCGGACGACTGCGAGCCGGATGCTTGAACTAATGGCTCCTCCTGATCATCTTCCTCTAGTGGTAAACGTTCGAACACGGCGTTGGAAAACGAGGCCGCAATTAAAACCACCGTGCTTGAAGCCATTAAAGGGCCCACGACGCTGCCGCCGACCACATGTCCTTGTCTGCCGGCTAAGAATAAGGATAAACCGCTGGAACTCGGCGGCGCCGGGGGAGGAAGCACGGTTCCGGTTAGCGACAGAATCTCGAACCGTCCGTGAAGAGAGATGGCGTTTCCGGCTGGCTGACGCAGACTGACGTTTGAGATTGTCCCACTGCCGCTCATCACGCTCACTCCTCTCCCCTGTCGTCTGGCATAGCTCGAAAGGCTTTCGACGATGTCTGAACCTGCTGAGATCTCGAGAATGTGAGAGCCGAGGGAGCTAGAACTATCACGCGTCACGATAATCGGCGCTTTGGGTTTGTTTCTCGAGCCTGGAGGACGGCCTCTCGGCCGGCGTATGGAACTATGCCCGGCGGAGTCGGTGTCGTTGGTAGCGATCTTCTGCTGGTTATGAACAGATTGTTTCGAATCAAAATGGGCCGTTTGAGGCGGCTGAATCGACTGTCTCTGAAAGTTCTGTTCTGGCCGGAAAAGTTGATGAACGCTGCAAGTACCTGGAGCTCCGGCTTCGTTGTAGCCTGCCATGCCCATCTCTGTACTTTCTCGGTCTCCTCTAAGGGTAAATAAAAGCCGGGAACTCTTAAACCGACCTAACCAAGAGCAGGAAATTTCAAAGAAAGCCGACAGAGAGAAAGTCAAGGACGAAGAATTAAAGGACAAAACGTTGAAAGGGATGAGCGAAAGCGAACGATATCTTGAAGTAAATCTTAACTAAGACAAGTCCAACAATCCAAGCAGTATTCAAAGCCTCGCAAGTTTTAAACGGAGAGAGAGATGAAGTTTTATACAGAACGAAACTGAGAGACAGTGAGGGTGGAAGAAGATGGGTAACGGAAAGGAATAATTACATGGCAATGCGCAGTGTATATCCGCCATTAAAGAAGCTCCATGTGGGTACGTCTCTCTGATTCTCGACGATGGAAGTCGTCCTTAAATCCGTCCCTAAATATAGCGAGCTGCTGCGCTTGGTATCTTGCGGGTTAGCTCACCGCCATTAATTTCAATCCTCGCAGGCCGCCATTTTTGACGTGAACAGAGCTCGCTGGAATCAAAACCCCAGTTGGCTCGTCCTTTCCATCACGTTGATGATTTCATCTCCACCCTCCGAGAAGAGAGAGAGACACGTGCGGTCAACCTTTCTCTCTTAATCTCTTGTGTTTTTTCCATAAATGGACGGTAAATCACAGCCCACTTCATACGAATAGAGACAGAAAAATCTTTCGGTTGGTTAGATTAATAATAAGTTATACGGTTTAAACTTTGATAGTCGTAGTGTGACAGTTGTTAATTCTAATATAGAGTAGCTCTTTGAAGACGACGGATAAAAAACTCTTCACTAGTTTACTAAATCATCTTAATTTACCCGCTCAGATGCAGTTGGTTACGAGGGTGGAGAAAGAGATTTGGCTTTCTTTTTTTTTTTGTAACAAGCTCCTCAGCCATACACCGAACAGTGGGCCCGACAGCTGTCCAAAATCAGTTCATCACCCTTTCGGATTTGGATCGTTCCACAGCTGTCCAACACAACAATCTAACAAAAACACACGCATGTAATCAACGTAATACAGAACATGCCATCAAATTCTGCCATTAATGGTCGTTACAAGTTCAAATTTTGAGCACTTTAGCCTATACATGCAAGCGCAGGTCCCACCCAATACTCCATGGAAGCAATGAAAGAAGATTAATTTGCAGGGTGGAGCAAGAGAAGACAGAGAGAAAAAACCGACGTTTCGTCACTTTAAACTAGCGGCCAAGCTGCGACGGCAGACGTGAGCGAATGTTCCTTTTCACCGCCGATAATGCTGGCTAAAAGCCTCAAGTTCGAGCCTGGATTCTCATCGTCCGCCACCTGCATTCCGCGCGATTTCAAGCGGGCAGCTCCGACAATGGCTTCGCAAACAATCGATTGACCTCTCTATTCGATCCAATTCACAGCTGCAGTCTTCTTAACAGAACATAATTCCTTGCAGAACAACAATGGCTTCGCAAACAATCGCTCGACCCCTTTGAAACAGTGCTGAAAAATTGATGATCATGGTAAAAATCACGATCTAGCGTAAGAAGATTACAAACCAGATAGCCAAACCAGTCTATCACCAATCAAACAGAAATCATAAGGAGAATAAGAAGGATCGATAATCACCGATAGAAAATGAATTACTTCAACTCAGAAGCCCTCTCGCAGTTCCAAAGCCCACCCTCGGTTGTTGCCATTGGTACTGAGAATTCGAGCCCGTCCAGCAGGAATGGCCCCTCCATTGCAATTGGGATCTGAACTTATCCAATCAACATTTCGCAGCACTGCCCCAGAATTTACTCGCAAATCAAACCCCACCAAAGGCAAACCGTGGAGAGACCTTCCCGTCGTCCTCTCCACCGTCTCCCGCCGTAGCGCAACCGCCCTCTCGAAATCCCCCATTTTTTTATTCAATGGAATACGATGGAACTTGTCAAGACCCCCAACATCGCTAGACAGATGCCGGCTGAACGGCCCGATTCCCAAAAAAACCCGACCATTAAGTTCGAGGTTCGGGTGCTCAATTGAAATCAAACAACGGAATTCTTAAAATTTCAAGCAAACTCAAACATTTAATTCAAATAGTCAGATAACGTACATAAAATGTTTCAACCTAATAATATACACGAGAGGTTTTTACATTTTAAAATAATACTCTCAATATGAATTTCATTTTTATAGCCAAAACAGTGAGTGACTACTCTCAATATGAATTTCATTTTTATTATTACATTATAAATAAATAACAACTTGTTAAAACATGTTTAAATAAGATTTTGAACAATCCGTAAATATGTAAATACACAATAATGTGCAGTGCAAATGATGTGTATACATCCACTCTAAAGTAGTGACAACCATAAAGACCCGGATCCAGTTTAGGAATTCGAAACTCAAAGGCAGACTTAACCGTCCATATTAACCATTTGTGCACGACAACTTAATCATGTTCAATGATGAATGTGCAATGCATATGCATATGTTGAATAACAATAAATTACAACGACAATAATAATATAATGTAATTAAATATTTAAAATTAGTATTAATATAAAAATTCATTCATTTTAATTCATTCAAAAACTAGACGAACGCATCGGTACCAAAAAACGAGAAAAAAATTGCAAATTTTAAAAACTGAACTACAACGGTTAATTCGTATTTTTCCTCATATTTCTTCCACAATACATGCTAAACTTAAAAGATTCTTGTAGATACCTTAATATCTTTCAAAGACAAACGTTTTGGTACCTGAATCGTCAAAAATAGAAGTAGGATCTGAAAAATCCCTCAACCCTACGCGAGAGGGCTTCTCTCTTTCGGTCTCTCTCATGTCTCACTTCTCATATAACATATATTATATTATATTTTTATTTAATAAAATTATTAAAAAATTAAATTATAATAATCGATCGAGTAACGATTATTTCTCAACTTTATCTTTCGATGCTCCATTCAATTTTCCCAATCGATTAAGTGTCCGTCTAATCAGAAAAATTGACTTAATCTACACTGTCCAAAATTTATGAAACGAAAATCAATTCAAATTCAAAACTTTTATCGAGATTGGAAGGTATGCTCATTTTCTTCCGATGGCAAGAAGAAAGAAGAGGTTCTTAGTCAAATTCAAGTGGAGATGGGGAAAGTGCTGCAGGGCTAGGTGACTGGCCGGGGAGGCGAGACAAGCCGCCGGGTAGTGGCCATTGTGTAGGATAGCCGCCCGGCGGTTTCCTGAAAAATCGAGAGAGATTTAATAAAAGGTTACAGAGACAGACGTGCAGAGGATCTGAAAATGGCGACCTGACCTAAGCCGCAGGGAGAGAGTGCTGCTTGGATCCTTCTTCTCGCGGCTTCGCCACCACTTTCAAAAAGCATATTCCACCGTCGTACGCATCGTGAGGGCGGCCGGAAAGGTGACGATCTCTTGCTTTTTCATTTTATACGGTCGTCTTCAGCCGCCCGCGGCCTTCCGATTATAAATCTCACAAATATTGTTAGTATCTGTGGGCTTTGAATGAATGTTATTTTAGCTAGTTTTGCTGGGCTTAGCTGCTTCTCAGCAATCAATCCTCTAGCTCCATTATTGGGCTAGTTGAAGGTGTGATTCACGGCCATGAAGACTATCACACTGGTTTAGTAGGTGTCTCAATCTGTCGCCTCCATTTCCACCTGCAAGTCAGGCAAAATGGCGGAGAAGGGTAGGGTTTGTGTAACAGGGGCCGGGGGGTTCGTAGCTTCCTGGCTCGTCAACCTTCTTCTCTCTAAGAACTACTTTGTTCACGGAACAGTCAGAAATCCTGGTTTGCCTTCATTTTCTACCGCTTCCTGTATTCTCTAATTGCTTTCTGTTGGCTAATCTATTCCTGATTTTTCTTCTTCATGCGGATCGAATCTTAACTACTCCCTGAACCAGAGGATAGAAAGTACGGACACCTTCTTAAACTCGAGAAAGCATCGACGAACCTGAAATTCTTTAAGGCTGACCTCTTGGACTACGAGTCTTTACGAGTAGCGATTGAAGGATGCGATGGAGTTTTTCATGTCGCTAGTCCTGTCCCCTCCTCCGTTTCTTCGAATCCAGATGTAGGAAACAAACCCTAATTATCTCTGATTCCATCTCCTAAGCTCAGGAATCGTTACAAATTCTTTCTGGAGGCCAAATGCAGGTCGAACTGATGCAACCGGCCGTAAATGGCACACTCAACGTGCTAAAAGCATGTCACGAAGCAAAGGTCCGGCGACTGGTTTACGTCTCATCCGTGGTCGCTGCGACGATGAACCCTAAATGGGAAAATGGTCGTACAATAGACGAGACTTGCTGGTCCGACACAGAATACTGCGCAAAAATTCAGGTAATTTCAAGTTTTCAAACCCAAAATCTGATTTCAAGCTAGCTTCGATCAACGATCTATCCCAATTTACATGCATCAGAACTGGTATTGCCTCTCCAAAACAGAAGCTGAGAGCCAGGCTTGGGAGTTTGCGAAAAAATCTGGACTCGACATAGTATCTGTCTTGCCTTCACTCGTCATCGGCCCGTGCCTACAACCCACGATCAACGCAAGCAGCGGCGTGCTTTTGAAGATAATCAGAGGTGACCTATGGTTCTTGGTCGCTGACAACTCCAGATTCCATGATCTAATTTCTGCATTCTCGTGCTTGCAGATGGGTGCCCTACAATGGAAAGTAAGCATCAAATAGTGGTCGATGCTCGAGATGTGGCAGAAGCGCTGCTTTTGGTCTACGAGAAGGAGGAAGCCGAGGGGAGGTATATATGCTCACCCCACGCCATCAAGGTTCGGGACATGGTGGAACTGCTCAAGACTAAGTACCCCGACCTCAACTATCCGAACAAGTAAGCTCGACTCTGGCTTCAGTCATCACTAGTAATGGTTTCAATACTTGCCTGTTTAAGTCACGCCAACATCTTGATTGAAGGTTTACCGAAGTTGACGATGAAGTCATCATGAGCTCGGGAAAGCTAGTGCGATTGGGTTGGAGCTATCGGCCATTGGAAGAAACTCTGGTTGATGCTGTTGAGAATTATCGAGAAGCTGGCCTGCTCGCACGGAAATAGGGCTGCCGAGGTCATTTCCTCTGTTGGGATATCAATACCTATTTTCTTTTCTCTGCAAAATAACACAAGACATTCACAACAGTTGATAATAAACATATGCAATCTTTCTTGATTTCACATTCTTTATCCCAGGTTTACTCGTAAATACTAACAATAGGACGTGTCACAAAACTGCCCATCAAATCGACTTTCAAAATCCATCGCAAATGCACTTAAAGTCCTCGAGAATTAAGAAAAAGCACCATCACCGGACACCAGAAGATAACTTTCTAGGCAGGGGCGGGGCGAGTTTACAGTGTCTGGCCGCCAAAAGAAGGAGAAGACATTGCAGTGAGAACATCAGTTACAGAAGCCATGACACTCGGGGCTGCTTTCAGAACTTCCTGAGAACATCCCGGCTTTACGATCGTTCGGACCTAATCGACAAGAACAAAGGGTTCAAAAAGCTACAACATATGCACAAGCACAACGAGAGTGATCTTTTTTTCTCATTTGGTTCCGCAAAGCATAGAATCCAAAGAAGTTCATGCACCTTATCAAGATACTCCTGCAATTGCTTGATTCGTCCCATGTAATCCTGATCCTCGACGCAAAGAGTCACAGCCTTTGAATCAGCTCTGGGACCTTCAAACTGAAGAGGTCCTGGATTCCTATTCAGATCGTCCATCAGAAATTTCGTGGCCTTTTGTCTCAACAGACTGCAACAAGTTAGCACAACAAGAGACAGCATCAGAATTGACACAAAGCCGGATGAATGGCCTTCAAATCCGGACAAGGGAACCTACTCATATGCTTTGCCCTTCAAATCCACGGATGCTGGATGAATGGCCTGTTTTCCGAATGTTGTGGCTCCCGGGTTTCGAGACCAGCATTTCACACTCATCATGGCCTGAGTTTCATCGCATTAAGTCAACGTTGGAACATAGAATCTAACCATCGACAAGATGAACAAGCAGTTTTTCTGTTTCAATCTAGAAAAATAAAGCAAAGGGAACTAATTATTTAAAAAATTAAATACATATTCAAAAGGTGAAGCTCCGGACCTGAGACAACTGTGCAGAGTCATCTGATTCAGGATGAAGAGCAAGAAAAAGAAACTTCTGGAAGATTGGAATGGGCACCTTCAGAAGAGCATAAACTTCTGGAATGCTTTCAATGAGACCTTCTGGAATCAGGATGACACCATGGTGTACTTATCTGACCAAAGCAACATTCTGTAAGATTTAAAGAAAACTTACAAAAAACCAAGATAAATGGTTCGAAACCTTGCTCGGCCCTGGCCTGAACTGCATCGCATGTCTGTTTCGTAAGGTCAAAAAGGGTAAGTTTTGAAGCAGCCACCTCTGCATCGCATATCTGTATGTTGCATCACCAAATCCAACTCGCGATGTTGTTCCCTGCATATCAATGAATTTTGAAACAGAAAGTTACTAAACTACTCCCAAAACTGTAAAAAGCAGTTCCAAATCTCAGCTTAATATAGCTAGAAATATGATTTAGCTTAGAAGCCAAAGAGGTCCAGAGCGATCAAATTGGTTTTTTTCTGCATGGAAATCGCTTCATCGAGATACACGATCTCTTAAACAAAATTTAAGCAACAGGAAAAGGAAATATCTTTAGAAGAGAACGTCGATAGAGAATGACGGGCATTTTTCACTGCATGAACTATCATCCAACGTATGAGAAAAAAACGAGCAGTATTGACGGAGATCCAGCAGTGGATTTGCATACATAATTCTGCATGGCCTCGATAAAACAGAACACCGTAAACGATTCAACAATGACTGAAGCTCCATAAAAATCGTCTAAAGGAAACACCCGTACAAATGAAAAACAAGGCGGAGACGAAAGATACACCTGCGTCCACAAATGGTAGACGTAAATCGCAAATCATGAAAGAAGAAAAGCTGTGTATCGTAATCGAGAAACAAAACCGAAACCAGAGGGAAAGAAGAAGAGGATCTCGGAGGAGAAGAGAAACCTGGAGACAAGGAGGAAGTTCAGGCTGGTAGAGGGAACAAAGCTTCTGAAGATCGGAGAGCTCTCGAGGAATACTGTAATTGGAATCCATGGCAATGTGGGGGCAAAGGGTTCTTCGAAAGATGGTTTTCTTATAGAAGAGGGAGAAGAACCCGGCGATACAACCAACCAAAGCGAACACATTTCACCTATCTGTTTGGGGAACTCAGTGATCGAACGAACCTACAATATCTTCCTCCCAATCTCACTTTATTACATTATGCCACGAATATTCGAAGCCATGCCCAGAACCAGAAAATGGAGAGACAATGATCAACCAACAGAGAGATATCATATAAAGAAGATTCCGACAGTGTTCATAGAAACAGACGAATAAAAACTATGAACAAGGAGCGAACCCAAAAGCTGTATCAGGTAATCGAAAAACAAAGGTTTCATCTTTATCCACGCAGATCGGCATCTTCTGCTTCTTCCAAAAGATAGATCATGGCTCTTCTTACTTGGTCCCCCTCTTGGACCCAGTTTTCCTAGGTCTTCCACCGCTCTTTCTGCCTGAACTGGCCGTAGAACTTGGTGGGGGATTTTGGGCAGAATGAATAGGCACATTACTCCCATGAACCATAGCAGGGAACCCAACAGCAGGGATTCTGTGAAAACAACGATATAATCACTACATCAATCTTCTTATCATAAAACATTCGAGTAAATGTGTATAGAATGCACCAAGAGAAATAGTCCAAATCCTTCTCAGTTCTGGTTAAGTTTTCAGACAAATCAGAGCAACCAATACATATATGGTGTGAGCGTTATAAGCTAAATGTTTCCATCTTCAATTGATGTCAAATCAATATCCGTTCCATTTTACTTTTATCTTGTTTTTTTCCTATCCTAAATAAGCATTTGAAACCGACTTGTATGATCAAAGACTCCACAGGCAAGAACAAGTTTTAAGAAATTTTGCTTGCAACAAAAGATACTATTCCAGTAAAAAGTCGGCCAAACTACAATTAATTTACCACTAATCAAGTCGACTTTTTAAAAAAACTTGACAAATGTAACTTGTATTGATGATTAAAGTAGATTACCAGTCAAAAAAATCATATCTTGATCAAGAATGAAAGACACTGACTGGAATTCTATTCAAATTCTTCAAAATACCATAGATATTTTCTATTTCTTCCTCATTTCTCATCCATTTTAAGATGCTAAACCAAAAAAAATGTCACGGGGCTTGAAGTAAAGAACAGTGTAAAAGTAAAGCAAACCAATTCATACCCAACAAGAGCGCAGCAGACTCCTGCTTGGCCACGGAAGCAAAAGACCCAAAGCCCATCTGTAAATTATGCCTTAAAGCGTGATTTTCAGCATAGCAACACTGGAGCAAACGCCCCAATCTCCTGCATTCTCCTTCGAGATGCCTACTCTTCATCTCTAGATCCTTCACATAAGACTTTTTCCTCTCCCTTGATCTGAATGCAGAATCCCTATTTCTCTGCTGCCTAAAATTTGCAAATTCACCAATGTGGTTGGATAATCAATTGTTTTCTAATACGTGAGCAATTTTTCATAAACATATTATCATGCAAACATTCAACAAATTTCGCAGGTTGATAAAAGCTAGCAAGTTACTGAAAAAAAATCAATTAAATATGATAAGAGGAATCTATAAAATTCGATTCAGTAATACCTTCTTCGTTTCTTGGAGATGTGGTCATGCGCATCTGCCTTTTCACTCTCGTTATCTTCAGCATCTGCTTCATCCACATTCTCCTTATTGGAATCGTGAAACTTATCATCCTCGGAGGCAGAGAGGACAAAATCGACAGAAGAATCAACGATTTCACTGGAACCCTCTTCCACACAATCCACAAATACATCAGCCAAAAAGGTGTCACAGAACTCCTTCGCAGAATCCGAAATAGCACCGCTTCCATCTTCCTGCATGAGCATGTTCTCTATCTCGTTAATCCAAAAGGAATCAGGAGAAGAAGAAAAAGAGGGGTTCCAGCAAGGATCGCTCAAAGAAGGATCTTTAAGAACCGGAGGATCCATGATCGACAAATCGGCACCCTCAGTGCATCCATCGAAGAAAATACCAAAGTCAATATGTTCAGCAACGTAGTCTTCTTGAAATTCCATAGAAATAATACAGAAGAAGAACGCAAAATCGAAACCCTAGAACCTAATCCCCACCGCGAAAATAGCAGAAAAAACAAACAAAACAAAAGCCATTGAAAAGCCGAAGGGTGGCGCAAGCGCAGGTTAACATGGTTTTCTGGATAGCGCGTGTGCGTCAAAAGCTTAGTGAGCAAGGAGAATAACACGATATCTTAGTTGCCGTCATCCAACCAATTAAAACATGCCAGCTGGAAATAACTTTTGAACTCAAATTTTAAATTTAAATTATTTATTATTTAAATGTAAATTTTAGCAGCAAACAACCCTCTGTCCAAGTATCCAAATCTCCTTGTATCTAATTTGAAATCAAATCCAACAACACCAGATTATGATCTTCATACAAACAATTTGATTAACCAATCATTATCTTCAAGCAAACACACGAGTAAAATATTCCAAAAGCAACGAGGAACTGACCGAGCTTTCGAGTTTTCAAAGCCGGGCTCCCGACCATCATCTGGGGAAAGCGCTGGAATGGAAATTACGCAGAGGGTTCTCTCTAAGCAGCTCTGTTTCCCTGCGAAAGTAAAGAATCATTCTTTTTAGATCAAGGCTTGTCCAGTTTGTTCTAACCAATCATTAACCTAAAAGAATCATTCTTTCAACCTTTTATATTCATGGCCATCCACCTGACCAAGAAGCATTCTTGAAGGCATATCTTCATCATCCTTCTTCTCTTTATGCGCTCTGCTCGATAAGATTGAATTATGTACTGCAACTAAATCGAAAGAGTTAAACTTAGTGACTCACTCGGCACATTCTTCGTCGATGAACACATCGATATGTGTACTTGCCATTGTTCCGACAGTTCTTGATCCCAGTCTTTGAGGAATCTGATAAGAATGGTTTAAATATCATATATGATCAAAATTAAGCATTGAAGCTGGAGAAAGTACTGGTGGAAGGTACTTTGTAAGAAGTCCATTTTGAAGGAACATCATTATTCTCTTTGTTCCGCTCTGCTCGAACTCCTAGAGTTTTCCATGAGTTTAAGGCTGTTTTCGAGATACCATCTTGATTATCTAAATGGGTCTCTGAGTCTTCATAAATATCAAGTGAAGCCCTGCAGAAGTCGAAACAATCATGTACAACAAAATAACAAGTGTTCTTGGAGATCAAAATACCCCATTGTTCAGCTACCAATCAGTTTTGTTTATCTTGACATTACTTCCTCCGACAATACATTTTTCTGAGTTCCCTACATAAATTTAAAGTTTCATGTGTACCTGTTGGGTTTCACATTTTTCTTCACACGATCACAGTTGTCCACAGTTTGCATACCTGTCCACAGGAATAATTCAAAAATATAAATAATTATAATATTAACACATTCTGCATTTGATATCTTAGAGTACTTACGGTTTTCATTCCTGGAGAGGACAGTTCCAAAGCTACGACCAGGAAAGGATTTCTCTTCTGCATACTCCTACAGTTCAGGCATACTATATAAGTGTCTTGTAGAAACGACTGAAAGTGAGGCTTTCTTCTAAAATTGCTTACATCCGTAGTATTTGGTCTTCTCATTGATCGTGCAAGGAAGTTCCTGTACGCATTCTTTAGTTTATCGATTGGTTGAGCATTCCTTAAAGCAACCAATGAGAAAAACATTTCTATAAGAGCACAATTCTTTAGATCTTCGAGGAAATAACCAGGAAAAACACATCATAGTTCTACAGAAGTTCTTAGAAGTTTTGGACAGGTACAATTAGTAAAAGATCAGTAGTGTACTATGCTCTTAATCCAAATATATGAAAACCAAATGCTCTTAATCCATTACAAGAAAATGATCACCTAGAAAGTCCAAGATTGAATATGTCATCAGCAGCTTTCATTTTACCCGTTGACTCCAAATGCAAAGCATAGGTTATGTAGCACACAGAATGTACTGCTCCAATTTCGTTAGCATGGAGAAAACTGTATATGATTTCTGCGTCAGCACAACTATCAGCCTGTTTTGAAAAAATCAAATAATCAAATCAATATTTTCCATGAAGATCGATCTGATTGAGAGGAAAATGCACTAGTACATACATATTCTAGCCACACTTTCAGATAACGAATATCATCTTTGTAGCGATCAGAGTGCCAAAATTTGCGCACACATTGTTCGTATATCACAACCAGTCCGGAGAAATCTCCCCCAGGCGGAAAGGCTTCCTGGACCCATTTAATACACCTTGAAAAAAGGGGAAATTATCGGTAGGCTAGGAGAAATGAGGAACAAAAAGACAGCAAAGTTTCAGCTCATGAGAAAAGTTCAGATTCTAGAATGAAGATGCAAAATCCCAGAGAAAAATCATAGAAAAAGCAACAATATCAAAAATCAAAACCTAGATTTGTGTAATTTTAAGCTTATGCTTCAGAAAAAAATCGACAGGTTAAAGTAGTTTCGAGGCAAATCCTTAAGCATGGACTGGTTCAGACGGATTAAAAAAAACAAGAGAAAAGCTTTATGTGGAAGAGAAAAATAGTAAGATGATGGAAAAACTGCAACCAACTCACTCTATCCATGGTTGTAGAGGGTCATCTCCTTTGTATTCATCGATGGCTTCAATCAGCTTCCTGGAACCCCACGGGAAGAAAGAAGCCGTTTATTTTAGAGAGAGAGAGTAATGAAAGAAGAAGATGATGATGATGATGAAGGAGAGAGAGAGAAGACCTTCTGATCTGAAGTAGAGACTTCCTGAGACGATTATCAGTGTGAGCTTTGAGAGCGCCGTTCAAGATATTGACGTTGCGACCTCTCTTCAATGGCCTCACATTCTCCTTGAAGAGTTCCCATTCGTTCCCAGTCTTCCGCTTCGAAAGAAGAAACTCGGTCTCTGGATCCATTTCCCCCGTCGTTTCAGCGTCTTCCATTTGATTCTCTCTTCTCCTCAAATCCAATCTCCCCCGCTCCCAACTTCCAAGAACCAGGGTTTGAAATTCAAACGCCACTCGAACGTTGAAGAAGCTCAGGTCTCGGCCTCTCTTGTGGTCGGGCCTTCCAGAAAGCCCAACCACGCTTAACTTGAGGGAGCAGCAACTGACGGGCAAAGCTCGTTCCGCCATTTTTAACAGACACTCTGCTGCTTTTGTCTTCACAATCACCAAAGGATTGATCTTTCAAGAATCCATACTTGGGAAAGATCAATCGCAGTACGTTGGATCAGAATCCAGTCTCAATCGGTTAATCAAGTACAACTCAAGGACGTCACCTTTGCTTTGTTCCACGTGTTTACTTAATGAATAGTATAATTTTTATTTTTATTTATAATAAATTTAATTGTTTATGATTTTGTTGAAATTATTCTCTAAAAAGAATATTTAATATTTTTAATATATTTTTTAATTTTTATATTTATTTTAGCAAAATTAGGAGTTTTAGAGATTAAATTATATAGTCATTGTCGTAGCAGTCGACCAGTTTGTAGGATGGGTCGATTAAATCACCAGATTAGTTGTGTCTTTTTTCTTTACTCTTTAATTTATCACATAATCACTAAAATAATTAAAATTACGAAAAAACCAATAAAGCAAAATCACATTGCTCTTAAATTTAAAATCAATCATACACTCCTAACTATGTGTTCCCTTGTTGAGAGGATTGATGGCAAAATATCATGGCATCTACACGTTCCGTTAGAGAGGCAAGGTGTTTGGTCTCGAGAACTCACATCCTCAACCACTCTTCGTATGCAAGAAATATTTCTTAAAAATGCACTTTAGCACGCACAATATAGTTATCCGGAGGCAAATCAAAACCGTGAAGCCCTAAAAACGCGCACAACCAACTTAAGAAGACTCACACTAAGCACGCGATCCAAAGATCGTTCTATCTAGTAGTTATCTCTTCTTGTAAAATGGTGGCATGCACATTTATGGTCCCTAGAGATAATGGATGAGCCTCAATGAGTTAGAAGACAAAAGGGTGGAAGCCTAGTACTGGGAAGTAGTCTCCTTGCTTTTCTCGTGGTTTCACTGGTTGGAGTCACTTCAAGCGCATGCCTTAAATTTGGCCATCTCCACTCATGTGAAAAAGGGTTGTGAGATTATGTCATTCCCAACCCTACCAACTAACAAAAGGAGAATACTTGGGTCATGGGTGCAGCAGGCTTTATCCATGTCAATTTTATGCCTCTTAACCTTGAAAAATTACAAGTTTGAATAAACGAACAATTTTGGTTCTCGAGAAACCCTAATTTTACAAAGTTTTTCGATAACTAAATCACATGAATATAATAATAATCAAACAATTATAATATCTAATTCACATTAAATATTTTTCAAATAAAATAAAGTAGTGTAAAAAAATAAAAATAAAATAGAAGAATAAATGGATAATTACAATTTAAATCTTTTTGAAAGTCGTGTTTCGAGATACACGTGGATAGAATCTAAACCGAATAAATATTGTTATGTTTGACCTTAAAATCCGGCTGCAGATAAGCAAGATATCGTCTCTCTCCCTCTCTCTCTCTCTCTCTTTGAATCTCACGTACAGACGCGGGAAGCTTTTTCTCTATCAGAGGACGGTGTCTATCCTTGTGTTGATTCCGCCTTTCGTTGTTTCTGCTTTTTTCTTCTTCTTCTTCACCTCGAAGCGAAAGATATTGGCTGTGGATACGGACTGGCTCTTTTATTTCCTGCATCAGCGATCGTGCTTTGTGAACGTCGTGATTTTTTTTTACCTGAATTTTGAAGCGCACGATGAACGCTGAGGTTGATGCGCGCTCCGTGTTTTCTCAGGTTCGAGAGAACAGTGGGTTGGCCTATGACGAATTCGCCGAAGGTGGTTCTTCTGTCGCCGATGGGATTCCCCTTCCGGAAGACAATGTAATCGACGGCAGCGATTGGGTCGCGGACGATTCTGTTCTCGTGGATCCCGATCAGGCGGTTGAGTTGGAAAGTTCCGGCGATGACAACATTGAGATTGATGCAGCACCCAAAACTGAGAATGGGAGTGGAATCTGCCTTCCGGCCGGGCAGAATCAAGATGGGAATCTTGAAGATGACGCTTTGGTCGTGGAGGAGAGTTCCCCTAAGAGTTTAGATGATGAAGAACCAGGAGAAGGCTATTTATCTGACGATAAAGGAGATCAGTTGACTACTTTGCCTGACGAAAATACACCTCCAAACGGAAGTACGAGGGAAACTAGAGTCGAAGAAAATGGGCATTGGGAAAACTCAGACATGGCTTCCTCTTTTGTCATGGTGGGAAGCATAGAAATTAACTGTAAACCAGTGTTGGCTTCGCTTCCTTTCCGTAATGCTGCTCTAAAATCGTTGAAATTTTCCGCTGCCTTTGAGAATCTAAGATTGGACCTGCAAGTTCAAAGTCCTCCCGAATGCACTGACCATCCCGACGCTTGCTGTCTTCAAGGAACAAAAACAGAAGCCATGCCTGAGAATGAAACTGTTGCGGATGATACTCGACTGAGTTGCCATGCGTCTGATGTCAATGAAGTTGAGGCCATTGAGGTTAAAAGGGTTTCATCCTCTGGAACTCTCGAGTCTTCCACTTTTAACGTAGATTCTGAGATTGGGTTTGAGCCGTTCTCTGCAAGGAGTTCAAGCTATGAAGAAGCTACACGATCGAGTTGCTTTAGTAATTATCAGGGGAGCTTAAGCATCGGGTCTGAGCTCAATGAAGAAGAAGTTGCGGCCATGGACGAGAATAACTGGGATTTACACTTTGGAACTTACTCTCCTACTCTCGATGCTACAGAAGATGAGTTCATTGGAGAGAAGATAAAACAAGATCAGTCTCTGGTTGATCAAAATACTCCGATTCCGGTTTCCTTTCCAGATCAAATTCAGACTAGCAAGGTCGTGGTTATTTACGATTGTTTCTTTTTCCGGAATTCATCTTCCATGATTACTGAAGTGCTTTTTTTTATCAGGCTGCATGCAAAGAATTGAGTAGTAACCTCAATGACGCCCAATCTATGATGAACAAAGCGATCGAATCACTGTCCATTAATGAAATCGGAATCATGGTAAGCATACCCTTTCTTTCTTTTTTTCAAAAAATCAAATTTTTATTTTTAATGCTTATTTCTCCGAGTATAAAAACACGTTTATAGATAAACACGATGGTTCGAAAGATGGCGCACGAAACCCTTCCGCTAAAGGAAGAAATTCAGTTGATTAGTGACATCAAAAAGTTGGTGCAGCTTCAAGATCGATTATCACTCGATGCAGACGACCAGGCGAGAAACCATAAGATTTCTGTGCATGGTTAAGCTGTAGTTTGAATGTCGTTTTCTCAATTTTCCTCTTCCTCGCGCAGCATTTGCAGAAGGAGTTGGATTTTACCAATTCAGACAATCTCGAAGTTGACGAGCTGACTATGGCTATGATGAAGAAGTATGGAGGGGAGAAAGAAAATCTGAACGAAATACGAGTCCAGTTTGAAGAAGCTAATGAGATTCAGCAAGAGAATTATGTGGATTTACAGTGCTTGAAAAAACCTTTTGATGAGAAGGTTTGCCTCTGATTTCACATCCACCCTCTATCTTCTGTTACTTCATGGCTTGATTACTCTGTTTATCTGATTGTGCAGCGCGAGTATTATCGGAAGTACAAGAATGACATGGAGGTTGCCGACGATTTGGCACTACGCAAAGATTGGGAGAAACTTCAGGCTCATGCAATCAACCAAGTGCGCTTCTCTTCACTCATTATATAATTACTGTAATATATTCCAGAATTCCCAGTATAATGTTGTCTGCTAACTTCTGATGATCAGGTGGAGAACTTAATGGAAAGGTGGAACGAAGATGAAGAATATAGGAAAGACTATATCAGGGGCAACACTGAAAGTACCGTGACAAGACTGGGGACGTCTGATGGTCGATCAAGTGAGGCCGATGAGGAGCAACGGGTGCTTGATTCCGGCGGGGCCAAGGTTCCTGATATAAAAGACTCTACTGGGCTTGATTTTGGTGATACAATAGAAGAGCATAAACGATCAGAGGAGGAAGAGGAGTTGAGAAAAGAAGAGGAAGCAATCGGGTTGCAGGAGCAGGTTAAGATGGAGGAGAAGGCAAGAGCTGAGATAGTTTTGGCCAGAAAAATACGCAAGGCTGAGAGGGCTCAAGCTCGGGCTGCCATTAGAGCCCAGAAGGAAGCTGAAGAGAAAGAAAAGGTAAAAATCCCGTACAATGAAATCAACCATGGCCTAGAGTTTGGTATTTAAAGAAATCATTGTGCAGGAGAAGGAGAAGAAGAAGAAAAGGAAGAACAAGAAGCCTGCAGCAGAAGAGGCTAGAAACGAGGCCGGCATTGAGGAAGAACCTCAGCCAGCTGTCGCCGTGAAGACTCCAACAGACATTCCCGAAACGGCCGAGGAATCAAACACGACATCGAAAAAGTCCAAAAAACGTCGACCGAAGCAGAACAAGGCCAAAGCTATCATTCCTCCGCCGCCGCTCCGAAAGTGGGGTAAGAGAAAAATGGAGACATGGGTATGGATGTTTTTCACAGTGACGATCTTTTTGGGCTTGTTCTTGTTCTTTCTGGGCAACAATGGCGGCTACCTTGGGAAATTGGGGATGGGAAGACTCCGCCATTAGAGATGGCGATTAGGTTTGATTTGTCGAAGAACGAAATCTGAGTTGTCTCCAGTTATTCTTTTAGGCTCCTGTTTTCTGTCTTGGAAGAACAATAAATTTAGGTTGAACGCAGTGATGATCTTTCAGTTATTGTTAATGTTGGAACATAAAATCCTGTTTTGACCGAAATTGAACCGATCTTACCTAAAATCTCAGGTTGGTTTGGTTTCCCGAATATTGGACAGACCAAACCAGTCGAAAGATTGGGTTCGGTTTTATTTTTGAAAAATAAAACAAAAAACAGACAATGAAGTTGATTCTGATAGCTAGCTCGACGGCACCGGTGATCTCTATCCGGTCCCTTCTTCAGGTACCTACGGCAGAGCAGAATTCACGGGCATTCCTAGAATAAAAACCGGACGAATGAGCTCTGTAATTTCATCAAAGAAAGCTCCTCTGTATGTTTCAATCGATGTTTCTTAGCACAACAGTTAGGTTATTTGAGTAAGCTTCGATTACAACCATTAATGGCGGCTGCTCGATCGATTATTAATCTTGCAGTAACCCCATATCATGTATTCGTACGGTATTTTCTACAGTAAATTTCAGCTTCAATTGATTCAAGTACATCGTAGAAGTTCATCGTTGGCCCCTTCCTCTGGCCATATTTTGAACCAACACTTCTCCGACGCCCTCTCCGATTCCCTCGACGAGCCCTCCGATGAATTCGACCACCACTTGCGAAGCCAGACGAGCAGCTTTTCCAATCATACTCGGTTTCTCCGGGCCTTTGATACCGCTATCTCGGAGGCCGTTAACGAAATCCTTTGCGCAGACGGCGTGGAGATGGTAATCGCAAATCGTGCAATGGTAGACCCGTCCGGACCGCCTTCTCTTGCATTCGCCGCATTCGAAGAGATGATCTCCGCCGGTGGAGGAGCCCGCCGGTAGAAGTCTGAGGGCGTGTCGGTGAATGGACAAGGTTAGCTCCAATGGCAGCATTGCGCAGCAAGGGTGCATCTGAAAACTGCAAGCGCCGCACCGGAATGCACATCCTTTGACCGGCTTCCAGCAAGCGTCGCACTTGGACTGCATCATTCCTCCCTTCACTGCAATCAGTAAACCAAAATTGTTATTTCCGACAATTCAACCACGGTTATTAGATTTAAGATAACATTGTAGTTGAGGGGTTTGACTGTAAATGACAACAAAAGTCGGGTTCGAATAAACCTGGTCGGAAATGGAAAGCGAGCGAGTGTTGGAAGTGGAAAGGGTGGGTCTTGAGGGCCGGCGGGGCCAAAGCGCAGAACTCATGGAGCTGAAAGTTACAGAGGCAGCAGGTGAACCTTTTTCCAGCGCCGTACTCCTTGCAGGCCGCGCAGGTGAAGAGCTCCGGCAGACTCAGCAGCGTCAGAGGATGTCTTGGATGACACCAATGAACAATCTGTTCTCCAAACAAATTCTGAGGAGAAGAAGGATACTCCAGAATGGGGGGCGTCGTCGGCCTCTTCACCGGAACCGTAGCGGATTGATCGGACGATTTAGTGAGCTCCATTGACGAATACCTTTGCAGGAGCGACGATCTCGCCTTCACCAAAGGTTTGCTCCGGCTCGTCATCGTTCTCTTCCTCGGATCTTCAATGGGGTGTGAAATTGGCAGTGTAATCTGAGCTATTTATCCATTAACAGCAGAACTTTGGTATCAAAGCCAGCAAAACTTAGCTATTACGGAAATATAGGAAAGACAGGGCCCAAGAACAGTGTGGGTTCTCAGTGGGATGTGAAATGGTGAACACTGAGGAAGCAAAAGAGAGATCCCATGGTCTTAAAAGTCTTGATTAGCTTTGATGATTGGGGGAGGGACAAGGGCATGTGAGGAGCAGCAACAGCAACTACTAGAAGAAAGCTTTTTGGTGAGAAATTGGATCGATTTATTCGATTCTCGAGCAGGAAAATCTGCACTGAAAACATCTTTTTTTCCAGCCCATTTGCTCAGTTTTTCAAAGGGAAAGGGGCTCTCAGCATCTTTTGCGGCCAGAGCTGTCAATTCTTTTGCTTTTTTTTTTAATTTTCTGGGAATTGACTGTAGATCTCCGCGGTTGCTTCTGTGTTCTTGACGGTGTCAATTCTTCTGCGTGTGCCTGGTAAAGAATCAAACTTTTTGTTTTGAAGACAACCTCCTGTTTCCAAGTTTTTGTTGGGTTTTTCGTTTTTAATCGTCTGATCTTCGATTCGCCTCTGTTTATGAACTCTGCTAGGATCACGACCAAACCCAGGTTGTTCGTGAAGCTCCGAACGCCGTCGTGCTTTATTCCGACATTAAAGAACCATTCCGAGGTTCGTCAGACATGCTCCCGTTGATCGTCCGGCAAGCTTTCATTAGGCCGTAAGTGATCACTCTTTGGTCGATTGGCTAGGGCGTGACCTGAACCAGCATTGATGAGATGATTACCCTTTAAAATCTATCAAACAAAGAATTGAAAGAAATGGTTTTAATACTACGTTAATAACTCTGTTGGGAATTCCGACACATCACCTTTTGCTTCGCTGGCCGGCCCCATGATCTCTCTGTTTCAGCCAGCTGCTGGCGGTTCCTTAAATGTCTGATTGCGACCACGCCCATCACTTTGGGAACACACTTAGATACTCATCCAAACTTCTGATTTTCAGTTTTGAACTCAAAAAAGTCTTTCAGAGCCAAAAAATACCCATCTGGGCTCTAAACGATGGCATAAATCTTGAGAAGCAATCGTCCATGGTGAAGAGAAATGGAAAGGAGCTTTTCCAAGCCATTTTTCCCAGCGGCAGAGGGCGACCATCATTGCAGATTTTCTAGCTTTGGGAAATTATGCAGTGACCGCGAAAAAGGAAGCTGTCCTTGGCCCACCAGAGTGGGTTGCCGTTGCAGCAGATGAATCTACGCCTCTCCATTTTCCTCATATCCAGAAAATAGGACAAGATTTAGCTGAACCAGATCAGTACCCGATTTTGTGTAGAACCACCTTAATTCTCTGTTCTTTCTCCTAGTTTCTACTAGAGAAGAGCACGGTCATAGTTCTTGACCATCGGCGACGTTGAGAAAAAGCTTACTTTGGGGGGACCTTTGGTTATGGTGGTCTCTGATATCTCGCCGTAGTCTCTCTCTCTCTCTCAATCATTGTAGACGCGACGACAGCTAAAACCTGGGAAAGTACGTGATACAGTGTACCCAGAGACCAGAGCAACGAGGAAAGATCTGGAAAGGTGGGAGAAGATGAGGAAAGTGAGTTCGTCTGCGTCCGTCTTCCACGGCGGAGCCACCGTCGGGAAATTCTTCACCTGTTTCGAACCGAAGCCGTTAATAGCCACATTACTTGCCCTTACCCTCCTCGCTTTCATGTGGAATCTTCCTCCTTACTACCAGAATTTCTTCTACACCACCGCCGCCGCCGCCGCCGCTCCTATCACCAACCTCACAACAGCTACCAAGAGGATTTCCACCTCAAGCAGGATCCCAATTTCCGACCCTAACAAGCGACTTTTCCTGTCTTACGGCAACGCCGCTGCTCTTTTCGTCCTCATGGGGGCCTATCGCGGTGGCTCTTCCACCTTCGCCGTCGTCGGCCTCGCTTCCAAACCGCTTCACGTGTACGGCCGTCCTTGGTACAAATGCGAGTGGATCTACAACAATGGGTCTTCCATCAGAGCCAAAGCCTATAAAATGCTTCCAGATTGGGGATACGGCCGAGTTTACACCGTCGTCGTCGTTAACTGCACATTTCCTCTCAACCCAAACAGCGATAATTCCGGCGGTAAGCTCACCGTAAACGCCTATTACGGACAGTCCCAGAGGAAATACGAAAAGTTCACTGCTATAGAGGAAGCCCCTGGCTCCTACAATGCCTCAAAGTATCTCCCTCCCTACGACTACGAATATTTATACTGCGGCTCGTCGCTGTACGGGGAGCTCAGCGCCGCAAGAATCCGGGAGTGGATAGCCTACCACGCCTGGTTCTTCGGACCCAAGTCACATTTCGTGTTTCACGACGCCGGTGGTGCGTCACCGGAGGTCAGGGCTGTTCTGGAGCCGTGGGTCCGGGCAGGGAGAGTGACGATTCAGGATATCAAAGATCAGGCTGAGTTTGATGGGTATTACTATAATCAGTTTCTGATCGTGAACGACTGTTTGCACCGGTACCGCTTCGCCGCGACTTGGACGTTTTACTTCGACGTGGATGAGTACATCTACTTACCGGACGGGAACAGCTTGGAATCCGTTCTTCAGGAGTTCTCCGATTATACCCAGTTCACAATTGAGCAGAATCCAATGTCGAGCATGCTCTGTTTGAACGATTCCACCCAAAATTATTCAAGGTGATTTCTCCTTCCTTGCGCTCAAACAAATGATATAATCTCCATCTCTGTAGTTGGGTTTGAGATCGAGTTCTTCATTGAATCAGGCAGTGGGGTTTCGAGAAATTGTTGTTCAAGGACACGAAAACCGGCATCTGGAGAGACCGGAAGTACGCGATCCAAGCGAAGAACGCGTATGCCACCGGAGTTCACATGTCAGAAAACGTGATGGGGAAGACCCTGCATAAGACTGAAACCAAAATCAGATACTACCATTACCATAGCTCTATATCTGTCAAAGGAGAGGTATGCAGGGAATTCCTCCCCGTCTCAGCTAAAACCAACGTCACCATTTTCAAAGACCTTCCCTACGTCTACGACGATAAAATGAAGAAGATAGCCGAAACCATCAAGAAATTCGAGATTAATGCTATAGGAACGGAAAACGCGCTGCTCTACTCGTGACGAAGCATCCGGGCAGCTACTCCGGCGAGTAAGAAAGCCAAACTATGACCCTGGTGCTTGATTTATCAGTATGATTTGGCTGCCGATGGGATTGCACGAATGCTATGGCGATGTTATAAAAGCGGCGGAATCGTAAGCAGGAAGTAGTGCATTTAGAGAAGGAGAGCCGGAGGATCCACCGGAGAAGTCGCCGGAGAGTACCTGTATTGAATTAAAGAGCATGTATTTGAGGGCAATGTAGACATTGTTTATGTTCATTTCATTTTTATTGATTACAATTTACATATTTCTTAACAATAGTCTAGTCTTGGTGGTTCACTCATAGAGCCCAAGTCTACATCAGAATTATAAATGTTATGGGAATTATCGATTTTAATTTAGTCTAAGATTTCAATTTTAAAAAACATTGATTTATGGGTCGGTGCAGGTTTTTAAAAGTAAAAAATCGTAAAACATTACCTAAGACCATGAGTAAAAAAAGTTTTAAAATCAATTAAAATTTGACTAATTCTTAATAAAATTTGATATAAATTTTAAAATTAGTTATAAATCTACGACTTATATATAATAAAAAAAATATTTTTAATTATTATATTTTTAATTTTTTAATATAAAATAAAATCGAGTTAAACTAGAACGAAACCAGACAGTTGGTTTTGGTGCCTGTTCCAAAATCTAGAACCAGACAGTTGGTTTTGATACCTATTCCGAAATCCAGAATCGTGAGTTTTTGTTTCAATTCTATTTCAAGATAAAACTAAGTCGGATCGGCCCATGTCCACCCCTAGTCACAAGCCATATTCTGATGGGAGAAAAATGATGATTCCATTCTAAAGTAACTACTTTGAGCTACCACGACAATATTGTTTGTTTTTATCAAATTTCTCTCAAATTTATTATAAAACTTACTCAAGAAAAGTGTTGTACATGGTAAGATTAAAAACTCTACTTATATGCACTGCAAAGTTTTCTCAATCAAACGATGTCAATTCTACTTTAAGATAAAACTAAGTCTGACTGAGCCGTGTCTACCCATAGTCACAAGCCTAGTTCAGATAAGAGAAAAATGTTGGTTCCATTCTATAGCTGTCACGATAATATTGTCTGTTTTTATTAGATTTTTCAAAAATTAAATATAAAACTTAGAGCAAAAAAAGTGTTGTACATGATAATTAAAAATCATACTTATATACAACACAAAATTTTCACAAACAATAATATATTATATCATCATTGTTTTTATATAGTAGATATTCACAATCAAGCCAGCTTAAAAGATATGATTAGACGTCTTTGTTGACACGGTCGGCACACTTTCGATTAGAATAATGATATGATACTATTTGTTACGTCTCTCGGTGCTTTTAATACAATATTGCTCACTTTAGATCAAAATTTTCACATATTTTTTTTTAAATTTATATTTAAAAATGCATTATATTGGATAAAATATAGATCTTTACTCATATAACACACAATTTTCTCTCCTATGTGCATGCTATTTATATGGGCTAGACACACAAATAATAGCACATTCGCTGGTTTTTGTTTATGTAAGGCCCACTAAGGAAGCCCGCTGCAACGAATGATGAATGATGTGACGGAGGTGGGCAACGGGAAGGAGACGCCGGCCACGAAGCTTGGCCATCAAGTATTATGATGGGTACCCAAAACAGTGACGGCCTTCAATCGTCATAGCTTAAAGCATACAACTTGACTTTAGCGCCGCCGCCACTTTCAACACTCACCCCCTCGCCGGTCGTATATAATCCCTTTGCGCGTCATCTCTTCTCCACTCCACCATCTTCTCATGGGTTCTTGTCTCTCTTCTTCTCTCCACCATGACTCGCTCCCTCCTCCCTCCGCCATCGTCGTATCTCTCGCCGGCGATCTCCATCAATACCCACCTTCTCTCCCCGTCTCCCTCGTTCTTCTCTCCGAGGCCTCTTCTTCTCCCGGTTTTTTCCTCTGCAACTCCGATTCCTTGTACTATGACGCCCATATTCCGCCCTTGGATTCCGACCACAAGCTTCAGCCTAATCAGATCTACTTTGTTCTTCCCTCTTCTGAGCTCCGACGACCCTTGACCACCGCCGACATGGCCGCTTTGGCAGTCAAGGCCAGCGTCGCCCTCCAAAATGCTTCTAGCAACGCAAAGGATCCTCACCGGCGAAAGAAATCCCGTATTTCTCCGTTCATAATCACGGACCAGCCTGCCGAACCACCGCTGACGATAAAAAAGAGCTCACAGAATTCAGAAATTCGTCCGGAACAGATACGCCGATCGGGCTCCGTAAGGAATTTGCAGCGATTAGCCTCGAGGTCGAAGGCTATGAGGGCTGTTCGTTCCTTCAAACTAAGATTAAGCACCATCGACGAAGGCACCACCTCGTAGATAACCATTTTTTTTCTTGCTTTCGCCATTTTAATGGCGTTTATCTCTTCGTTCCTTAGCTTGATATGAACGATATCAAATTTCTTCTGCGTTTAAATCTCCATCCATTACCCTTTGAACAGAATCAATCTGGGCGTTGTTCTTCACCGGGTTTGATCTATCGATCCCTCCATTATTTCAGTGTTAATGGATTGAAATCGTTAACCATCACGTAAACGATGAACAGTGAGCCATACTAGCATTATAAACGTAAAAAATCTCACCTTCCCTTCTAATCTATAAGCAAAACATTCATTTGTGTTCTTCACCAGGAACCAATATGTTTGTTTGACTACACCGACGATGAACAAAAGTCAAACAAATATAAACTGAAAGTCAACCAAAAAACCAATACTAAGCCAAGCAAGCAGTTTGGATAAGAATTCGTTAAATTGAGCATCATCCGTCAATCACCGGTGCCTCATTCTCATCTCCAGTATCCTATTGTTGCTGAATCTACAATATAAACGTGACCACATTTTAAAATGACACCACAATAATNGACCCGTTCAGTCAAATTCCGAAGAAAGCTATGGTGTTCATATTTGGCAGCAGGTGGATCAATTTCTTTGGCCCCTTCAAAATGCGGGCAGGGTGAAGCTCGGCAGAGGGTTTGAGAGAATAGGGTAGGGTCTTGTCTTTAAGAGTCAGATAAGAGCGCGCGAAGAGGAAGAGGAGCCGGCGAGAACTGAGAAGATTATCTCAAAATCGCGATTCGGGAGACGGGAGCTGCTGAGAGGAAATGGGTGAAACGTGAACCCTAGAAAATATTAGGAGTATTTGGTGAATGAGTTTTTTTGGGCCGGGTTTGCGGGTTCAGTAAAAAGCTTCAACCCGACCCAAAACCCAAATTAAATTGTAGAACCCGACCCAAATATGTAAAAAACCTATTCAATTTATTTTCAACCCGACCCAAATAGCGCGGGTTGGGTCGGGACCCGCGGGTTGGGTCGGGTTGCCCATCCCTGAGGCTCAGGGTGTATGATAATGTTATAACCCTAACATTACTCAATTTTATAATGTTTGTTGCACAAAGAATCAGTGAGTAGTATCAGTGTTACATTTTTATTATACTTGCTAATGAATAAAATATTAATTGGTTTAATTTAAATATAATCAATATTATAATTTATTGTCTCAATCGTAATTTGATACATTAGTGTGTATAATAAGAGAGTATACATCATTGTCTACTCTAATGCACATACTCTAGAGAAATTCGTATGAAAATGACATCCACGACCGTTCCGAGATAGATATAGAGGATCACGCATCAAGCAATAAACGGTCGATGCAAAGGATAAAGTAGACATCGGAATCAAGGCTTGGACCAAATATTTAGTTTGGAGTTGAATTATGAGGGTTGGAGCTTTGAATATTTCAAGAGATCAAACTTTACGACCTAGAATTTGTATTAAAGGAAGATTGCTAATGAAGCTCAATTAAGTCGTTGAACTCCAACTTTAAACCATTCGGGCTTACTTCTTCCCCTTTTTTCCGAAAATAAATGCAAATTATTATAAAATCCCGATCGAAGAAGTGATTGAGTGCGCGAATTTGAGATGGGAGAAACCCGAATTCAAAGAAATTGGAATCGAATCATGTTTGTTCGGAAATGAAGTCATATATTAAGCAACTCAATTACTCAATTTTATCCGTTGAAAAATAATTACTAAGCAATCAAGATGGCATCGAGCAAAAAGTGAAAAACAGTCGGAGCAAAAGGGTGTGCATCAAATGAATAAACTTGTGAGAAAGAGCGTGACACGTCTGCCCTGAGAGAGACCATAGTTTTCTGCGAAAAAACATTGATAAAAGTGGTCTGAAATTCGGGTGTTAGAGCGCCATGATGGGATGTAAAGGTGGGCTTTGATTGAAAATGATGACCAATTAAGCGTGGTTGTGGAGGAATTTAAGAGGACGTAATTGAATTTTCCAGCCCCTTTTGCAAAGAATCTACGAGGAAGAAGCAAAAGAGTGGGTCTGTCGGGCGTAGACGGCGACGGCATCGGTGAATGGCGACAGACAATGACCGGTTGCGTCTAATCATTGTCTCGTGCATGCGGTCGATGATGCGCCCGCCCACGCCCATCCTCGTTCCTACTTTTCCTCCTGAATTCACTTCCCTTCCGTTGCAAGTCTGTAGCCCACTTCAGAATTATACCCTGCTTTTCAGAAATCTGAACATTTTCTCTGATCACTGTGAACTTTTCCTTTTTTATTGAATCTCCGGTGTATCTCAGGTGGCTGGTCAGGGCTTTCAAGCTTTTTCCGGCAGGAGTCAGGCCGGAGTTCGTTATCTCCGACTACCCATTTTAGAAACGTCGATGGGTGGGTTAATTATTGATGTATTCAGTGGTTTATAATTAGAATTTAGAAAGGTGGGGTTCCATTGTTCCAATCAGTAGAAGAAAGCTTTTCTTTTGGCACCAAACAATGGGCTCCATGAACCCTCGTGGGCGTTGCTTTTATTTGCTCGGCCCACCTCCGACGTATATTCGCCGATTCAGCACTGCTTTTCTCTGGTTTTCTTTCTATTTCTTTTGCTTATTTATTGGCTTTTCGCCCTTCTCACGCCTCCCCAACACTCGTATATCCTCCCCCTTCAGGCTTCACCTACTGTCTCTGTAATCTCGTTGGTTCTGTTTCTTTCTTAGATCCGAAAATGAGGATGATTGATTTGGGTAGCGAAAGAGGGCTGCTTGGCATCATGGATACTTCCACTGCCGTTGATTGTAGCCGGCAAATGAGGTGCCGGAGAAGTTTCCGTTCTCTCGTCGAGTGCATGGTTCCTTGCTTTGGTTTCCCGCCCGCCGACTCATTTCCCGGCGACGATGAATCCACCCATGGCTCTACCTCAACGGTGACCGGCACCTTCTTCGGGTACAGAAAAGGCCGCGTCAGCTTCTGCCTCCACGAGAACACCCGTGGTTGTCCGTTTCTTCTGCTGGAGTTCGCCGTCCCCACCGCCTACCTGGCCAGAGAGATGCAGCACGGTCTTCTCCGGGTAGCGCTGGAGTGCGAGCGTCAGAAGCAACACCCGGCGGCGGCTGTTTCCAGCTCTCTCTTCAACGTCCCCGTCTGGTCGCTGTACTGCAACGGTAGGAAGGTCGGGTACGCGATGAAGCGGCAGATGAGGGTGACCGACGCCAGCGTGCTTAAAGTTATGCAGTCAGTGTCTGCCGGCGCCGGCGTGCTTCCGTTTGCGCCGAAGTCGGAGGACGGTGACCTCATGTTTCTGAGAGCCACTTTTGAACGAGTCGTCGGTTCTCCTGACTCCCAGTCGTTTCATATGATTAATCCCGTCGGTAGCTCCGGCCAGGAGCTTAGTATCTTTCTATTGAGATCCTGAAACTCGTCTTCCAAGCTTCCACTGAATATGTTATCCATCTGTTAATCAAAAACTCCACTTTCTTCTTCTTCGTCATCTTCTGTTTCGTATATAGCTCAAATAGTAAGCTTAAACTGCTACGTTCGAACAATGAACGCGAAATGGAAGCACTCAGATGTTTTTTCGCATAAAAATAAGAGATTACGCAATGAGATGAACAAGAACTGGCCTTGAAACGAAAAACAGTAAACGGAAAGGCCGCAGTCAGATAAAAAATGCAGGAAAACAACCAGTTCGAGCTCAGAATCCACCAAAGAGCAACCAAAGATGGATAAGGGTGCTTTGACGGGCGAAGGGGAAAGCAACAGGCCGAGCGTGGGTGCGACCCACCAGACAAAATGGGGTTTGTCGGAACATCGATGGACGCATGCAGACGGGCTACATTCTCCGAGCAGTCCCTGTGTTCTCACGTCAGGTTTTGGAGTTTGGAAGACTCTTGCGTGGGATTCCCCTCCCTGCCGGCCCCTTTGAAGCCTGAAAAAGTAGTGCCCGGCGACAGTTGACCGTTGACTCGGCCCCTCCGCTAAATTTTCCCCTTTGTTGCTTCCGCTGCTGTCACTTTTGAAAAACATACGTACATGGTGACATCCAGCAATTCTTGTTTGTCTTTTTTTAATTCCTAGGGTTGTCTTATCGGATCATTATTCTCTGCCACCCTTGGAGTGGACCCACGGGTTCGGTTCGATTATTTTCTAAAAAATAACCGATCCTGCGGGTTCGGGTTTGGAAATTTTTAACCCGAAGCGTATCCGATCAATTTTGATATCCGACTCATATCCGACCTATATCTTACATGTTGGGTTCGGTTAAGATTCGGTTTTTTATTCGAGTTGGGCCTCGGGTTGGTCTTCGGGTTTAGAGTGGGTTTGAAGTGAGTTTGGAGCCGGTTGTGTCGGGTTTCGCAAGTCACTCACCCTATACATATCCATGATATGTAATTTGAATTAATTAGAGAGTTGTGTTTTATAACAATAAAATTATTCATATACATTTTAAGAGCTCAAAAGAAAATTTCTACATCGACAAAACTTTAGGTTTAAATCGAACTATGCAGATCGAGCCTTTTTGGATCTGTTTCCTGTTTGGTCACAGTTTTGAAAATAAAAAATCGTGAAAACCTAAGCAAACCACGTAATAAATATAATCAATCTAAATGTAGTTAGTCCGACTCAATCCCGGTTAAAATCCGACAAACTTGAACTGCCCAATAACCTAATAAAAAGTTTCACAACCAAACCCAAAGACATTTAGATAAATTTATAATTNGGATGAGTTCGAGGAGTAATTCTTGCGGAAATAGAGTTATCCTTTGCTGGGTTAGGCAAAAACAGAGTACTTGCTTCCTTTGGAGCAGTTCTTCATCGTGGTCGTTCACTTTCTTTCCCACCAAATCAACGGGTCTCTCTTTCTCATTCTGTTTTTTGGGTGCTTGTCTCTAGACTCTAGCAGTAGCAGCTGATGATTTGGGCAGACAGCAACAGCTGCCATGTTCTCCAGCCTCATTATTGTCGTCTTTTGTGCTCTATTCGTCCCTTCTTGGTTGGTAGTCCCTGAAACATGTATTCTTTGATTACCCCCTGTCTAAATTACACTATCTCCTCTCCTCCAGTTCTTATTTGACTCTCTCTGTCGTATACTTTTCTTTGTTTCTACCCCTCCCTGTTCTCTGGACAGATCTTTATTTATCAAATTTCATCAACTTCACTTCTATATAAGATTTGTGGCCAGAGATTCGTTATTGTTTCTTTTGCTTGATTTTCCCTGCCCTGCAACTTCGTTCATTGAGAATCTCTCTCTCTCTCACTCTCTCTCTTCAATAATCCCATTTTCATTAGTAAATCAACCGGGCGATTTAGTTTCTCCTGCAAATCCATTGTTCCAGCATTGACCTCTCCTTGGATTGTCTTCGTTCTCTCTCTCTCTCGCTATACCTTCTTATATTGATCGTGAATAGTGATAGAGATGCCGGGGATGAGTTGCCGTACTTCTTATTCTTCTTCTTGTACCTCTCCTCCACATCTGAACTCCCTCAGGTAAAGTTTCTGTCCCATTTATTCTAGCATTTCCTTAAAATAATTATCTTGGCAGTTGTGAACTTTTGAAGTTTTGCAGCTCTCTTAATCGGCGGTTGCCCAAAAGCATACTGAATACATCGCCGACATTGTCCTCCAATTTTACTAATGTGAGTGTTTCTGCACTTATTCTGGCTTCACCTTAGATTGATCTATTCTTATTCACTGTTCAAGGCTGTGCTCTTGATTGGTTTATTTTGCAAACGATCAAAAAAAGGATTAATCGAGAAGGCTACATCTCTTTGCTTATCATTGCAAATTACTGCAATATACGGTGAACTTAGTTGTAGCACACCATGGTTGGCTATATCTGAGCTTCTTATTTCTGTTTGAAAAAGAATAAATTCCCAGCTTCCACCATGATGATGATGCAGATTTATTATGTGTTTTTGACAGATAATTCCATCTGTAATGCCAGTGCCTAACCAAGCTTCCCAGCTACTTCCCTCTAATAAGGATGGAGGTTCTGATTCTTCTGATTCTAAATGTTCTAATGCCTCTTCGACTTCAAAGGTTTCTACTTAATCACCCAGATTTCACAAAAATAATAATCGCTGCATCGGCCTAAGTCGTGTTGAGATAATATCGAAATAATTAAATTAGCTTTCACTTAAAAGCTCGAGTTTTTTGGACAGTTAGTAGTTTGTCATGTTGTCAAAGTTAGAGGTCGCAAGTTCAATCTACAACAAAGTCACTTACATGTAAGAACCAGAAAAAGGAAAATGTCATATATACGAGGAAGAATATTAAAATAATATATAAATGATTAAGTTATTCTTCAATCACATATTCAAACTTTTGGGACAAATAGTAATTTGTCAAGTCGCCAAATCATATCCTCACAACCATTATTCCATGTAGAATTTCTTATTTCAGTTGATTTATTTTGTGATATTTGAACTCTGTGCAGTCATATGTAGAATTACAGGAGGAGATACTGACCCTTGAACTAGAAATTTTGCGTTTGGAACGATATCTTCTTGCTCTCTACCGGTCAGCTTTGGATGATTGCATGCCCACTAAATCTTCAAATCCGGGAAATGATCTTGTATTATCGACACTACCACCTCCAAAACCTCTATCAAATCAACAATGTTACAAATTGGAGCCTCATTTGAAGAGAGCTGATTTAGCTCAACAAGCTCAAGCATACCCTACTCATTGTTGGTCAAGTTCAGAAAGTCAGAATCAAGCTCAAGTATTAATACTGCTCATTTGTTTGTTTGATTGATCGGCTATTATGTTTATTTTTTCTTGCATTATATTCTTTTAGAGTTAATCATTGTTAGCATTTGCAGAATCGAAAAAGTGGCAATTCTAGTCGTTGGAGTCTAGCAGATCATTTTGGTGTTTCTTACATTGATGATACTCACTCTCCGGATAGACTCTCTGAAAATATAATCAGATGCATTTCTTCTATATATTGCAACCTTGCACATTCCTCTGAGAATCATGGAGACTTATTAGCTTCTCCTACTTCGTCGTTATCCTCCTCGAGCATATTTTCTTCGAAGAATAACTCTGACAATTGGAGTCCAAAATGCAAAGATCATCGACTCCAACGATCTATTAAATACACCGAGGAAAGTAGTTCGATGGTGGAAATCACAACAATATCTATAAATGATAAAAATTTTAATTATGCTGCTGTCATGCTTCAAAAATTCAGGTAGTTCATATGTCATTTCCTAGGTCTGGATGGGTTTTCTTACAGCTATTTGAAATAACTCTTATTGTTCTAATGATATATCAGGTCCCTGGTCCAAGATCTCGTGAAAGTTGACCCACTGAAAATGAAGAGGGAGCAGAAGCTTGCATTTTGGATAAATGTTCACAATGCTCTTGTGATGCATGTATGTCCTTCAATAATTGGAATCTTTTAGCCTTAATTGTGATTTATTAAGTTTGTTCATGTTATTCTATCTCGAATACTATCTAACGAGGCTGACGATGCTCTCTGCAGGCATATTTGGCTTATGGAATTTGTAATCGATCGAAAAATGCTTCGATTGTAAAGGTGAAATATGTAGGAGATTTCATCATTAGTGTTATTAATGAACATAATGGGCGTAGTTTGTCTCATTCATAGTTCATCTTCAGGCTGCTTATAATGTGGGTGGAGAGTGCTTAAACGCCTTGGACATACAAACCTCTATTTTGGGAATTCGATCGCACCATTCAGCCCCGGTTGGTGTTTCCACTCGTATTTTATGTCGTCCGTTATTATGAAATATATTTTCCTTTATATGCACGTTAATATGCAAAGCTTGCTGTTTAAAAGGCTAATCTCCATTGATTGTCTGAATAATGAATTTGGTATCCAAACATTAACATGCAGTGGCTACAAACTCTCTTCAATTCTGGACGGAAGTTGAAGACGGGGCTCATGGGTCACCCATATGCACTCGAATATGCCGAGCCGTTGGTTCATTTTGCTCTTTGCACAGGATCTCACTCTGATCCAGCGGTAAGTTGAGATTTGCAAATGTTTATAAGATAAATCAACGATGAATCTATGAAGTTTCAAACAAGAAATTCTTGATTCAACGTATAGGTTAGGGTGTACAGGGCGAAGAGCATATTCGAAGATCTAAAACTAGCCAAGGAAGAATTTTTACGAGAGAGAGTATACGCCGACAAGGAGGCAAGGATAACGATGCCCAAAATGGTGTACGATTTCGGGAAGGACATGTCGATGAGTATGGAAGGAATCATGGAGATGTTGAACGAATGTAGTCTGTCGGAGGTTCAAAAGCGAGGGATCAGGAGATGGAAGAGGGGAAGGCCCGGAACAAAGGTCGAGTGGATACTCTATAGTTCTTCGTTCCGATACCTTATTCATGGGGATCTTGCCTGCTTCAAATCAGCATCTCTTCTTAAATGAACACCTTGTCTGCATCATTTTCAATTCAAAACAGTCATATAAATCTATTTTTTGATGATTCTGAATCTCTTTGTTTGTTGATTCTGAAGTTATTTGTTGTACATGAAGAAACATCTTTGATTTTATGTAAATAAGAAGCTATGATTCCTAAGATTGAATCTCAGTTCGGGCAATGATTCTCTAAAAGTAGGCATATACAAGTTCAACTGATATACTTTAGTAAAATCGACAATCTTCGAGTTGAGCCGACAAGTCCAATGCGACATTGGTGAAAACATGCACCTGCCATGGCGAAAGAGAAAAGGATAGCCAGGCGATCTCGTACGATCAAGGGCAGGTCAACTTCGAGCGAGAGGTGTTGCCGAACTTCGCCGGCGCAATTCATTCAAGGTTAAATTAACACCCATCGTCGGAATTCCATTTGCATCCCTCACTTTGAGTTTCAATGTCGCCGGAGTTGCATTCCAGTCGATTTCGATGGTTCCAAAGTTCGGTTGTCCTGAACAAAACCGGCGTTGAGAAGATTTAGATCCAGCAAAAGATAAAGAATCGGTAAATACTGAAAGTAAGAAAAGCTTGACCAAAAATGCAGGATTTGAATCGGCAATTTCGATTCATTCCTTCCCAAGAACAATACTTGATGGGATTAAGAAAATGAAGATTACAAACGGGAAGATCCAGTTCCAGGTTATGTATAAAGAATGGACATGCTCACCCAACCAAATAAAAACTTGAGGATCGAAGTTGATTATTCCATCCCAAATTGGCAGCAGAAGATCAAGATTCTTCTTTTAAGTATGCAGAATAGAAATATACAACCCTCAAAAGATGAACAACTACGACCACCAGATTGAAAGCTCCATATTTTGCTTTCTGCGAGAGAAGTTTCTCGCATGCCTGAAACGTGAATGTTTGCAGTAGTGCAAAATCGAAGAACTGCTTCAGGATTTCAGCCTTGATTCAATTTCAAGACGCCCATGATTCAAAACATGCATATTTTTATCTTTTGAAATCGGAAAATATGGAAGTATGTGGTAACCTGAGGAGCACTTCGGTTGGCGCATGATCCAAAAGCGATTCTGGTCACCGGAGGCTGAGGCTCTTCTATTTGAGAAGCATCGCCGAGGGAAACCTGCGAGCCGGCGATCACCGCAACCATTAAACACAAATCCCACCACCATCCACCCCCGACGAACTTGTCGCCACAGATCACGTTCTCTCTCTACTCAAATCCAAAAACAAGTGGCAATTCCCAGCGTCGAGAGAAAAAAAAAGGAGGATCACTCACTGCCGAAAGGAAATCGAATCGACAGCTGAAAGAAAGGTAAGAATTCCGAAATCAGGAACAAACTTAATCGAGAAGCAAAGCGATTGGTGCAATAAAAAAACCCAAAAAAGGAGTGATTTATCCTCAAGAATTGAATGAAAAAATAAAGGTATCAATTGCAAACCCAGGAATCCAATCCTCGCCCATGCTGCAGCAGCCAAAAAGGGGCGAGGGAATCATGCACTCCAGGAAGAAGTTTCGATGATTCAGTGTTTAGATATCAAAAAGTTACATTTTTCCAAAACATGGGTAAAGCGAATATTAATGAAATATAACACAAATCAATGGAGGTCAGCTTCCCATGAGAATCTCACCTGCAACTTTCAACACAAAGAAACCAGAGGGAGAAATTTGCAATGGCTATTGAATTTCACATTCACTATAACTTCACTGCTTCTGCCAAATACATTATATAAAAATACAAGCACCAACGCATCTGCGACTATCAGTCGCGCCATGAGAAACCTCCCTTGGAACCTTTGAAGTTTCCACGGCCATAGTCTATTTCTGCATCGGAGCACGACAACCCCATCGGACGGCCAGTTT
Source organism: Begonia fuchsioides (assembly GCA_003255005.1). NCBI lineage: Eukaryota > Viridiplantae > Streptophyta > Magnoliopsida > Cucurbitales > Begoniaceae > Begonia > Begonia fuchsioides. Next base: position 632,509 of record QAOC01035521.1, on the reverse strand, counting down.
TTGATGATCCCAGCTTCGAAAATACATCCTCCTCCTCCATCATGTTGTAATTGTTGCCGGGACTGCTTGATCCCGAGGCATCATCAAGTTTATGATCTGATCAAACAAGAAAATCCATCACCTTTCAGATTGAATTCAGTTCAAGAAACTATATATATTTTTTCGAGTATAAGTGATTTACCTTCATATCCGTTGCTCGGCGTTGGCACTTTAGATTGAGTACCCTTTTCGACAACTGAAGAATCTGATTTAATACTTCTAGGACTATGAAAGATAGCCTCACCCATTAAAGCAGATTCTAACTTTCCGTCGGCGGGTTGTTTGGAGGAAGAAAATGGGGTCATAGTAAACGAGTCCTCTGCAACATCAGTTATCTCCACGTATTGAGATGTAGTGATGATCTCATCTGCACTAAATCCAAACGATGCTCGATAAGCTTCCAATTCCTCAACGTCTTGCTTTGGAGTTTTGTTTTGCCTGTTTTGGTATCCATTCGTAGAGGCGGAGTAGACGTCCGAATCCTTCGAAACACTTATCCGCCCACCAGTATGAGGAAAGGGTGGATCCAAATAGAACTGTGCAAATGTAGCAGGACAGAAGAAATTCGAGTCTCTAGAAGCCATGGGTGGGGCCCCTATTTTCTGAAACCCAAACAACCGACCAGAACCACTCCTCGAATAACTGCTATCTTGGGGAGAAACAGCAGGATCCCATTGTGAGGGAGAGGATAACCGTTCGATCGAGGCTCGTGAACTTGGCGATATCATCCTACTCGCAGGACTTCCCGGATAGAGTGAATATGTTGTCTGAAGATCGCTTGAAGCAATGTACTTTGTCTTATCACCACCAGCTTTGAGATCCAAAGATGAAGTGAGGAACTGAGCGAAAGGAACGTCAGGCGAAGACGGTGTAGTCAGGTGAGCAAGCTCTGGCGGGGGCGTGAGAGGAGCGGTGGATGGCTCGGTGGTGAACGTTGAGAAAACAGGCGGAGATACCAGTTGAGTTTCGTGGGCGTAGGGCCCAGTAGCGAACATTCTGGATGATGGACCTCCGGGGGAATTGGCCGAGAGAGACAAGAAACAATTGGGTGACTGAGCTGTCGATGGGAGAGCGGAATTTGAAAAGGATGCTGGCGAGGATGGAGGAGCTAGAAGAGATGGGGCGAGAGCTGTAACCTGATTGGTCAAACCCGAAGCTTGGGGCCCGTTTGGTTGGGTAGTTGATGTGTTGCCTTCGAGTACACGAGTCGCGGGCACTATCCTTTTTCCGCCTTTCTGAGAGCCGAAGCAAGAAAAACATCCTCCCCATCTTTTTCGCTGCAAATTGACAAGATCATCAAATTTCTCAGTCGAATCTTTATATAAAACACGGCAATGATGATAAAAAGTCTTGAGGATGTTTCAAACGACAAGATCGATTCTCACTCAAAGCAAGACACTTCACGAGAACAGTCTTAATCTCAAGGTTGGCAGAGCATTCACTCAAATTATTGACTTTGACATTGATTCCACAAAGATGGTCTGGGCTTGGTATGTCATTCACATACGATGAATGCATCCTAAGAATTGAATATGCACCAGCTACTGAAGAACATTAAAAATGTTTGTTTCGTTTCTAAATACATGATTTGAAGTTATTCGGAGAGCTTCCTTCAACCAGGTAACTCAATCCAAAGGCATTCAGTGTTTTTCACAGATACTCACCGGACTGAGAGATTCAGATTAACATTGGAGAGTCAAGAATTAAAAGCAATTTTCTGAAACGGAACTACTTCGTGCAAAAACGAAGTGCTCAAAAGTTGTTTCCTAGTGAGAGAGTGTATCTCCGGCTAAGAGATTTCATGGAAACAAAAATTTCGTAAGACAGAGAATAGATGAACTAATTGCGATATTTAAGCATATTTATTTTAAACAGACCCCGAAATGAAGGTAAATTGAACTGATAACCGCTAATTTGTCGCCGAAACAGATAGAACAGACCAGATCTGATGGGCGACAGAGCGATGCAAGAGCACAGACAGGAATCGACGAAGCAAAAAACATTAAAAGAGAGTAAATCTTAAGCAAAACAGCCAAATTGGTGCATTTAGCATTCTAGATCTGACCTCGTAACTACGAAAAAATGACAAATCATAGAGAATCCACAGAGAAGAAGAGAGAAAACGCATACCCTTTCTTGCTCCGGAAGTCTGTTTTGCTGGGACCCCATTGTCATTCACCAAAGCTCTTCCAATAACACTACCACTTCTTCTTCTTCTTCTTCTTCTTCCTCCACAGTAACGCTAATAATGCAGACAACAACGAAAGGCGAAATGGGTAAGGGTAGAAGTGTTCTTCCACAGCTCGAACTGAGAGAGTAACACGGAAAACGGAGGAAAGAAGCAATTTGCGAAGATCATTTCAATGGGAAAGAGGTAAAGTTAAGATCTTTGCTCGCAAAAGCAGCGGGCGAAAGAGAGAGAAGAAAGGATTGATCCACTGCCCCTAATTTTTGTGGTTAATTATTTTAGTGTACAGTAGAAAAGAGGTAAAGGACAAATAAAGGCAAAAGGGTGTAACCTTACATTATTATTTTGTTCGCAAAAAACATTATTAATATTTTTAAAGCTTCAATCTTTACCCCATTCGCTGTTCTTGAAAATGAAAGTGATGAGTGACGAGATTGATTTACGGTGAAGTCTGCAATGGGTAATCACAGATTTGATGACCCAAGTAAAAAAATGTTGTCTGTCAGAGTAACTTGGGCTTGTCCCATGATTAGAACTCTTGCAAGATCTCGTGATGACTCTAAGACCCATGCTTTCTCTGCCGTCTTCCTTCGATTATTCTAAGAATATATACGTAAATTCCGAGGAATCGGCTGTCTTATGTTCAGTTAATAATCTTCGGTGTTTGAACTGGAAAGATATGTTCAAACGGCAAACAAACGAGTTTAACTTCAGAGAACACTGCAGTTTTCCGTCTAAAGATGCCACGTATGCTTTGTCTGGCGTAGTAATCCAGTTTATGAGTTTTCTCTTTTCTGGGATCGATCGGATCAAATTTTTACCAAGACAGATGCTCCGTATTTGGCCGAATGCGCCGTGGATTGCATTTAGCCGCTCATTTACAGCTCAATGGCCCAGAGCTCGTGCCTCAACTTTTAAGCCTTAATTGGTAAAGTTGGATGCTCGGTCATTGTCTCTGCTCAAATGTTAGTTTCATCAACTATATCTACATATTAATGGGTATAGAAAATTCGAGCCAATAAACCATTCATCTGAGATAAAAGATTAATGCTTTGTCTTCTTAACATACTATCTTATTGTACATGTTAACGTGTCGAACTGCGATTATAATATTTATTGTACCAATCCCAGTTTAAAACATCAGAATGTATGTTAATATGATATGTTAAAAAGGTAAACCTAGTATTACCCAAGATAAAATTGCATTTCAACAAAAAAAAAAAAGTAACGCAACAAGAAACTCGAGAGAGAACATGGAACGAGATTTCAATCATAAAATGAAATATCCCTGAAAAACTATACAAGAACAAAAGCTGACCAGTGTAACGAGATTCCTGGCCGATCTAGGCAACTGAGAGTTTCCTACAAACATCATACTTCCACCATTACAGATAGAGTTTGAGTTTTGTTCTCAGCTTAGAGGAAACTCCCACCCTTCTTTTCAAACCCCAAAACAGATTTGTTTAAAAAAATGAAAGCGTAGATTTATACACCACCCTAGTCCCTTCAAACTAAAACGAAAAAAAGAAAGCTGAAAAGCTCAATTCTTATCTGTATTCCTTTGTGCGCCTGGTGGAGGGATTGGTCTGGGAAAGTAGTCATTTATTTGCGCACCTGGCAAGTTCGGGGCTTCTACATAAGGACTCTGCGGAGATCAATCCAAAAAAGAGAGAACAGTTGAGGAATCTAAAGAGCTGATTTAGCTCAAATATCAGTACTTGGTATATGAATACCTGTGATGCATATGAATAGTCAGAAGGTTCTTCATAATCTGAAGATTTATGAGATGAAATCGAAGAACGTGTCTCTGTTCTTGTTTCGCTTCCATTCAACTTCGGAATGGAACTATTTGACACAGCCTCGTTATCATTCCCATTGGATTTCACCCTCTGTATCCAAAGCCCAAAATTGCTAATAAATCAAAATGTAGATCAATAATGTATCTCAACAACAGTAAACTTTGAAAAGTAAAGCTTTTGCAGTATTTTTCTTCATTCATTAAAGGGAAAAAAAGCCTGTGACAAAAAGTTTAATTCTATGACGATTAAAAAATTATAAAGTTCAATACAGATTAAAATATATGAAAAGAAAAGGTGTTAAAAGAAAATTACCTGAAAGATTTTACCAAGATTTTTTAACCCTTTTGCTCGTGCGCGAAGTTCTTCCTTCTTGACACTATTATCTTGGAGAACCTACATCAATGATTGACGTCACTAATAAGGATATTGGAGTTGAAGTTCATCTTAAATTTGTAAGTTTTCAAGAAACAATGAAGCAACCATTTGACAAACGCGAGAGAGAGTAGCCTCAATATCAGCAACATTAAGCTTCCAAAGAGAATCGATCATCAATTTCTTGTGAGATTGAACATATGTTTCAAGCTCTTCCTCTGTGTAATTTCCTTCACCACTAAGTTGCTTTTTCATATCCTCCTGCAGCTGAATCAGAGCAATTGCCCCTAGAGAAGTGAAAAAAATCAGTACATGAAGACAATATAATGCTAATCTGGCGTTAAAAACACACTTTAAATGATATACTGCCCAAAGAGCATAACAGCAGCATTAAAAGGTCAGACAAATGTAAAAAATGTCATTACTTGATTTAAATATTTCCATGCAACTACTACAAAACTTCCCTTTTATTTACTTGACAAGTTGTAAACATGTAGGCGCATAGCATGCATTGAAGTCTTTTGCCATTGAATCTAAGTGTAATTCAAAGAAAAAAGCAAAAAAATCTAAAAGAAACAAAACATAAATGCAATATACACTCACCAGTTGCAGCTGTGACTTGGGATTTTATAAAGTGACCTTTGTTCCTGAACCACTCGGCAACAAATGGCACACCCAAATATATTGCCTTTTTCCCCAGCTCTTTAGCTGCCTGTCGAGCGTATATGTAGCCAATTGTATTTAACATGTCAACACCATAGGCTGGCCAAAGAATAAGTCAAAAATATAGTCAACAAAAGACCTACAATAGCATATGAAATGCATAAAATACTAAGAAACATAATTAATATATAAAAAAATTACATTTTGCTAGGTTTCAAATTAAATCTATTCTAAAAATTGAATTATATGCTATGAGCGTGTCAAAAGGAATGAATGAGGAATCCTCTTTCAACCCAGTCATATTATTGACAACCAAACTAAGTTGACTATTTGATATATATTACCTGCATTGGAGAGTCTTGTCACTTCAGCTTCGGCATGATTGATAAATTCTTCTTTACTACCTTGCACATATTGGTGTAGTCGATCTTTAAGTATTTGAGAAAGCTTGTCTTCTCTTTCTTTTTGAACAACCTATGAAGGGAGAAAATAAACATGCCTAAGAACAACTTTCACAGTGATTAAATTTGGCTCTCGACTATAAGACAAGCCTAAAATGCTATATGATTCTGACACAGCAACAAGTTGCGTAACCACAATTAATGTCAACTTCGCGAAACCACTGTATGACATATAACAATATTCAATTGTTGCTACCATGATGGCTAAAGCTACAAAGTGTGCAACCAAATAGTTTTAGATTCAGTTTGTTAATGATCTATTAGTCAATTTGGATTCATGGTAAACCTGTTCTGCTCGAAGACAAAATTTTTTGAATCGATTTATGACATATCATTTTTCCTATTGCTTAATGGGATTAAAGCTCTAAATATTTAAGAGTTATCCTTCAGTGTAATTTTTTTAATTATAAGAAACTTATGTTTCACAAAGTTTGTTATTTCTTTGTAAAGAATAATAAAAAAAATAATGCATTCAAATATTAACCGTCATTTTCCATTTTAGATCATTGTGGCCAATCGCAAAAATCATGGTAAAATGCCTACCCTCATTTTCTCCTGCAGCTTTTTGGCATCAAACTGCTCTCCCTCCGTAAAAATGTCTAGTGAAGCCATTGATGCCATTGCAAGTTGCCCAATATATTCTTCAAAAAGCTCACTACCAAAAAGCATGGCAAAGATTGCTGCTGGATCAATAATTGCATCCCTGCAATGAAAAGAAATGTGCATTAGTACTCATAAAAGAGATAAACTTGTCCTCGAAAAAATGTAAGACTAATAAATTAAAATTAAAAAGAACAAGAAAAAGAAACTAACAGAAAAAGAAACTAACGTCGAGACTCCAGATTTTCCATAAGCATCATATGACTGTCGTTGTCCTGCATCACTTAATACCTGGTAAGCCTCTCCCAACACCTGTATTAAATGTATAAACACGAATCAAAAGCGTTATTTAGAAAATAAAGTAATTTGAAACCCAAGTGCTGCTTGACATTTTTAAGGAAGTCTTAACCTATTGACAGTAAAAAGCTTAAATACGCATACGAAATCTACAACATGGGAAGTTGAACCTATAAAAGAAAGAGAACTAACACAATTTTGTTAAGAGAGGCACAAACAGAAAGAGAATCGCATATAACTTGTCTAGTTATTTTAGAGACTTTTAGGAAATATATTATTAGTGAATCATGAAAAAATGGAGAGGGAAGTCAGGGAGAGCAGTTGAGGAGAATTTCTGGAAATTGGTTTGTGGGAAAGAAAGTGCATACCCTTTAGAATTCTGCTGTTCTTGTAAGATCTGATGCTCTTTCTATATATAAAAGGGTAAAATTGTGTGATTGAAGTATGATTATGTGAAAATAGAACTTGAATTAGGAACACATCAATTGGCATAAAAGCCTACCAGAAATGTCAAATAAGAAAGTCAATAACCATTAAGAGACAGTGGAGGAGAGCAAAGCGATTTTGGAGCACACAGAGTCAAACGGTGAAGAACTCGGCGATATGAAGAAGCATGCCATGGAAATTCTGGACAGATTGGAAGAATTTTCCATGCAACCATATGAACTTTTGGATGGGTTGCCCACCCACTTCAATAGACAACAAACTATGAAAGATCAGTCAAACATTGGGGATCAATGCTGGCTTTCTGGCACAAACAACCGAGACTGAGAGTGGAGGAGCAAGAAGGACAAGGGTGCCAGAATGGAGGGTCATACACGAAGATTAAGATGCTGATATAAGAGGGAGGAGTCTAGTAGAGAATGATTAAGGGCATTAGTTAATATAATTCTTGCTTGGGATTTCTATGTTATTTAAGTATGTCCATAATTATGTATCATCTTGTCTTATAAGCCAAATAAATACATATTCAACATTGTCAAACAGGCCCCTTTCAACCTCTACCGATGAAGAATAAGTATGAGAAGACATTTCTATGAACTTTATTGAAGGGCGACCACATTCTCATGGTTAACCACTTGACAATATTGATTTATCTAATCCCCTAGAGAGGATCATAACAAGATCTAAAGAAAGAACAACTATCAGACTGATTGCTAAAAACGAATTTTGGATTTAGCCGCATAACAAGAATTGAATAGTATGATTTCTTGAGAGGAAAAAGATCGCAAGGTGCACATGTGAATATAAATTGAACTCACCTGAAAATTTCGTGCCGCAAGAGGGTCGTTTGGATTTTTATCTGGGTGGACCTGCCTTGCCTGAGAATCCACAGAGAATGAGAGATGAGGACAGTTCCAAATTTGTAAAATGAATTATCGAGTTTCCTATTTTTTTCAGAAACTTGGAATGTCCGGACTAACTGATTTTGCAATCAACGAGAAGAGATCAAATTAACCTAGCAACAATCGTCAATCATTCGGTCAAACACGCTACCCTAATTAAGGATCGGAGAAAGTTTCGGGGATTTTCTTGTGATAAAAACTTCGTTCATTCAGTTTTGAAACTCGGTCATAGCTAATCGATCATAAAGGCAGAGAAAAATCCACCTTCAAATAATACGCTTTCTTGATCTCGGCCTCGGAGGCGGCGGGGCTGACTCCAAGAACGTCGTAGTATTCGGTGTCCTTCGCCATCAGCGATAACAACAACCCACCGATTGCAAGGAGATTGTTGAAACAAGACCGTGGAAGCTGACCCCGCTTTTCTGCTTCGACGGGGGAACAAGGGCTTGAAAAAGACAAGCAGATTCACTGGTTCAAAGGGTAATTAAATAAGGAGAGAGAAAGTAGGAGAAAAGGACATGGGAAGAGAGAGAAAAGAGAAGAAGATTGGGTTTCGCCATTCTCAGACTCCAGCCGCGTACAAGAAAGACGGGCGTTGGTTTATCTTTCCTGCTTCCTCCATCACCCAAACTTTAGCGCTTTCCTTTTCCTCCTCCCCATTAAAAACCAGACACCATAAGCCCGTAAATTGTCTACCTTTCCTGCGTACAACGTTATCTTCCCCAAAAATCAAAACATCTGAACACCAATCCTAACTCCCTGTCGATTATTTGGTTCATGATTCTTGTACCCACAATAAAATAGTGACAACTACAAGCCTTCAAATGAACTTACAGTAATTTAATAATCGATTGCAAAACTCATTTTGCAACTAGTGGTGTTTTTCCTGACATCACTATGATTTGGAGTCATATGTTGACATTTGACTCCAAAACATGATGAACCACATGGTTCTGTTCATGGTTTTCGATGAAAACCGACCAATATCGAACCAAGTAATAAAATTAGACTTGCGGCTCATATACCACCTGAAATGTGACCAAACCAAAACCACACCCTCAATCACACTATCATTCCAGGTAAATGAACAAAATTGGACCACAACCGTAAATTAGACTGAAATCGTTAATTTTAATCTAATCTTAGTTTTAATATTTAAAAAATTGTGATTTATGGGCTGATGTCAGTTTTTAGGAATAAAAAATTGTGAAACCAGAACCGAGTCCGTAAATAAAAAAAGTTCTAAAATCGAGTAAAACATCACCAAAACTCGAATAAAACATAACCAAAACTCGAATAAAACATAATATAAATCCTAAAATGGGTTATAAACTACTTCAATTACTTAAAACGCTACTTAAATATAATAAAAATATATATTTTATTTTTTTTAAAATATAAAATAAAACTGGGTTAAAGCTATACATAATTGAAATCGTTAGTTTCAATGCCAATTTAAAAAATATGAAACTGTGAGCTCTGATTTTAATTTTATTTCGAGTTACAACCAGCCAGACCTGTCCGTACCCACTCGTAATTCTAGGTCTATAACAGACATACCAAGCAACTGTCGCACTTGCCAAAAGAATGATTTCCTTGTCAACCCAAATCCTTAAACATCTTCAAATGTGGGGATACTAACTGACCAGACCGTCCCAAACAGTTGGTAGCAGCTACTGACAATGATACACAGGGTTGAGATAACAAAATAATCACTGATTTATTTTCCCAATGTAGGAAAGTTATCTATAAACTATAAGCAATTTAACTTACTGTAAATTTTAGTTACAGTCTTCATACAGTTGGTGCAGGCGGACGAAGTGCTTGTCTGCAACATCCGGGCGGCAAGGCGTTGAGTGATCCCACCAAGAACACGGCCTCCTAAACTGCGAGCCTCTGGCAGATGAAGAACCTGTTCATGCAAGCTTCACTAGTTAGCCATCAAAAGGAATATGATACTGCTTGTCTACGCTGACAAACTTGCCGTAGACATTAAAAATTGGACCTGTAAAATTGGCTGGAAAAGAGCAGGATCAAAATTATCAGAGGATCGAAGAAGAGTCCAAATCCTGAGATCTTGATCTCGAAGCTCTATCAGGCTTTCCCGGTCTGAACTATTTATGACAAGAGGCCCAGGAAAGTTCAAGCTAAAGGCAATCGTCCTCATAAAATCTGGAACAAAATTATATGAATCCAACAGAGCGCCTAGAACAAAAGCTTCTGCCACCCGCACAGCTTCTTTAGTCACCAATGTTCTGGACCCAATAGTAACTTCAGGACAGGCTGCAGAGCATCCTTTGCAGAAAAATCTCTATCTTTTTTTCCTTGAACCAATAGATTTTCAAGTCTATTCCATCTACATTGAGAAAGAAAAGGGTATGAGATCAATTATATTTCAGTGGCTTTCCTCCAGAAAGAGGCAACCTAACTATATTTAAGGCAAAAGAACAAAAAGATTAAGTCATATGATAGCGGTAGAGTTCATGCCTAAACTTTCCATCTTTGAAAAGTAAGTCGACGAGGGCATCTCTCAGATATGGATTTGGATCAGTCAGCAGCCTTCTTGCAAAATAAGGGTATGATGCCGCAAGCACCTTGAAATTAGGATCTGCATAAAATGTAGTTACTTTTCAAAGATAGAAAGGAAGAAAGGAGATTCTTCACTCTCTCAGACCAAAATCAAATGAAAATCACTTTCAACAAACTTTGATACAACATTATAACTTCAATGGAATCAATCAACTCACCATGAAATGGATATTGATAAAATACAGCTCCAAGACCATCGACAACAGTTCTGAAGTTCAATTCACTCACAGTTGAATTAAGAGTATCGTCAAAGAAGTCTTTAAGAGATGGAACTATTGGAGTAACATCCACGTCTGATGATAAAAAATCTAGGGTGTAATAGTCATGGGCCATAGCTACATAATCCCGATTAACCATGTGAACAACATGACTAATAATTGCAAACCTTGCTTCTTCTGGAGTTTCGCTCATCATTCCAAAATCAAGAAATGCAAGCTTTCCATCTGGCGTTGCCAAGAGATTGCCGGGATGAGGATCTGCATGAAAGAATCCATACTCAAGAAGCTGCCTGAGGCTATCCATACTCAAGAAGCTGCCTGAGGCTACACTGTATACCAGTGTTCACCAGATCTAAAACTTTTAAGCCTTGTCTCTCAATAGCATCTTGCTGATTTAATTTGACTCCATCAACCCACTCCATTGTCAGCACTTTTCCACTTGTATAATCCCAAAATATATCTGGTACAACAACATCTTCATTGTCAGCATACAATTTTTTGAACTTTCGTGCATTCTGCCCCTCCTGCAGGGACCACTGAAAATTAACACTGGGACCTGAAAAAATATACTATGAGTTATGATAAGCTTCCACATCAAGGTAGAAGCAACAACATGAAACCAACCTGTACATAGTTAAGTTCTTGATAAACTCTAAGGGCAAATTCATTAATGAGGGCAACGACATCACTAGTGATGAAGTCAACATACTTATTGATGAGAAAACCTAAACCCCTTATCAGGTAAAAGTCCAGTCCAATAGCTTCTTCAATACCAGGGCGCTGAACCTTAACAGCAACAGTCTGACCTGAGGACTTTAGTTGAGCTTTGTAAACTTGACCCAAACTAGCTGCTGCAATAGGAGATTGAGATATAGATGAGAAAATTGATTCAAGCGATACACTCAGTTCCTTCTCTATGCACAAGAATGCATCCCCATCTGGAAAGGTAGGCAAAGCATCCTGTTCAAACAAAGTAAGAGAAGATAGTTTTAAAATTTAAGCTCCACTTTTATACGAGCACAATCCCTAGTAAAAATTAAAACGTATTCGATAGGATATTTGTCAAAATACCACTACTCCATAGTTAGTAACATATTGAATTGAAGTTAATTTATATCATATATTCTTATCCCACAAGTGTAGCCTTCGTGTTTAAGGATCACCGCAGATGGATTGTTTAGAATGGGGTACAATGGACAGGTCATGAATTTGACACACGGTCTGGTCGCAAGCTCTAATATCATGATAATTGACTCCCTTTGTAACTTGGCAATTATACCATGTTAAAGGATCATGAAGCTCAAGAGCTTAAATTGTTGAGAGGAATTATATTCAACTTTAGTTGATGAAGTGCAACTAATACCTAGTCTCAGTCCAAAAATATATTTTGAGGAAACCACTTTGGATAATTAAAAAAAATGATTATAATTTCACATACCCTGAGCCTCTAACCATTTATACAACAAGGCTTGGAGTCACTATTTATACAACCGTATAAGTGATGAGTCCCTCCTACTTTAATGCAAACAGCGGCGCCCTCCTCTTTTTGAAGAAGGTGTCTTCCATTCACGCTGCTTGATGCAAAGGAAGAAAAGTCTTTATTTGTTGCAGCGGCGCCCTTCTCTTTTTTAGGAGGGTGTCTCCTCAATCCTCTATAAATAGAGGGTTGAGGGGAGTGAAAATATCATCTCGAGAAAAAAAAATATCATCTCGAGAAAAAAATAATTTTCTGTGGAAGAGAAAAGAAAGAGCGTGAGAGAAAAATAGGTGTGGTGTTTTGTGCACATTGTGAGTTCTAAGAGTGGTTAATTTCTCTTATTGAATATTTTTAAAATATTCGATTCTAGAAAATATTGTAAAATTTCTATTTTTCATAGTGAGATCTTTCTGGACTCGGTCCCTGTGGTTTTTCCCGATTTGAGTTTTCACGTAAAATTCTCGTTTTTATTTTTCTCTTTGTTCTTGGTTGTTATATTTTCGGATCGCATCTGCTACTATTTTTATACCACCTGGTTAGTGGTGTAATTGTACTGTTCATGTAAATTTTGTCTAGGAGACTAGTATTTAAGTGTGTCCGTTTGTGACCCTCCAGTCTTTCCTGAGAACTTACTTAGAAAGGCAATTTTGTCTAGGAGACAGACAAGAACGTCTTTCTAGGAATTATCCTGATCAGTACTTTCCACGTTTCTATAATATTCCGATCTTTTTCTCAACAAGTGGTATTAGAGCGTTCGTTCATATTCTCAAGGATGAGAGATCAAAGCTTGACAACAAACTAAAAGAATGCATATTCCTTGGATGCGGAAGTGATGCATTCAGATACAGGCTTTGAGATCCGATTGACAAGAAAATTGTCAGAAGTCGAGATGTTATCTTCTTTGAAGATGAGATCATTGAAGACAAGAAGAAAGATGTGGAGATCATGATAAGCATCTAGTAAGAGTTGATCAAGTAAAATCAATTTCTAATGGGGGAGATGCTGGAGAATCTAGTAATTAAGCAGCTAATGATGTTGACCACAAAGAAACAGAGATTTCTCCTGAATCAGCTGCAGAACCAGAGTTAAGGAGGTCAACAAGAGATCATCGACCATTGAAAAGATACTTTGCACACGAGTATATGATGACCACTGATGGTGACGAACCTGAGTGCTATGACAAAGCAATGGAGCATCAACAGAAGAAAAACTGGTTCGATGCGATGGAAGATGAGATGACATCATTGCATGAAAACCATATTTATGAATTAGTTGAGCTTCCAATGGAGTGAAAGCCACTCAAGAACAAATGAGTTTACAAGCTCAAAGTTGAAAACAAAAGTTCACTACAATTAGTTGTGAAAGACTTTGGTCAAATGAAAGACGTTGAATTTGAAGAAATATTTTCACATGTTGTGAAAATGTCATTCATACGGGTCGTACTTGGATTAGCCTCTAGTCTCAATTTGGAGATCGAGCAACTCGACGTAAAGACCGCTTTCTTGCATGGTGAACTGAAAGAAGAAATCTACATGGAACAACAAAAAATGTTCGTTGTGAAAAGAAATGAACAACTGATTTGTAGATTGAAGAAGAATCTGTATGGATTAAAGCAAACCCCAAGACAATGGTACAATTCGATTCCTTTATGGTGCATCAAGGATATAAGAAAACGTATTCTGACCATTATGTGTTCATGAAAAGGTTCGCAGACGGTACCTTTATAATCATTTTACCTTATGTCGATGACATACTGATTGTGGGCCTAGACAGTGAAAAAATTGTTAAGTCAAAGAAGAGCTTAACAAGTCTTTTGCCATGAAAAACTTAGGATCGGCAAAACAGATACTCGGAATGAGTATCACTCACGATATGAAGAATTGAAAGTTATGGCTATCACAGGAAAAATATATAAAGAAAGTTCTCATCCGATTCTATATGGATAAGACAAAGCCGGTAAGCACTCCACTTGGTAAACATTTCCTACTTACTTCCGAGCAAAGTCCCTCTACTGAAGAAGGAAAAACAGATATGCAGAGAATTCCATATGTCTCAGCAGTTGGCAGCTTAATGTATGTTATGGTTTGTACGAGACTTGACATTGCACATTTTGTTGGAGTAGTCAGTCAATTTCTATCAAATCCAGGCAGGGAGCATTAGAATGCAATAAAGTTGACTCTTAAGTATCTCAATTGTACTTCTGAATTCAGTTTGTGTTTTGGAAGTAAAAAATATTTTTTCGGTAGACTACACTGATGCAGCCATGACTGGAGACATTGACTCTAGAAGATCTATGTCAGGGTACTTGGTTACATTTGGAGGGGGAGCTGTATCATGGCAATCTAAGAGGCAAAAATCAGTTGCATTGTCTACAAGAGAAACTGAGTTTATTGCGGCTACGAAAGCCTGCAAATAAATTTTGTAGATGCTAAAATTTCTTACAGAATTAGGTCATCATCAACAAGATAAATACATTTTGTATTGTAACAGTCAAAGTGCTATTCACTTGAGCAAGAACTCGAACTTTCATTCGAAGTCCAAACACATAGATATAAGATATCATTGGATACAAAATGTTTTGGACAACAAACAAGTGTATCTTGAGAAGGTTCACACGAATGATAATGATTCAGACATGATGACGAAGATATTGCAAATGAATAAACATGAATTCTGTAGAAGCTCAAATGGATTGAATATAGCTCTTCATAAGTCGAGATGATGAGATTTGATAGGTCCTTCTTACTTTAATGCAAAGGGGGAAAAGTCTTTCATTCACGTGTCTTCGTCAAATTAATTTGTCACGCTTTCTTCCACTCAACCTCTTACATTTAAATTAATATTTAATTTAACTATTCAATAAATATATTTAATTTGTCACGCAGACAATAATAATTCCATCATTTTTTTATTTTAAAATTCTTATTTTAAACAACTATTATTTCAACATTTAAGTGACACGTAACGCGGCGTCGTTGACTTTGACTCATCTTCCTCCAACCCTCTTCTTCCCTTGTCACTTCCATTTTATAAAACCAGAGGCTCCAGATTCCGCCATTAATGGTGGATGAACCAGAACAAACTACGGGGGTTTGTCAAACAGAGCGATGGCTGCTTCAGAGTCGTTGCTCAACTCAACTTTTGACGAAAAACAGTGGATCGTTCAAATCGAAGCTTTACTAGGAAGAGATCTGGAAGAGGCAGCGAAAATGTCACCTTCGATATTTCAAATCCCAGATTCCATTTCCAGGGAAAAGCCAGAAGATTATGTACCGACTAGAGTTGCCCTAGGCCCTTATCACCATTTTCGTCCAGATCTTTACCACATGGAAATCTACAAGCTCGACAAAGCCAAAACCGCACGAATCGCGTTCGGACTTTCCGACGACTTCTCTCTGATCGTCGATGAACTCAAGCGACGAGAGCTGAAAATCAGGGCGTGCTTCCACAAATACATCGCCGTCGATGGCCAGACGTTGGCGATGATAATGGCCATCGACGGTCTGTATTTGCTTTGGCTGCTTGAAAAAGCCACAGACATGAGAACAAACGCCGATCTCACGACGGATTACGCGATGGAAAGAGACGCTCTTCTTCTCGAGAATCAGATTCCGGTGGAAGCACTGAAGGCAATCTTGGCCGGAAAAGAGGCGAACGAAGAAAAGATTTTCTCTCTACTCTTCAATTACTGCAAATTGATTTCCCCATTCGATCTCTACTCCGTTGATTTGGAAATGGAGTCCACGAACTCGGAAATGGAGATCGAGCTACCCTCCATTAATTCGCAAATGAAGAAGATTGTTTTCCAATCCAATCATCTGCTGCATTTTCTCTACAACTTGATCATGTCTCCGCAAACAAGTGACGAAGAAGAATGTTTATGGCGTTTATGCCGCGCGAGACCCGCCGAGTTCCTCGTACAATGTTTGGGCGTTCTAGCATCAATCTTCAACATATCTTTTCTGCAACAGCTCAGCGATCTAGCAAGTCTTCTTGATTTGCTCAAAAATGGAAAAAACTGTTCTCTTCGGAGGAAAAACTAGACCCAGATCCATTAGTTCCCTCAGTTTCAAAGCTGGCCAAAGCCGGAGTTCAGATCGAACCGACAACCTTCGAAGGCGTAAAAGGAACAAGCTTTTCTAGAGAAGAAGAGAGACATCCCTTCACTCTAAAGCTGCCATTGATCACTGTAAATTCTTTCTCAGAGGTGATAATGAGAAATCTAGTAGCTTTCGAACTGACTTCCATTCCCGGACCTCCGTTTCTGACTCGTTATATTGGTTTGATGAGCGGGCTGGTTGAAACCGCAGAAGACGTTCAGCTTCTGGTGCGAAAAATGATTATTCGGAACGATCTCGGCAGTGATGAGGCCGTTGTGAAGCTTTTTGGTGGGATTTGGAGCTCCACCGCCGGCCATCTGGAATCGTCTTCCGCCGACGAGATCGGCAAAGAAGATGAACTAGCAATCTCTCAGGCGAATCTATGGGAGACAGGGCTGCTGGAGGTGCCGCGTGAGGAGATCAAGGGTCAATCAGAACCGTTGATTTCTAGATCGATTCAGGGGAAGAAGATCAGAGTGATTGAAGATATCAACCAGTTTTACGAGGGTTTATGGAGAGTTAAGACGAAGAAGTTCTTAAAAAAGAACGTCTTTTCTGGGTTGAAAATTCTGATACTCATCGTCCTCACCGCCATTGTTGCTCTGGTTATTCTTCGCACCATGTGTTCTTTCTTCAGCTGTTCTAAAATACTCAAAAGTGGATAAGATTCTTCAACTGGGTCTGCATCCGACCATTCAAAACTTCAATTTTCTTCATCAAAACCTTGCCAGATACAGTTCTGATTCGCTGAACAGAAACAGAGAGCAGTGTATCTGGTCTTTGATGCCAAGAACAGCAGAAAATCCTTTCCTTCATCCTCCCAAAAATGAAAAATGAATTTCATTTCCATGTATAGTAATAGTACTACCAAAACCAGCAGAAAAGGACTTCTATAAATCACCAATTTCCCTCCGTTACTAAATTCATCATCATCATCCGCCATGGAAAAGACCATGAAAAGCTTTGCGGTGCTCTTGCTTGCCCTGTTCTGCCTCATCGGGCTCTGCCACTCTCAAGGTGATTAATTACCAATAACCTCGTATCAATTTTCTTACCCACGTTTACTTTTGTCATAAAAAAAGAATACCTTCAACGTTGAAGAACACAAACTTGCAGGAAGTGAGAAGACGTGCGAAGTTGAATTCGGCTCATCCGGAACTTGCGCCGGGACATTTGGATTGATGTCGTGCTACAACGAAGGAACGGCGAGGTACGGGCCTAGACCTCCGACCAAATGCCAATGCATTCCCCATGGCTCTGCCGACAGGTCTTGCAAATGCACCGTCTACTGCACCGCCCCCAACTAAGCCCGCCGCCGCTGCTCCGCTCTTCGCCGCCCTCATTTACTCCTATATTTGCCTTCTTAATCCGCCAAATACATGGAAGAGTTAAAATAATTTCGTAGTTCTGGAATAAAAGATGTTCTTACTTTCACACATGAATTCATTTTATTCGAAGCTATTGCTATATAATCTAACTCTCCGAGAATGCACAATCCAACATCGTTTGAGTTAGTCTCGGAGAGACGTATTTGCAGAACACGGTAAATCGTATCGAATAATAGCGGCATCGAAGTTTAGTTTCTCCGTTCGACAGGTAAGGTTCGATTCTCGGTTTAAAAACTAAATTGGAATTGATTTGATTCTAAATTTCTAATTCATTTCCTTATCAAATTGAACCCAAACTGCTTATATCGGCTGACGTAAGTTGTAATTATGATAAATTCAAAGAATTTATTAATTTTTTTTAAAATTCAATAGATAAATTGTTATTTATCCTTACTCTTTTACTAAATTTCCTATTTTATTATAATTGAATTCATTTAAGGAATGAAATTTTAATTATTTCCAAATTATAATAACGGTTCCAAAATAATAATTTAATTACCATAAAAAATCCAGCACTAAAAGGCTATATAGCTGGACCCAGCGTTGGGCTCTGAGTCATCGTCATCAACTATGGCAAAGATCATCAAGGGCGTCCCCGTGTTCTTGGTTGCTCTGTTCCTCATCAGCCTCTGCCACGCTCAAGGTCAGCGCCTCTAACTTCATCTGTCGATTTCTTCGAAACCAAGATTTTAGTTTTCTCCGAAAAAGCAGCTTTTTTTTACTGAAAATGAGAAAATTGCAGGCTCGAAAAAGGCTTGCCAAGTCGAGTTCTCCTCGTCGGCGAGCTGTTTCGGGGAGTACGAAGATCTTTCTTGTTTTAAGGAAGCAACGTCGAAATATGGCCAACAGCCTCTCTCCAAATGCCAATGTATTCCCAATGGCTCTCAAAGCACCTGCAAATGTACTATCTACTGCGCCGCCGGGAACTGAACCCGCCGCCGCCGTTGCCGCCGCTCATCACTGAGTACTCCACCTATTTACTTTTCCTCTGATTAGTAATGGGTTTCATTCTCTTTGAATAAAGACGATAAGTTTTAATGTTTTTTTATGAAATTTTCTGGAGCAAGTGATTTCGCTCTTCGTTATTGCTGATTTTCCTTAAAACAAGACGTTAAGAACCAGACAAAACATTCAACAAAAACAGGATTACCTGTAATGAACTACAAAACCTCGACACCTCCAAAGATCTAACGAAGCAACAAGCTGATAAAATCAGCTTAATTTCAACACGGGATTTTCTTTTTTCATATTTCAAATCAAAGATTAGAAAGTTGCTGTATGTTGATCGGATTTATAACGCTATTATCTCCACTAAAAGCTCTTCTCCCCATGATAATATTGACAGCCTGTGTCGGATGAAACGCGTCCCAGAAAACATGCTGATCTCTGTTCGGACATGGCGTCTGAAATGGAAGACAAGTTATTTGCCCTCTGTTTCTCCCAATTCCACAGCATCCTCTGTTTATCACGCTGAACCCTGCACGTGTACATTCGATATTCCGGCCACTGAGAACTCCGACGAAGCGGAAGAAAGCTTAAAAATTGAAACTTTACCGTAAGATCGGGAGTTGGTGAGGATGTCTTGGAACATTCGAGCAATGTCGACGTAGACAAACCGAGAGCCGGGGAGATTGGCGTTGAGATTGCTGACCATGGCCTTGACGTTAGAGTTAAAAGTTAGAATGAGTTGGTTTACTTCTTCTGAGCAGCTTCCGACTGGGCTCTGAGCTAATATGCTAGGAATGCAACCCATTTGTCCGGTGCCGGCGACTACAATCTTCCTTGCTCCGAGATTATAAAGCCTCTGTTTGCCATTAAAACGATGATCAAAATCACGAGAATTTACGTGGGTTCTGAGTAATCGTAATAAACTCTTACGCTTAGCTGCTGCGAGTATTGCTGAACCAGAAGATTTGCGAACTGTGGACCGTTATACTGGTTTCTCGTGTTGTAATTAGGCATCAGATAGTTGTTCAAGTAGTCGTTACTGCCCATTCCGACGAAGAATATGCACCGGCCGATGGCTTTCTCCGTGTTATCTGCGCCGCCGAGAGTGTGGGTAATCTGGTCGAGCGTGTTCTGAAAGTTGGTTATTTGCTGATTGAACGGAATCCGGCTCACCTGCGTCCAATTCTCTGCAATATTATTAAACACAGTCGTTCTGAACTGCCTGAAAAGTTATTATTATGGGCTTACGAAGTTTCTCCCGGTCTCGTCGAGAATTCCGGCAGCCGCAGAAGCGTAGTTGACGCCGTGAAGAACTTGGTTACCAGAGGCTTCAGAATACGGAGGAATTAATGGCAGCCCCAGCAGCTCCGCTGCAATTTCATGTAAAAAACAACACATTATTAATGAAACTATAACTAGAATTATCCAATCAAACAAGTTTATAGATCTAAAAAACTGCAGAGAGAGAGAGAGAGAGAGAGAGAAAGACCTATNTTGTTTGAGGATCAATCTATTTCCACCTATCTCATAGAGAAATACACCATCATTGAGAGATAGAAATGATTAGTAGAGATCTTCAAGAGAGAAAGCGACAATCTCGGTTTAATCATCAATGGCCGGAGGTAACTCGATTCTTTTCCGCACTTGATCTAAATGCTTTATTTTGTTCTTTAGTAAGCATGTTAGATCGATTTCATTATTTAATCTAACAAAAGATGGACCTACTGGATCTGTAGAGTAACTTCAAATGGAAATAGAAAGAATACCTTTCTTCCGCAAGAAGAATTAGGGTTCGTGTCGAATGATGGACAAGTTTGTAAGGATAATAAACGAGACAGATTGTTGTTAGTTGAGGCGAACATGGCATTCACATGGTCGTTAGAAACACAGCTTTCACTGCAACATTCTCGATGCAAGTCAATGACTAAAAATGTTTTAAAATGAAATATCGTTTAAATTCAGTCTTAATTTCATTTTTTTTTAATTATAATTTATAAACAGATACTGATATTAAAAAATAAAAAAAAATATAAAACTAAAATCGAGATTGCAAATCAAAAAAATTCTAAAATAGAATAAACTCAACTAAAATTTTAATAAAACTTGTTATAAATTTAAAAAATAGTTATAAATCCGTCAAATTACTTAAAACTCGATCAAAATATAATAAAAATATATATTTTATTATAATATTTTAATTTTTAAATATAAAATAAAATTAAAATCACACTGAAAACGTTGATTTTGCTTACTGTTCTAAAAATCTAGAAGAGTAAATTATGATTTCAGTTTTATTTTGTCATAAAATTAGAAACCCTAAAGTCTACCATCTACCCCATCGTGTGGCTTTTGTTGGTCCTTGATTTGTCGAGTTGTGCTCTTAGGACGGCTGCTTGGATCCGTCTTTCATGCTCTTTCAGCATCTCATCCGTGTTTCGACCGGGAGCCAGCAATGGTCCCGAGCAATGTATTCTATTTTTCTTTGGCACGTAACCCTGTCGGTATATGAGCAAAATTTGTTATTGCAACAATATTAAGTTAAATATTACAACACTAAAGGAGGAGAGATTGAGAATTGTCATTAATGGAGTTAATAATCAAAATTAAAAATAAAAATAAAAAGGCAGACAAATTTAGCACAAAACCAATAGGAATTTGTTCAGTATGATGAAAGTTTCTTTCAAAATAAAAGAAATAAACCCTTGAAATTTGATTCCTTACCAAATCCGAGTCTTTTTCAGGCAAACCGATCCCTTTGTTAAGAGAAGCCTTTGAGGAATCTTCAACCTCTCGAGGCTTTTGTAGTCTCTGTGACCATAACTCTTCGACACTTGTCAAAGGTTTGCCTGGCTTATTCCAGGACGCTCCTAATACATTGGGGTGAATCATAGAACTGGAATGAGAGAATCCATGAGAGAATCCATTTCGCATATTTCCTCTGGGGGGCTCCATAGGGATTCCAGTGCCACTATCATCTCTGCAATTGAATTTATGACTGGATGTTTTTGGGATTGGCTGACCCTGCATTTTTTAGCCATATGAAAGGTGGAAAAATGAAAATGGAGGATAGAAGTACAGAATATCGTCGAATTAAAAATATTACCGGTAATTTGACGTCTCCTTCTGCGTTCAGTACTGAGTTTGGTACTAGTTTGGTTTCTCTCGAGCCTCTTCTTACTGATTCAGGACCTCGCTCCTTCACAGCCTCTACTTTTTGCCTGGATGTGAATGAAAAAATTGCACAAATGTGATCCCATCATAATGTATCAAGTAATTACAAACCACATCAACAACTGCATGAAATTTACACCATAAACCAGAGTGTTTAACTCAAAGGGAGAGGTTAAGACAAGTCTTCGCATAGCTTTATTTTTATTAAGCTTCATAAATGGGGTTCAAAGATCTATGAGTCGCCAAAAAGAGAATACCTTCTAGCTTCTTCATTTCGTCACTTGGCATCAAACTCTTTACTTGGAGGATATTTGGGTAAACTTGAAGGGTCACAAGGAAGGGGATCCGTTAGGAAAAACTGAAACAAAAAGGAAAATTCTTCAAAAAATTCAGCAACATTTGAAAGGCAAATAACACGGAAATGTCGATGTAATACCTCGCTTCTAAGAGCAGAATCAGCAGATCCTCGTTCCTCGGGCTTAATTGCAAGAAGTTTATCAACAAGAGCTAAAGCTGAAGGAGGAAAATTCTTGAATAGACATTCAAGAATACAACATTTATAAGGGCGTTGAGGCTTGAAACTAGTCGCATGCGGAAATTTGGTTCTTTGCCAATAGTCTTCGGATGGTGAACCACATAGCTTAAAAATCTTATGCATTTGTTCCACCTGGAAATTAAGAAATGAACGATTAACACACTACATCTTTTGTTTCCCATAAAACTACATTCTCTTCAAAGCTGTTGTCGGGTGAGAAATAAGAGAAGGAAATCACAACTCTGCAGTATGTGTCCATGCAGACAAGATAAGTATTCTACATGTATGCAAATGCTATCATTCTCTTATGAAAGAAAAAATATAAAAGAAAAGGGTGCAGTCATTAGAGGAAGTCATTAATCTGCATGGTTGTACCTCTGTTCTCCCAGGCATTATAGGTTTTCCTGCAAACAATTCTGCAAGTATGCAACCTGTGCTCCAAAGATGTATGGCGGCTCCATACTTAGTCGAACTAATCAAAAGCTCGGGTGCCCTATACCAAAGTGTCACCACATGACTAGTCAATGGCTGCTTTTGATCAGGCTTAAAAAAAGTTGCCGAACCAAAGTCTCCAATCTTGAGAACTCCATTGCTGTCAATGAGAAGATTTGAGCCCTTGATGTCTCGGTGCAGAACACCCCTATTGTGGCAGTGTTCAAGCCCAGATAATAGTTGTTGCATAAAGCACTTAATCTACAAATATAACCATAAATTTTCACATCACCAGTTTTTTCATAGTCAAAGCTCATTTGCTAATAATAGTAAGATCATGTCAAAGGAGAAAAAAAGGCATAAAATTGATACGATTTTAGATAACATCAGCCCCGGAAAAATAACCAGCATCAACCAGCATCCTTTCACCATTCAAGATTGATATGATTATGCCACATTTACCTTTTTATTTCACACCTTCCCATTTAAAATTGATATGTCTTATTACAAGTACTGTTATATCATTTGTAAGAAACTAATTGTATCACATTTTATTGTTAAGAGTTTAATGTAAAATAAAGCTACCTGAGGCTCTGTAAACTTGATGCCAGGAGTTGCCATGAGCCCAGCTAAGTCATGCTCCATGTACTCAAAGACAAGGTATAAGCTGCATGACATTCTTGAAGTGACTAAACACTCAAGCTTCATAACATTTGGATGATCAAGTTCACGCAAAACACATATTTCTCTTGCCATAAAACGTACACTTTCGGGATCCATGTTTACAAATCTTACTTTCTTCAATGCAACAATTTTACCAGTTTCCAAGTCGCGGGCTTTATATACACTGCTATAAGTTCCTTGACCAATCTGAAAATATATAGAAGGGAGTTTAGTAATTACCTTATAACTTGGACGTTAAGCAAACCGCAAAAAGGGAACAACAAATCAATTCAGACTGACGTCCTTCCTCAGACCACAAATTTCAAAAAACTACACTTTTCTCGTGTCAACCATTAGTTGACAAACTTCAGTAGATAATATTGTAAAAAGATTGACATGAAAGCATAAAATGACAAAAAAAGAAGATATGGAAGCAACCATCGTTGGAACTAACTTTCTCTAGCCTTTCAAATGAGCCTGCTCTACGAGGGACCCACCCTTTTATGGCATCTCCAGCGACTGAAGTTAACCAAGATGGCCATCCAGCAAGAACTTGTCCACCTTCAGCCCCATTCTGAAAGCTGATTAATCTAAACATATGCGGTAGTTTTCCATTTACTCTCGCATCTTTTTTTGCCAATTGCAGATTATGAGCCTTTCTTCTTCTTTCACTGTTTCTTACTTTAGTTTCTTTATCAATTGAACTTCTATTTTTCTCTTTGGGCACTTGAGCTGAACCCCCATTTCTTTGTGAGGCCTGCCTTGATAAAAAGCTAACTGACCCAACATTAAGACCACCCCCTCTCATATCTACTGCCAAATCTTCTGTAGTTTGACGTACAGGAGCAATCAATTGAACTAAAGACTTATCAAACTCATTCGCTTTCTTGCTGTCATCAACTTTTTTCTGGTTCAGGGGATTCTTTGGAGCAAATACAGCCCATACTCTCACCTCCTAATCCCTTCTGATTTAGACTCCCACCGAAATATGCACACTCACACCTTCGCAGATAAATTTCCACCAAAGAAATTAGAAGAATTGCGTTTTATTGGGAAATCCATATTTCCCTCAATACAAAAAATGTCACCTCCAAAAACTCTGAAAATGGTAATCATTGACCAAGATGCTTCCTTTAATTATTGAAAGTGCCCTTAAATCTCTGTCAAACGGCTATTAGAAACACCTTCCTCAGATTATAGGCTTCAGAGACAAAGGCTTGAAAAAATGAGACGAGAAAAACAATGTACGAAGAAAACCCCAGAATGAAGGAAATTGATAGGTGCTGAAAGTAGGCGATGATATAAGAATGAGAGTAAATGATGCGTTCAGGACAAAAAAGCGTGAATTCCAAGCCAATCCTTGAAATAAGTAAGCCAAAAAGGAATACGCAGACCAGAGATCTCTGCCCAGAAACTAAAAGCACGAGAGCGAATTCAAAGGAGGAAAAAGAGAGAAGATTCTATTGTGACGGAAATTTACGATCAGAAATCAAAATAAAAGTGAAAAAGAAAAAAATAAAACAAATTGAACAATAGAGTAATTTGTCGAATGGAAAAGGAAAGCGTGAATAACAGAAAGAATGAAGATGGAACGGAGGAGATTAACCATGGAAAAGAAAAACGAAAAAAATTAGAATGGGGTTTATGTTTAGGAACTGAATTCTGCTTCGCATTACCAAAAGAGAAAAAAGCGGGGTGGATGAAACCTAGAATTCCGACTGGCCCTTCGTTTTTGGGAGTTGACAGCGAGGCAAAGCCGCGCCTTCCTCGCTCATACTTTCTCTCTCATGCACTCTAAGTACAAACTGATATACTGTATAAAGCTTGGAGAGGGAGAGAGGGAGAGAGTTTCGGATTTCGCCGCTGCTGGAAGGACATTGCAGAGAGAGGCGGATAGACGTGCAGTCCAGTCAGTTGCAGGGGAGAAAATTATGTGGGTCCCAACGGATCAGAGAGACACGTGGCAGAAGGTCGACAATGGATGTAGTAAAACAATAATAAAAACGCTAGAAGGAGGGGTTGAACCTCCGACCTTGTGGTTAACAGCCACACGCTCTAACCAACTGAGCTATTCCAGCTTTACAACAAATAAAATAATTATACTAAATACTTTTTGTATTAAGCCAAATAATAAATTGATCTAATTTGAAAATATTTTTTTTGCGTAGCTAAATTCTTGAACATCTCCAGTAGAATATCAAAAAGCGAACACCGCCGCGGCCTCCGCCGTCAAGTAGATCCCAGCCAGAGACGTTCTTGAGATCCGGGAACCCAAATCTCGGACACCCACTTCCCCCATTTCCGGCGACGAACTCCTTTAAACTTGCTATCACCCAAGCTTTCCTCGAATCCAGAACTCATTTTCTAACAGAACTCCGGTTTTATTCTTTTTGCCGATAAAGTACGGATTTTTTTTCAGAAAACAGAGAGACGGGAGAGATTATATAGGTTGAAGAAACGTAAAGTCAACCGATCTTTCTAGAACGGAAGATAGTTGGTCAAATTCATAACTTTAAGACACCAGTTGCAGAGATGGAAGCATGGATCAATAACTGAAGATCTTCGCTCTTAAATTGTGGATCAAACCCAAAAATCAACGGTCTTCCCAGCATTAAATTACAGTAATATTAATGTTTATGAAGATCTGGCCTTGGGGAAGTTCATCATCTACGTCATAAATGATCGCTGCAAATCCAAGTTCTCATCTCATATTGAAAATGGCGAATTCTGACTTCGATACGAAGACCAAAACACCAGTTGACTTCTAACATCAACCGACTTCAAATCTTTAATTTCAATTTATATAAGAGAATGAGAATAGTTATAGAATGTCAAGAACAGAGAATCAACAGTGTAAAAGAAAGAAATCCGGTGATTCAGAGGCGAGGAAGACGAGCTATTTGAAGGCATTTGAAGCGGAGTATAGGAAGTCCAAGAAACCAGTACCTTTGAGAAGACCTTTGCCGGTCAAGAGCTCGAAATCCAGCAAAAGTAGGAAGCCGATCACAGCTGCCCTGCCGTTTATTATCTCATTCTTCACCGTGAATCCAAACCCTTCCAGTTCTTCGTCGACCACCATTTTCACCTGCAACAGCAGCTCCATATTTCAAATCCTTAAAGCAAAAATCAGTGTAAGAATGTCACAAAGCTCAGTTCTTGGAAGTACGAATCTTAGGGCGAAAATCAGTGTAATCAACGTGAATCATCGACTGATCTATAAATTATACCAAGCTACAATCCACTAATCCAAATACCTCATCGACATTCACATCGGTCGCAGTTACACCAGGCTGAGCCTTCCCACTAAACACGATCTCTGCAGAGGCATCGGACTTTCTAAAGTTTCCGGTCATGCTTATGTAGATGTTTTCATCGTCGGTTTTGACAGCATATACAAAGAGTTTCCTCAAGGCTGGCGTTAGAACCCTAAGTACTGGGTTCTTGGGATACCATTCCTTAATTTCTCCGGTTCGTAGGTCGAATGTGCTGTCTGTTGTTGGGCAAACGATGCACCCATCCTGCAGGACGGCAATGGATCAAATACTGGTCATCTTGAAGATGGTCACAGATTTCAGGATAAAAAATTATGCACAAAAGACATAACATAAACATGAATTCATCGATTGGGAAGATTAATTAGCTAAATTGTTCCTCTTTATCAATCATTGCTGCGATTGGTGAAAGCTTGAAAGATTTCTATGGTTATGGCTGATTTTTGCGATTCTCGACAACCAGAAACCGAAAATGGAAGGGAAGGAGAAGAGGGACGAAGAAAACCTGAGTGAGCTTGGCATTGAGCAAACCTTCGGTATAGGCACCTTCAGCAGGAGACCTATTTTCAATGGCGAAAACCTCATTCTTGTACCAAAGTAAGAGTATCGTCTCGCCGTCCTGTATTATCACGCGGCGCTCCCCCCTCGGCAGAGCCCCGAGCGGCACCACCGGAACCCAATTCTCGCCGGAAGCAGAAAACTCTTCCGCCACCGAAATCTCACTTGCCTTGCATGCGATTCGCCGGATTCCGAGAGAGTTAATGTGGGTTTTCCGAGCGGAAGAGGGGAAATGGGAGTGGCGGAGACGAGGTTTCAGGAGGGAAGCAGAAGTAGCGATAAGGTGGTTTGGTGGGAATTGCGAGGTGAGATTGGTGGGTGCAGTAGCCATTACCATTAGAGCACGAAGAAGGAAGAAAAAATGGTGGTACGTGGAGAGAGAGAGAGAGAGATGCCAGCGTTTCCAGTCACCACAGGAAGAAGATAATGGGGGTCCAATACTTGATAATTTGAGCCGGTGATTCTAAAGTCGGTGACTGTCCATTAAAAACCATTTTTTCAAGTAGTTGGTTCTAATTTAACTTCGAAACTTTCAAGTTTCCACATAGAAAGAAAGGTAATCGCTTTGCTTATTTTCCCAGAAAAGCTGTCGTTTTTATTCATTTTGGCCGCCTAGTGAGCTTGAATGACCGTCTGGTGCAGTCGAGCGAGCCCAAATCTCAGAACTTTTTTATTACCAGCTGCCATTAGAGCAGCTATGGAGTGTTCATCGTCATTGAAATTTATCCACCGTCTCTCTCCATTTGAATGACTTTGTGAATGTCCAAGGGTTTCTATTTGTGTTAGAACCAATCTTTAGATCGGAAAAGAATGATTTTTATGAATACGTACGAGTTTCGTCGGCTTTGGGTGATGCACGTAAGGTGTTCGATGAAAGTTCTAAAGGAGTTGACCATGGAATCCAAGGACGATTCTATATCTGATGTCTCGGCAAATGTTCAATCGGACCGTCTCCTCCGATCACCCCTCTTTAATCAGATCGCCGGAGAAATTTCCGTCACTGTTTTCTGAACTTAATCACCACATCCAGTTTCCTCTTCTATGCCTGACCAAATCAAAGGTACTGCAAAACGATGAATGACTCCATTGTAGTTGCTGACAAGCTCATCCCATTCACCCACCCCATTTCGCTCTCATCTGCGGTGCTTCTCATCAGTTGATTGCTGGGGTTTTTTGAAAAAAATCCATGATTTTTATTCCAACCCTTCACGTACCCATGGCTACAAATGAAACAGCAATGAAAAACGGACAAGAAGTCGTGCACCGAAGATAATCCATTAAATCTATTCATGGCTACCGCCCACTATCCATCTAAAACATAATCTTCTTCAGATATAACTATGGATTCCGAACACTTTCGTACGAGCCCTTAGGTCGTAGGTTGTGACGTGGAAGTGGAAAAACAACACGTACAGCAATGAAGTACAGAAGATTGTCCGGAAAAGGTCAACCGGGTTCTGCCGGTGGACGCGCAATCCGTACGTGAGGTTCATCCCCGGTAGGCGGTCGCTGTTCTGAAACAAAGAACAGAAATATTTTATTAATTTTTTTATGATAACAGTGCTTGTCTGCTGAGCTTGATCCAGCTGTATCTTCTTTTTTCTAATCCGACAGTGAAGATCGCCGTCAAAGACTGACATTTGATACATCTTGAATCTCCCTCCGCTCTCCGATCGTCGTCACTCTCACGACAGCTACCACGATTACAATGGCGAAGTTCAGAGCTCAAAAATAGTGAGTTTGGAACTACGGTAGCTAAGTCTTCGAATAGTAAACGCATATTAATGGCGGTTTATCGTACGTTTAGAGAACTGAACTCCTAGGAGAGAAGTGACGAAGAGAAGATTAAGAATAGTAAATGATTTAATAGCAGTTGAAACCTGGGAAGAATTTGACTGCATTATTGAAAAACTCGAAAAGGAAACGTGGTCATTAACGAAGATCATTTTACAGCAGCTCTCCACTTACTCACGTAGTTACTCAGAACCTCACCTGGCTAGCTTTCATGTCCTTTCATCGCTCATCGCTTCATCAAAGCACAAATCTGTTTCTATATATGTAATCTCTGTCTTCTTTACCAAATTAGTAGAAAAGCGTCTCTGTCTGAGTCTCTTTCTCTCTCTCTCTCTCTCTCTCCTCAAACCTTCGTTCTATTTCTCTCTCTTTCTACAGACTGTCTATGGAGGAATATGGTGGTAATGGCGGTGGACGTTCTGCCCCCACTTACAGAGGAGTCCGTAAGAGAAAATGGGGGAAATGGGTATCCGAAATTCGAGAGCCCGGAAAGAAGACCCGAATATGGCTCGGGAGTTACGAGGCGCCGGAAATGGCCGCCGCCGCCTACGATGTCGCGGCCTTACACCTAAAAGGATCAGGAACTCACCTCAACTTCCCTGGGTTGGTGGGTAGCCTACCTCGCCCGGCGAGTTCCAGGCCTGAAGATATCCAACTTGCGGCTCAAGAAGCTGCATTGCGGTTCAGAAAACCAGCGAGCTTTTCCACGTCGCCGTCGATGATGGACGAGCCGGGCGGAGAGAGAAGCGTTCCGGCGGTGAGAGTGGGTCTGTCGGCGAGTCAAATTCAGGCGATAAACGAGTGGCCGTTGGATTCTCCGACGATGTGGATGCAAATGTGTGAAAACGAGAGTAGTAATAGCAAGCTGTGGAATCCGGAATGGGAAGAAGAGACGAGGCAGAATCAATATGATCAGTCTCAGTCAATATGGGATTGAAGTTGATGCACACTAATTATTCACCTTTTATTATTCTAATTTTAATTCAATTTTATTTTATATTTAAAAATTTAAAATATAATAATAAAATATATACTTTTAATTATATTTAAGTCAAATTTATAACTGATTTTAAAATTTATATAAAGTAGTCATTTTTACTTACCCTAAGTCTGACGCTTACCCGCCCTCTCACAACAAAAAATCCAGAGGTTAATAGTGACAAACTAATTACTAATTAAGCTATATTAATTTGAGATTAAATATCGATTTTCCCAATAAATCAACGGATCATTTGAATTTGTGAATGGACAGTATGAAGTAGCCACGTGGACAAAAGAAGTTAGGGCTTAGCCTTTTGCAATGGACGAATGGGCCGGCCCTGCGCCTACCACGTTTCATTCCCATCTTAGCTGCAAAGCCGCGGTTTTCGTTTGCTATCTTTGTTCCGGAATATTCTACGTTCTTCTTCTTCTTCTTCTTCTTCCTCTTCTTCCTCTGAACCTCTCCCTCTCTCTCTCTGCCTGCCCCTTTCCTCATTAGATTGACAGATTTTTGCTGTAATGGCTTCGTTTAGTGAAGCTCCGCCCGGCGATAGTAAGGCTGGGGAGAAAATCTTCAAGACTAAGTGTGCCCAGTGCCACACCGTCGAGAAAGGAGCTGGTCACAAGCAAGGTAACCCGTTCCCTATTTTTCTTTCATATTTCTTCGTTACTTTGTAGCAAATGTTTCTTCTTTTATTTTTTTTGTTGCTAATTATTTACTTATGCCTTGTTTTATACGTGGATCAGTTAGATTGTGGGTGATTTGTTATGTGAGGGGCTACTTTTGTGGATTTTATTATTATTCTGGATATTTTGTTAAATTTCCGAGCAAGGAACATAGATCTGATCAAATTCTGGGAGTATGCAATTGTTTTTTTGCTTCCGAATAAATAGTGGTTTCAGAGAAGTAGAATACGCATATAATTTTCTTTTACATGTTTTAGGATCCATCATTTACATTAAGCCATTTTTTTTCCTGGTTGCTTTTATTTGAAATTTTCATCTCAAACATGATTTGGATTTCAGAAGAGTCGTAGTTTTTGTCAATTTAACTGGTGGGAAATTCCGTTTTTTAGATTCTCAATATATTTTCGCCCTCTTACTGTTGTTATCTGCACATGTCAATGCCCAGGGCCCAATTTGAACGGTCTCTTTGGAAGGCAGTCAGGCACCACCTCTGGTTATTCCTATTCTGCAGCCAATAAAAACATGGCTGTGATTTGGGAGGAGAAGACACTCTATGATTACTTGCTCAACCCCAAGAAGGTAAAAGATTAGCACGCTCTATAGTTTTAGTATTTCCTTCAAGTTATTGGCTAGAAGTTGTCTGAGTTTCAATTTTAAGCTTTCTTCTTTTCAATTCGATGTTATTTGAGTTTTCTTTTCTACCTTTCTTGTTTTCATTTGGTTGTTTTCACGTACCTGCAGACGTATATGCTCTAAACATAATTTCATGACTATTTTTGTTATGAAACAATTAAGACATTGGTATTATTGTTAGAAAGAGGTATTATTGTTACTATAGTCCTGTGTTATAAAATTGTGGTGCATGAAAATTTCTGAGCGGGTAATTTTGAGATTATAGCTCCTGGGTACAATGAATTAGGCCCTATTTGCTCATTAGTGATAGCATGAAGGGCATTTCCTTACGTTGCAATAACATTGATGGGGAAGCAAAACTGACTGCTTTGGTTTTCTGAGTTACAAGAAATCATAATATAAGATTGACTGGAATATGATTCACTTGTTCTGATGGATAGGATTAATCTTCGATGGGAAACTAAATTAATGTGTTTGGTTGTCATAATTAGAGTACGTCGGCCATGCCCAATAAAAACAATAAATAAAAATTTCTGATCTATGACGCCAAATTATTAACTGCAGAAGGTAAATTGTCAAACTTAATGTTTTGGTTTCTTTGGTAGTTGAATTTTAGAGTCATATGTAACTTCTTACTATGAAGACACTTTCATTTTTAGTACATTGAGTGTTATATTATGAAAGGCTAATTGATCTTCTATATTCTTTGTCAGGTTCAGAATCTGGTTATGTTATATCAGTATGTATATATGGCAAAACATTGATGAAATCTGGATTACTACTGTTATATATCATCACAGAATTAACTTATAATTCTTGAGTAATTTGTCTGTTCTGCATATTCCTGTATCTTTTTTTTCTTAATTTGTATTGATTGAAATATATGCAAGAGGATAGCTGAGAATTTCGTCCAACCTCACCTTTTGTTTACAAGGACTCTAGAGAGTTGTGTGTATTTTTTGCTTCTCCAACAACAGTCAAATATTTATACTGTTCCAGATACATGAAATGCTGAATCAGATTTTTACTTCTCCAGAGCTGTGCATCTTCTCTTCTGTAGCCCTTTCTGTTGGAGTATTGATTGAATCAGATTTTTTCCTAATTGTTGGGAAGAGTTGATATGCTTGAATTACATATGTTTCTTAGTAGCATTCGTGATGATTGCAGGTATCTGGTTGTGCTTAACATAGAAATGCATGAAACACAAGACAGCTTAATAGCCTTTTATGGATGTTAATACAAGTTTTTGGCCGTGTAGACCAAATTTCTTCAAATAATCACTTTTTTCTCTTCTTATTCCTGTTTTTGTTTTTTGCAGTACATTCCTGGAACCAAGATGGTGTTTCCTGGATTGAAGAAGCCACAGGAACGCGCAGACCTCATTGCGTATTTAAAGCAATCCACTGCTTCTTAAGGTTAAAAAAGTCATCCATTTTTGAAACTCCAGAAGCTTCTCCATTTTACTACCAATAAAATAGACCAATGATTGAGGGTCAATACACATGATGTGTCTTCTTCCATTTGTTAGCATTCGTGGTTTTGGACCCATTTGCCTATCGTGGAAACTAGTCTACTCATTGTTTCATAAATGCAACCGAACAGAAAGGTCACTGTCTTCAAAGTTGCTCTTATATTTTTGCAATTTCCCTGCAGATATTGACTGGATTGTTGTTTGAATTCATGATAGATTGATTGGATTATCATTATACTGTTGATTACTAAAATGAAAGATTGGTCGGATTTAGAGCTAGACAAACAGGGCTCGTATGGCGTCATCATCTTCCACGTGTGTATGAACAGCCATCAAACATCTAGACCAAACCCACGTGTATGTGAAATGAGTCAGCGTGTCTGCTGACGTAAGAAAAGCTAAGATCTTTGTGCCAGGAAAAATTGAGATTTCTCGACGATTTGATTGTTCAGTTCTTGTTAAGGTGAATTAACAAGAACACAGATTAAGCAATTTATATGGGGGTGAATGATTACTGCTCATTAATCGCATGTTAATTGCAATAAATCAACTGATTCGATTAACAATTTCAAGGGTAATCTAGCTTTTTCAAGCGATTAATTAAATTTAAAAAGCAAAAAATTGGAAAGCAGAGCAGGCAACCGCCATTTCAGTGTGGGATGGTTGTTATGTCACCAGGCGTTCAACACCAACCCGTCTCTGTTTCTTCTCTCCGATTCGCTTTGTGGGTCTCTGGCTTTTGCTCAATTTACAGATATTCTCCTTCTCATACCTTCAATTTTGCCTGCTTACTAATCCAGTATTGCGTTGCTCGTTCTTCCGTGTTGTTTAGCTTCGGCTCTTGTCCCTTTTTCCCGCACTGTTCGACCAGTTTGCCATTTGTTTCCTGCTCTGAAACTCTTTTTCTTTTGGTTCTTCTCTGGTTAGTTCTCGAGCTTTGGTTTTATTCAATGTTGTTTAGTGATCAATTACGGTGAATGACCGGTGGTGGCTTCCTCGTTTTTTCATTTTTGAAGATTACTCAATCCCGGGTTTCGAGTATTTCTTGCTTCTGTCAACTTCGAATCCTACTTTGACCACTTAGAAGAAAATTGGCCGTAATTTTAGATAAAGAACATTCCTGTCTCTTCCTCTCAAATGGTCGGGTAGCTTCAGCAGAAGATCGATTATGTGGTTTATATGTCAGAATAAATGTCTGGTTTCACCCTCAATTCTTCTTGAGGTTGCCATTCATTCCTTAGAATAAAATTATTTGGTACTTTTCCATATAATTTTTTTATAGCTTCTCTAGAGCCTATTTTATGGCGGGTTCGGCATCGAACCGTGCTCATTCAGGGCGTGTCCCTGGTTCTAGTGATATTCAGGAAGCTTCTCCTGATTTGCTAAAGAATACAGCCTCTAACATTGCAAAATTGGAGGATGTAATCGAGCATTGTAAAGGGAGACAGAAGTATCTTGCGCAGACAAGAAGTCCCTTTGATGGAGGTGATGTGAGATGGTACTTCTGTAATGTACCTTTGGCTGAGAAAGGTATATTTGCTTTCTTCTACTTTGCTGTTGAGATTCTATGCCACCTGACTTGGTTCTTGATTTTGTGTTTGCTTTGCTCTCTGGCTGATTTTTTTTTTTTTGTTTGTTTTAATTTCAGGTAGTTTATGTTAATTGGTAGTTAGAAAATTATTAATTTTTATAGGTTTGCTTGACTAGCACCTAAGCAGAAAGGTTGATAAAAGAGAACGAATGTAGAACAAGAAAACCTTAGCAGCAGAGTTTGAATTTCGCTAGTTGTCTTCTACCTAAAATGGTAGTGGAAAATTCATTGAAAGGATAAAAACAAACAACAACTGGATCTGGACAAATGGACTAGAGCTAAACAATGCAAATGTTCTTAAGTGTGACCCAGAAATGCTATAAAAAGAAAGATTTAAGCTAATGAGAGTTTATTTAATGAGGATTTTTTCAGATAGGAAACAAAGTAAATTGAAGAAGAAAAATACTATCGAAGAGAAGGAGAACTCTAAAAAAAGAAGAGATACTTATTCTCAAACGATTTGTTTCTAATTAGAGAGAATACAATGAAAAGTTAAATTTTAACGAACTCACGACAATACACATACTTGCCAATTTTTGAAATTAATAGTATCCCAAAGATTGACAATTGACTCTTTATTCGAGATTCGAATAGCTTTGCAATGAAGTCAGATTGCCCAAAAAATTGCCAAACTATCTAATCTCAAGATTAGCTTAATTCTCGTAGACTTGTATTCTCTCATAAAACCATTGGTAATGAAGCCCTGAATGTTAAAATACATTCTCAGAGTTTGATTGAAACAAGATCAAGCACTTCCCTTTCATAAGCTCACTTAAATATGGGGAATACAGCTAGATATCTTTTGTGTATATTCTGAAAATATAGAAAAAAATTAACAAACATGGGAAAGGATGACAAATTTCATACTTTGGTTGATGAAGTAACTTTAAAACTCTTGGTTATGGTTAGTGATCTTTGACTGGTATTGATAAGATTCCTCCCCAGTATCTAATATGGATGTCTATCAAGACCTCTCACAAATGATTTCGAAGGATGTCTCACTTTCATTGCCATAAGAAAAAGATTTGTTGTCCTAGCATCTAATATAGGAACACAAAAGATTTTTCCCACTGGCTGTTTAGTTATCCAGTTTTAGAAATGATTTTGATTTAGTTTTTTTAGAGTTGGTTTCTTGTTCCAATGATTTTCTCTTTCTATTTAGTTCTTTGTTTTTTTGGTTTGAGAAAGTGTTTTATCACACAACTCCTGGAGAAAAAAAAGCCTATACAAAAATGAGTTCCTATCAAATCTTTATGTGAGTTCCTCGGTCCTCAGAGTCATTTGGATTTGGTTGGAATGTTCAAAAAAAAATTTCTTTGTAATTTGTTGATTTCGATTAAGAAAGGACTTAAAGAAAATTTGTTTTCCTTATTTTTGCAGAGTATACAGAAAAAATGTTCATTGAATTTTTTTTTCTTTCCCCTATATTGTGTTCCTGTACCTTGGAAATTTGTGGTTCACTTAATGACTTGTGTAAAAGCTTTTGATCATTGTCTTCTGGTCTTATCACTACAGATTTAGCTGCTTCAATTCCTAAAACAGAGATAGTTGATAAGGGTGACTATTTTCGGTTTGGTATGAGAGATTCCCTTGCAATAGAAGCATTCTTTTTGCAGGTACATCAACATTTTTCTGCTAATTAAGCTACCCATATTTTTTCTATATCTATTTTACGAGAAACAACTCGCATTTCTTCAATTAGTGGATATGAGATGTTATGACTTTTCAACTTGTGCCTTCTCCAACATTGGAAATGCTAAGAGAAGTTAGTGCGTTTTGGATCTGCTTGTCTAGATTTTTCTTATGTGGAAGTTGTCTAGTTTTTGCTTTTCTTAAAAGTTATATAAAAAATTTTAAAGTTAAGGCCAGATATCTCTACTAAAATCTCTTGGTAGAAATGTATGCAAAGAATTTTTAGCATTGTTTTAACAAAATAAGCATCAATAAGTGAATGCATTTGAACATGATCCCACCATGCATTTTGTTGCATTATGAATTAAGAGGTCATTAGGGTTGTATTTCTCATCTTTGAATTGAATATGAACATGGATCCCTCTCTTAGAATTTTTTGCTGAACCATGGGCAGCCGGGACGGTTAACGCCGGACCGTGGAGGTACTTTCTAGTTTATTTATCGTTTATTGTTTCTTTTTTAAGATGGAAGTATTCACTTCACATCACATTTAAATTCAAGTAACATGAAAGTATCAAAATTTATTTCTGGCATCCATATGATATTTTTAAGATTCTCTTTTGCAGAGGGAAGAAGAGTTGCTTTCTAGCTGGTGGAGAGAGTATGCAGAGTGTAGTGAAGGTCCCATGGATCGGTCTGGTTCCAGTAAAACATCAAATAAAGAATTTAAAGAATCTTCAGAGGTTTCTAAGTTAGAAACTATATATGAAATTGAAGAAGAAAGAGTGGGTGTTCCTGTAAAGGGAGGACTATATGAGGTAATCACTGGTTTCCTCTTGTTACTGTAAATGTAACACGACAATACTGAATATGAATATTAAAAGGTCTTGATAAGTTTTCATCTGTTTTTTTTAACTGCTCACTGTTTTACATTATTTTAACCCATGACGCTCTTTATTGATAATTTATTACCACAAATTGAAGGTTGAAAAGTTGGAAACTAAAAAAGTACTTATTTTTTCTGGTCACTCGTTCATTTGAAAATATGTTGCCGCTGAAGATAGTGAGGGAAGAATGTCTGGAAAGACATAGAACGTAAGGATGAATATGGCCTATGGACTGTTGTAAAGAGAGACAGATGCTCATGCTGGAGCTACGCTCCATGCCTTTCTTTCATGAGAATGGAGATGAAACCTTTCTTAAAAATCATAGCTATCCTTCATCTGTATCTTTTTGCTGGCTCTTCTAGATTTGTTATGCACTTTAATGGGTAGTATCTGATGATTTTTTTTTTTGTTTTGGAATTTTTTTAGGACTTTGTGCATGTTTTTGTTAATGTTTCTAGGTAAATAATAGTTTCACTTTGCCAAAAACTTTTATTTTGGTTTCTTTATTTCATAAAAGCTTGGTATGTGCTCAGTAAACATGAAGTTTAGAATTTCCTAAGAAACACATCGAGGATGTTCTTGAAAAAGGCCATCATCTAACTTAAATTCTTCATGCAGGTTGATCTAGTCAAGAGACACTGTTTTCCTGTTTACTGGAATGGAGATAATCGACGGGTTTTAAGAGGTCATTGGTTTGCTCTTAAAGGAGGCCTTGATTGGCGTCCACTCCGTGAAGATGTTGCTGAACAATTAGAGATTGCATACCGTAACCAGGTTCACTAGATTACCATACCAAAGAGTGTTTCTTGTGTATTTTAAATTTCCAAAAATGATTTTATCTGTTTCAGAATTTACTTTCTTGTTCAGTATATATTTTCGTGTTCATTGAGTTGAATCCTTTTTAACAGATTTGGCACCGAAGAACATTTCAGCCTTCTGGACTTTTTGCAGCTCGAATCGATCTGCAAAGCTCAACCTTGGTACACGAATATTTATGAAATGGTGAATTAATTTTGGTCCTTTTACTTGAACTTAATTTGATATGTATTTGCACATGCAGGGATTGCATGCACTATTTACTGGAGATGATGATACTTGGGAAGCTTGGCTCAATGTTGATGTTTCTGGTTTCTCTAGTTTCCTTGGTTTAGGTGGAAAGGGAATCAGGTTAAGGCGTGGTTATGCTGCGTCGAATTCATCAAAACCTACACAGGTCAGGCTTAAATAGAATAGTTACCACCTTGATATTCTTTTCCTGTTTGTACATCCTTATGATTTAAAACATTGATTAGTTCAGTCATTAACATTTCTTTCCATTGTTCATTGTGTTTTCTTCAACTTCTCAATCCAGTTCCTTTTGGAGAGGAAACGAGGGTGAGGAGCTAGTCTTCAAATACTAATCTAGACATGAGTCTTGAATGCAGTTTTTTTGTGGATTTTATTTATTTTTTTGGAAAGGCTCGTTATTGAGTAATTGATTTTTTGTTAACAAATACCCTTTACATCTAATGGAATTACATTCATCACGCCCCTCTTGTTTGTCTCAGAAAATGTAAAGTTGTAGTCTGTGAATCTTTTACTTTGTATTCTGCAGTTTAGCATTGCATATAGTTAGTTTGCAATATCCTTAATATCTTATTGCTTGAAGCACATATATCGTTGACTCTTTTCTAATCTCTCTGAAGGATGAATTACGCCAGCAAAAGGAGGAGGAAATGGATGATTATTGCTCAAAGGTTTGCATTATTAATATTACTTGTATTTCTTCCTCTGCATGTTTCTAAGGGTTTTTCGGTTGAACTTCTTAGTATTTTTCATTTGAGCATCTACTTTTCACTGGTAATACGTTCATCACAAAGACAATTTGGAAAGGTCGCTAACAACTGTGTTTCGGGAAGTTCATATCTTTTTTATATTCCATGGTTATGGATTTAAGGTATGTATGTGGTCGTGCTTATAAACAACTGTTAATTGGCTTTGAAGGAAAAATGATGGCAAGAGAGAGAAAGTGTATGTATATGATTTATTTCCACTTTTATTTAAATACAAATAAACATTGTAACTTCTAAAGATAAAGGGATTAGCAAGGTGGGATATGTAAATGAAGACAAGGATAAGACACAACAAGAAAAATACTTTCTGTAGAGTTTGGTGCAGAAGCCAGTTAATGGAATCCTAATTATTGTGTAATAACATAATAAAATTCCTTTATTTCTTGATAAATCTCTATGTACATTAGAAAAAAACCTTAAAAAGGGGTAAAATCTCATTAATGCTATAACTGGTAGCTAACTTTTTAGTTTTCTTGGCAATAAAGTATTTTGTTAGCAAAAAGGTTTCAAGCGTTAGACCAATGGAGGGAGATTGATTAAGAAGCTCTAGTGGTCCATCATTGCTACATAACCTATAAACACGAGGGTATAAGATTCGAAAGGAATTCTTGGCCTTTCATCCCTAGTAAACTCAATGCAGTTTAAATTGAGAATATCCATTAACTTATTTGCCTATTATGAGACATATTTACTACATCTTTGAGTTTTAACATAATTTTATTTAAACAATATGTTCCTGTTCGGCATCTAGTCTTTATGGTTCATGGAATCGGTCAACGATTGGAGAATTCTAATTTAGTTGATGACGTCGGCAATCATCGCCATATCACATCTAGTCTCGCTGAAAGGCACCTTACATCACACCAACTTGGAATGCAAAGGGTACTCTTTATTCCATGTCAGGTGAGTACAATATCCTTTCTTACTTGTACACACTTCCCTTTGTTCTCAGTGGATGATGTGGAGAGGGATTTTCGAGATACGTTATGACTGTCTTAGAGCAACTATTATTTTTAATAAAAATATTTAGTGTACATGTGGTACTTATGTTTTCAACATGAAATTATTTGTGTCAATCTTTATCTATCCTGTTTCTAAATGAATTGACAGTTCGATTATCTTCTAATGAAAGAAAGTTATATAAAAAAGTGCTAGCAACAAAAAAAAATAGCTTAGTAACCTCATCAGTCTAAAATACACTTGCCAACAAAAAAAGAACATGGTAAAAATAGTTTTTGAAAGCCTCAAGTTCTTAAACCTCATGATGAAAATTTACCACTTTAATCTTGAATATGTTAGGGAGAAGTGCTCCAAATCACAAATGACATTGTCTAGTTGAAGACAAACTACTCCCACAAATAGGACCACGGCTTATCAGTCACTTCTCACTTGAACTAAAGAGGGTTTTTGGCTTTTTCTAGAAAAGAACCCTATTTAGGAAGGTAAGGTAATCTATGATGAGCCATTTTGTTTGGGCTGCAATTATTAGAAGAATGCCTATCAATCTTAAAGCCAGGCAGTATTAATCTCAAGTCCTTCCTATATTGTGAGGAAAACATGCTATAAATGATCTCACATAAACGTACTAAATAGTATAGATGTAAAGTAGAATTATATCCTTTTTTTTTGCTTCTCCTTATTTTTACTTTCCTTCTTAATTTTTTTGGTTGATTTTGGTATTGATGGTGAAAACTAATTCATTTAATTATTTTCCTTCAGTGGAGAAAAAGTCTGAAGCTCAGTGGTGAATCAGCTGTCGACAAATGTACATTAGATGGAGTCCGGGGGTTGCGTGTCATGTTAGGAGCAACTGTTCATGATGTATTGTACTATATGAGCCCAATTTACTGTCAGGACATTATCAATTCGGTACTTTGACTTTGTACTTGGATCTTATCATTCTTCTTTCTTTTTCATCTTCTATATTTTTAATGACGCTAGCAAGAATTTTGAACTGATTGGTATAATGTCATTTGTTGTTCTTGAGTATTTTATTTTATTGCTTACTGGCTGGAGCTATTATATGTATCATTCTAGCGAGACTTGGGCTAAGCTTTGTAAAAATAAAATTCTCAAGAAATAATGATTTGTTGTTTTTTTCAGGTATCAAACCAATTGAACAGATTATACTTGAAGTTTCTCAGGAGAAATCCTGATTATGATGGAAAGGCAAGTAGCTTAAAAGAGTTTATATTTATTTTAACTTTCAAAATTTTAATTTAATATAACCAACTCAATTTTAGGTCTCTGTATATGGTCATTCCTTGGGAAGTGTGCTGTCATATGATATCCTGTGTCATCAAGAGAATCTTTCATCTCCTTTTCCAATGGACTGGATGTATAAAGAGAAACTGAAAACCAAAGAATTTTCCACTGAAACAAAGAATCAATCTTCTACCTCAGAATCTTTGAGTAAAGGGGATGCTGAAAATCATGATGCCAAATGTGCCTCTTCAGCTTGTAGAATAGAAGAAATCATTCGTACTATTGATAAGGAATCAATAGGGGGATGTAAACCTTTTTCGAACGAGGAAAAGAAATTGGAAGATTCTTCTGTAGTTGTGGATTCAGTGACATCAAATTTTGATGAAGATGCCTCTGAAGCCATCAACGGACAAGAATCTGTTGGTGAGAAAGGTCGTTTTAAGAATTTAGTTTTGTACTTCTAGAAAAGGATAGCTTGGAGAAGAGAAGAATTTTAACTGTGGAACTTCCTGTTACTCACTTAGGAAGAATGGGTGAACAAGAACATAGCAATGGAATCGATAAAGATGAACTAATCAAATGTTTGAGAGAAGAGGTTGGAGCTTTTGAATTCAAATAGCAATTTTTACTTTTTTTCTTATGCATGGTCATTAATGGTCAATCTTTTTCACTGGTTCAGGTTGATCAGCTGAAAAAGAAAGTTGCAGCATTTGAAAAGCAGACTACATGTACCGGGAAAGAAGTTGGTGAGGATCACATTCTCATTTCACTATTTTGAATGTTTCTCTCTATGATATAAGCATCAAGGGTCATATTTGATTGTTTGTTACATACTCGGGGAAAGATGGGAGGGTGGGATCTGAGGAACCCACATCAAGAAATCCTGCTCCAGTTCCAGATGATCAACCAAAGAGTTATACACCTTATATTAACTATACAAAGCTTGAGTTCAAGGTCTGAAAATGAGTCTACATGTTCTTCAGTTTGTAA
Source organism: Begonia fuchsioides (assembly GCA_003255005.1). NCBI lineage: Eukaryota > Viridiplantae > Streptophyta > Magnoliopsida > Cucurbitales > Begoniaceae > Begonia > Begonia fuchsioides. The sequence goes on along the minus strand of QAOC01035521.1, from coordinate 590,690 downwards.
TCTCATTTTTTAACGTCACATCAAACATCTCTGTAGATATTGTATAACCAGGACCCAAGTATAATCATATGTATATATTTCAGGTCGACACATTCTTCGCTGTGGGGTCACCACTCGGGGTCTTCCTTGCCCTTCGTAACATTCGTATTGGGATTGGTACATGTTTCCTCACTAAATATGCTTTGATAAATTAGATGGATTTTGGACTCACTGTTGATAAAAAGTTTGTGAATGTCAACGGTATTAGGTTGTCTCTCTTAATGCCAATGCATGAACCTGTTTATAGCTTAGATCCCTCCCATCATTTAACTGTATAATCTGGAATCGTTCTTTATCAAGTATTTCTTATGTTGCACTTTTTTGGCCAGAAATACACATCTAAAGCCTTAAATTAGTGTTTAACCTTTATAGTTCTATAACATGTATTTAGCTTTTTTATGCATTCCATTATAAGTTGATACAGAATATATGTGTTTGGTGCTGACTTCATTACATATTTTAAGAAATGACTCTCTTCAATCAATACACTGATATCAACATTAGTAAAGTTCTCTGTGTGGTTTCTTTGTTGCAGTCACAGTAATCTGTGAAATAGACTCATTATATATCTCCTTTCCAGTTTTGATTCGTGGAATGTCTGTTCTTCTCATTTTTTAGTAACTTCTATAGTCAAGAAAAATGTGTATGCTAGTTTGGAAGTTCTTATGAACCTTATTTTGTTGGTTTCCTAATCTTCTTTGAGACAGGCAAAGGACAAGAATATTGGGATGAAGAAAATATCAGTGAAGAGATCCCCGCTTGTCGACAAATGTTCAACATTTTTCACCCATTTGATCCCGTGGCTTATAGGTCTGTCGATGAAATTCGATGTTCTAGCTTCTCTCTCTTTCTCTCGGTCTAAATATTCTTCGATTCTAGTGCAGAATAGAGCCCCTTGTTTGTAAAGAATACTTAAACATCCGGCCTGTAACTATACCATACCATAAAGGTGGAAAGAGATTGCATATTGGATTTCAGGTGCGAAAATCGAGACATTTCGTGCTATAACGTGGGTTTCTCTTTTTTCTCTTGTTCTTCATAACATCACACTTTTTATGAACCAATTCAACGTTTGGACAGGAATTCACCGAAGATTTGACTGTTTGTTCTCATGCTTTAATGAATCACCTGCACACTGTGAGGGTGAGTTCCTTCAAGTTTCATGATCCAATTTGTCCGTTATTCACTCATTTTTTCAAACATGTTTGTCACCTTGGTAATGCTATGATTCGGATTCTCTATCATCTTCTTAACTTTTTTTTTTTCTTAAGAAATGAAATATATTGATAGAAAGATATTACAATGGAAGAGACAGCAAAATCTTCTCGAAAAGTGTTGGGATTTTACTTAGTTTGCCGTAATTTTCATTCCGTTAATAAAAACCAAAGTAAAACAATAATTCTTAAAAAAAAACTTGGACCATATGCGCGTCTAACAATAGTGAAATTAATGTTGTCTCAAGTATCGATATTTGGCACTTTGCTCTTGAAGAAAATGGCGCTGTGATCAAGTATGTAATCTTAACTATCACAAAGTTTTATGATAAAAAAGCATACAAGTAGATTATAGAGATTTGGGAAACTTACCTTTTTATGCATATTTCAAGTACTAAGTTGATGGTATTAAGTTTTGATTATTGGATAGATTAAGGTGCTTACAATTTGTGAATCCAAAAAGGCAGACATGGATGGAGGTACATTGAGGTTTTTCTTTTGTTTCTTGATATAATTGTTCTTTTGAAAACCACTGGCTCTTCTGGTTTGTGTTCTCAGATGATGACGAGAATTCAGAAGTCAAGGAAGAGGTTTCATATGGTGCTCTTATGATGAAACGACTATCGGGAAGTGAAGGTGGACGGATCGATCACATGCTTCAAGTGTGTAAATAGCTATCAAACTTAAGTTTATCGAATTAAGTAATGCTAGATTTACTCTCTTAACATACTGTTTTATTGTATATCCTGACATATTGGGTCGCGATTGATTTACTTAAATTGTATTTAATATTTTATAATTAAAATAATTATTTATAATATTTATTATACCAATAATAACTTGATATGTCAGTGTATACCATAATGATAAAAATATAAATTTAGCATTACTTTATCGAGCTATATGTATTGAAGCATCGATTTCAAGGTACCCTATTGAAAGCAACTTCTCTAACTAAACCTTTTTTTCCACTTGACTATGCAGGATAAAACATTCAAGCATTCGTATCTCCAAGCGATCGGATCTCATACGTACGATCCTGCTTTCGATTAAATGATTTGTAAATCCAAGGCATGTTTTTTATTTTTCTTTACTCATCCTATTCTCAATCTGAATGCAGAAACTACTGGCGAGATTATGACACAGCACTTTTCATATTGAAACACTTGCACCGGGACATTCCAGAAGAACCGAGCTCCATTGTTGAGGAATCCAAAGATGGGACTGATTTGATGGGATGGAGGGATCACCTTGAAATAGCCGAGGAGGAGCTCCCTTTGACATTCTTGGACAGGAATGCCGCGAGGAACTTCTCGAGAAAAGCTAAAAAGATAAGCAAGAATTGATCAACACCAGTTCCCTTCTCAGTGTTCTGTATGATGTTCTATCCTTTTGGTCTCTGTATATAGGAAAAAAACATGTCTGGAAATGAAATGGGTGCTTTGAGTGTTGTATAATAATGTCTCTTGATGAACCAAATGAAACATTGTCATAAAATCCTCCATAAATTAGCAAAAGATGAATTTTAGGGAACCAAATTCCAGAGAACCAAACCGGAACTTGCACCGAGCTGAAAAACATAAGATTAACAGTTCTGTTTTGGTTTATATTTTTAAAAGTCGAACCAATTTCATGTGTACTCACTAACTCACCGAACCGATTCCATCACTTATTTCAAACGGAAAATGTGGGAATTCAACAATTTTTTCATTGAAGCTTCAATCTTGTTTTAATCCCACCTTCTTCTACTATAGTCTGTGATTGAAAAGGAGGGGTAATGGTTTAAAGAGGGTAGTTTTTGTTAAGGGTAGACAAAACCAACCGGCGAACCAAACCCGAACCGATGTACTGGTTGTGGTCTGATTTGTAAAAAACGGAAACCAGAAATTATTGGGTCGGACCGGTTCATTAAAACATAAACCCTGAGGAAGGTTGGTTCAGTCTTTATCGGAGAATCAGAGGTTGGAGAGTTCGGAGAGCGCTCCTCGCCGGCCCCTGCTCGCGTCGCACCCACGTCTCGCCGTGGTGCCGTTGCTCTTCGTCGTCATCTTGGTGTCTTGCTGTCTGCCTGTTTCGCCTCGCTCTTGCAGTTTTTGTCGTCGTCTCGGTCTCGCCTTCGGAGTCGTCGTCTCTCCCACGCAATTGCCGAATTTTAAGTGTTTTCTACTCATTCCCTCGCATCAAACTAAAATTCAGGTACTTTATTAACGTTAAAAAAATTTCTCTATAATTGTCGTGTTCCCCCATGCCTTAGCTGCATCAATAGAAGCATTCTGAGCATCCAATATTTCTTGTTTCTTTAGTTTCTGAATCTATTTTGTGGATATATATAATCCATTATGCAAATCAATGATAAATAAATTAACCACAGTTTACCTTTCACCATTTAAGCTACTGGACTGATGCATTCTTTTGTTCTATTTTATTGTAGATTTTCATTTAGATTGCACAATGATTTGATCCCGTACAGTAGGGCTTTTTTCTGTATTTTCATTTAAACATAGAGATGAAAATCTGCTGAACACATTATGAAGAATTCCATATCAATGCTGGTAAAACTCAGCACAAGTATGAAATCTATCTTCAAGTTTCACCACTTATGAAGCAGCTTCAAAAAATGAGGGGTTGCTACATATAGATATGACAGCCATATGCCGAGAACCAAATGTCAATTATCTTTTTGGTGTTTTAGTGATTGTTATATCCAAATGCAGTTTAAAATTTCAAAACCAAAATCTATTGGTTTGGTCTATTTTGTTTAAAAATCAGATTGGATTGGACGGGACCATGTCCACCCTTAGGTTTTGTATTACATGAATCTATTTATGTGACAAATGTTAGTCTTGAATATTCTATGATGCAGATCCCATAGATACGAGTTCAAGGCTTGAACCTTCTTCCTCACACGACGCATAAGTATACCTTAAAAGCTAATTGCTTTCATTGGACGCAGGTGCTTGGGTCTTCTCCGCGCCTATGGAGGTCATGGTGAAGAAATATCAGCAAAGATTTAAAAAGGTTAAAGACGAAATGGAGCGCTGGGATGAGCTTCAAAATACCTTGATTTCCCTGTTCAGAAATGCATTTTCTATCATTGACAGGTTTCAGGTCTTCCTCGCCCTGTTCTAGTCCTTGATTATTTTGTCTCATAAAATTTCCCCCCTTTGTAATGTGAAATGCGTTGGAGCTATCAGGTTCTTCAAGACCCTAAGAACTTCGGTAACTTGAGTTGTATTGGTGGCGTTGAAGATGCTTTGCTAACTAAGCAGATGGAATCACTGGAGAAAATTTTGCAGTCTATGAGGAAGACTTTGTAGGTGTTTTTTTCTAGATTTTACGGATAATGAAAGCGTGCAAATGTTTTCCTTCTAAAGCCAAGAATATAAAAAAATTAATTTGAACCAATATCCATTTTGATAGAACCAGCAATTGTTATGTGATTCTGGATTCTGCAGTCCTAAAGCTCAACAACTAATCAAGTATCTCTTTTCTTTTTTATTTTAATTGCATCTGATTGTGCGATCACCTTTTGTATTTCGTCTGAAAAACAATACAGGGAAGAATTTCGGATTATAGTTGTGTCTCTTGAGAAAATTAATCGTGATGGTAGACAAATGATTAAAGGTGGTTCTGCTCAGGCATCTGTGAAACAACTAAAGCAACGGGTTGGTATAAAACCTACTTTAACAGATTGCTTGGATGGTCTTACGCTTCTTTACAACATGCATCACTCAGAGTAAGAACTTTCCTTTCTATTTAGGCTCCGTACTTTGTGAATCAAAATCAAGAAAATAAAACAGCCTTGAAAAGTATTGGGTGACCTCAAGTATTTAAGAGTGTCTAGAAAGCCTGCCAACTGCAGTACTTATGGACCTGTGAATTTTTTAGTAGATAGATCAATATCATAGTTGAAGAGGGATGAATAACTATGCTCAAGGACCTATTGATTATTCAACTTTGACTACTAAATTTGATGTTAGGAGCTTTTGTAGTTAGTGCCTAGTACTCTATTTCTCATGATTTTAGTCATTTGACATGTTCTTCCAGAATGTAATTAGATAAACTTTAATGGACATGCTTGCACTTGTGCCTAAAATTGTGTAATATATATCTTAAACCATATAAGAAAGAATGCTTCTCTTTTTTTTTTTATCTCATTTTGGCTTTTTGTTTTTCAACAGGTACCTTCTCAAAACATCTGTGGTTGCAGTGCTTCCTAAACTTGTCTTGAAGCCCAGGTACCAAATGCACCTGTACAATCGATTTTTCCTTGAGAATAAACTAATTTACATGCCCAGTTGCATTCAAAACTTTTTGGTTAGGGATCCCTTATAATTCTATGCTTCAAAACTTACTTATAATCTGTCATTGGAAGTATACTAAATGAAAGCAAGATACTGGACTCTTATTCTTTTTATAGATTGTATTTTATGGCTGTTTAAATGATCGTCTTACTTGTCCTTGTCTAAAGAGTACTTTTCTGCATCATTTTTACTGGCAATAGTTCTTGGCTGTTTATTTCTCCATATATTTTTTATATGTTTTGTTCTTATTTTATCCATCTTTTTTTTTCCTTTGACCAATGATATTGGATTTGAATACTGTACTGGGAGTTTTTGATTTTCCATTGCAGTGCTAGTGTTTCATATTCTCTGCAACAATTATTGGTTGATCAGCCTAACATACCCAGAGAAGAAGGTTTGCGATTTTAAATATTTGAGAACATCAGGCTGAAAATTCAGTAAATCAAACACGGACGGAATTAACTCTTCTTGAAGTACATTGAATGCGATGCTTATGATGAAAACTATAATTTTCTGTTATTTCACTTTGCATAGTTCATTTCAGGCTATGTGGCCAACTGCTATAAACTTTCGCTCAGCCACGTTTTTTTAATCATCCCAATCATTACTCAAATTGTTGTTATTGTTTACTTATTCGAGGCTGTTCTAATATTTTCAACATATGTTGTGCAGTTCAATTCATATTTGATATTATTTTCGCCGAAGACATTTGTTGATCATCCATGAAAGGTTAGTTTCTCAGGACACTTTGCTGGTACTAGATTAATTTAATTTATATTATGACAATCAGCCGAATAACTGTCTTAACAAAAAATAGATAAATATGTCCTGGAGCCCGGAGTGGGGTGGGCAAAACAAGATCGGAACCGTAAACTAGACCGAGATTGTTGGTTTTAATCTGGTCTTAGTTTTAATTTTTAAAAAATCATGATTTATGAACTGATGCCGATTTTTAGGAGTAAAAAATCGTGAAACCGAAACCGGGACTGTGAGTCAAAAAAGTTTTAAAATCGAGTAAAATCCGACTCAAACCCTAATAAAATATGATATAAATTCGCACAATTATTTAAATCTAAATTTAAATATAATAAAAAATATATTTTATTGTTATATTTAATTTTTTTTAATATAAAATAAAAATATGTTAAATCTAGAATAGAATTAGAATCTTGAGTTTCATTTTTAGTTTTATTTTGAAATAAAATTAGATCAAGCCAGCTCGTGGCAATAATTTTGTTAGCAATATATATAAATTAGTTGTGATTTTAGCCTAGAAAGTAGAGTTTTTTAGTCAAATTTGGCTCTATACTGAAGCTTACCCAATGAAATTGCCAGTCCATTGTTCAACAGCAGTTGGAGCAGGAGAAGAAAGCCTTGACATAAACAGTGCAGGACTTGCCAAAAGCTGGCTGGCTGCATGGTGCTGCTGGGCCCTGGGAAAGGCCATAAATGTCGTGTTGTGTTCTAATTTGGTGACCAAATTTATGTAACTTCGGATTTTAGGGACTCAGAAACCGGTCAATAATAGTTTAAAGGAACTGTCTTTAAGCTTGCCGACGAGATTTGGACGGCCCATCGGAATCCCCTTTTAGCTTTATTTTCTGGATTCTGATTCTCAGAAACTTTGCCGGCTGGACCGTGAGTTGTTCCCCGGAGGCCGGAGTTCCAAGTTAGGCTACCATCTGGGTGGACTGAGCTTTGTTTATTACGAAAGGGAAGGCTGGATTACGAAGACCCTCGAAGAAAGTAGGTGAGTTTGTTGATTGTTTAATGTAACCAAATGAACCCAAGTTATTGTTTCTCTCTCTGCAACTTGTCTTCTTCCCCGTCATTTTCTCTCTCTAAACGAAAAGGATAAGACTTTGATGGTTGATTGTCTTCCTTTTCACTCTGCCCGCCCAAGGATCAGACTATAATAATGATATTAAATGTATTTATATCTGCGTCACTCTGTTTCTGGGCGCACTTTACTACCTATAGTGTAGCTCTATCAATGGCGAACTTCACTAAATTGGTCTTCTAGGGGCATAGCTCGACGGGTCTTCAAGAGTCGGATGGCAGGAATCGAATCTAGAGAGAGAGGGGCGTTGGGTTGGGTTTGGAATTTGGAATGGGTGACAGGTTTCAGTAGAAAGCGACCTTGATGGCATTTGTGTTCTAGAATTTGTTTCGATACGCCATTTCTGCCCCCTCTTCCTCCTTTTGTAGTGTTTTTCTTTACTCTCTTTCTCCACGTAGGGTTTCCCTGATCCTGTATCTGAGAATTCTGGAATCGGCTGTCATGGAAGGAGAGGCAGGAGGTGAGTTTCCCGACTGGGAAGTGCTCCACGGCGCGGAGGCTCCTCCCCTGGTGAAACCGTCGGAGTCTTTTGAGGTAATTGGAGGTGACTCTGATTCTGAGGGAATCATCTGGTCTGATTACTTCTCTCTCGATAATCAAGGAAGGTACGTTAAGACTGTGGGGGGTTGCGATGCAAGCAAAGATGGTTCGGTTGGGTCGGACAATCCTAGTTGGATAGATCCTGGATTCGACGATCGACATGGTGGCAGAGCTTCAGCGGAGTTCCGGTCTGACTCAGGAAGTAATCGGTCGGAAGAGCGTAAACTCGGCGACGTTGATCCCAGAACTGGATTGGAGGCGGCGGAGATTATCAAAAGTCAGGCAAGTTTTGAAGAAATGAATGTTGAAAGTGAGAATTTGTTCAAGTTTGCTTCTGGTGACGGTAAATACAGAGATTTGGATGGAAAAGGCGAGCTGGATTTTCCAGAAGCAGTGAAAATCCAGATGGACATCGAAGAGCTTGACGAACTACGAACCCTAGATACGAATTTGGGAACGTTCTGGACGGATTCGTGCTCAGCTAAACTCGGTGATCTTAGGAAGAACCCTGAGATCCGTTTGGATGATCTCGAGAAACGAGGTGCAACAGAGAAAGGAGACGTTTCAAGCAAAGAAGAAGAAGAAGAAGAAGAAGAAGAAGAAGACGATGGTGAACCAGTGGTGGACGAAGAGAAGAAGAAGTTAGAATGGTGGAAAGCTCCATTAGAGGTGTTCAAGTTCTGTGTTTTCAGGGCTAGCCCCGTCTGGTCTCTCTCAGTGGCAGCTGCTTTGATGGGATTCCTAATTCTGGGAAGAAGATTATACAAATTGAAGCAGAAAACCCAGAGCTTCCATCTCAATGTCACTGTAGACGACAAGGTTGATACTTAAGTCTTTTTTTTTGCTCCAATTCATAGCTTGAGAGTATATGCATTTCATGTCGTTTTATTGCAACTTTTTTTCGTTTTGAATCCGCGCAGAAGGTGTCACAGTATATGATCCGAGCGGCTCGTCTGAATGAAGCCTTCATGGTGGTGAGGCGAGTTCCGATGGCCCGACCATCACTGCCAGCAGCTGGTGCCGGGGTTAATGTCAACATGTGGCCTGCAATGAGCGTGATGAGATGATCGTTTTTTTTATTGTTCTTCATTAGATTCTGTGTTCTGGTCATGGGTTGAGCTTGTAATTTAAGATGATGAACATTGTGTATAAATGGAAGATTATATGTTTAATTACATTTGCATTTGGTTTCTCAAATCAAAATTTAAAGCACCATAAGGATTAACCAAATGCAAAAACCAGGCGTTTTTACATCGATATTCGTAAAAGTCTGATTTTAATATAACTTTATTTTATATTTTAAAAATTTTAAATATAACATTAAAATATTTTTTTATTATATTTATGTTGAATTTTAAATGATTTAACATATTTATAATAAATTTTAGTATTTATATCGAATTTCATTAGAGTTTCAGTCATATTTTATTATATTTTAAAACTTTTTTTACTCACGGTCCTTGTTTTATAATTTTTTACTCCTTAAAAATGCGATTTTTTAAAAATTGAACCAAGACCGGATTAAAATCGACAGTTCTTGTTCAGTTTACAATTCTAGTCTGATTTTACACACTCTTATTAATATTTCATTCGCGAATACTCGATGCTAATTGAAGCAAGGGTGGAGAGTTATCGAACATCAAACAAATGGGAGTATAAGAAGCGATGCTCGATTTTTTCATGCATTAAAAACCTGGACACTAATGGAAGCAAGGGTCGATAGCCATAGCCATCCAAGAACATCATAAGCGAAAATCAAATAAATGGGAGTGTACAGGAAGAAAGTCTAACCATAATTTATACTTCGGTTTTGTAAACCAGTCTCAACAGGTTATAGACAGATTTGAAGATGAATTTAGCCACCACTGATTGGTGGTATAATGGCCAGTTCATCACTGTTTTGAACAATTGCAGCGTAAGAAGTGTATTCTTCATTGAGGGCAAGAACCATGCACTCACGTATCTCCTCCAGCTCTGGAAATGTGGTGAAAAGCTTATTTACACAGTCAAGCGTAGTGCTCCCAAATGGCACTTCCAATCGAGTTTCAGCCATGCCTGCAACATCTCTAGCTCTGGCAAATAACAACACCTTTATTTCCACATTTATGGCCTCCACTTCCGCATCCTTTTCATTCTCTGAATTCCCAATTTTACTTCCTCTTTCCATGGTTTTACTGCTTCCACTCCAGCAATGGCCTCAAATGATTCCTGCACTGAAACTCAGTTCAACCTTAAAGAAGACAGATTCTATTAGCATGATCAGAGGCACCATTTAGTCAATTCTTAAACCTGTTTCTACCATAATTAGTCGTGGCCTCTAAAACCAAAGCGAGAACATTTAATCTCCAGAAATAACAGCATTTTTAGAATGCTATTTTCATCCCCATTCGGCAAATTCCAATCCGACACAAACTCAGGACACCAAATCATAATGACTATCGATTCCTTGTTTTAACTTAACGAACTTAAACGGAACATCACCGCAAGGAAACTCCATTCCCGTTCTCCACCGAAGATCAAATCTGCACCTCACCCCCCGGCTTTTACAACTATCGATAACCAGTCAACCAATGTTTGAACCTCAAATGAAGCAAAGTAAGCAAAAAATCCAAAGTTCAAAACAATTAACAATCAGTGTAACAAAATTTGTTTTGGAGCAAGTATTGCACCTGATTGAGTCCCTATCGTGGATAATATCACAGAATCAAAGCAAAATTAAGAAATCTCCGGAGTAAACAATGAGAAAACCACTTGATAATCCAGGATAAGCGAAAGGATTATGAAGGTCGATAAGGAACGGCGGAATCAACGACGAGAACGAATGAATAGAAATTCACCGTTGATGATCGGAGGAAATATCGGCAGCAGATGCGATTGCGATTGGCGGCGAACGGCGGTAGCACTCTCCCAAATTCCCAATCCTTGAAGACTCAAGAGCTCCACCACCGCCGCTTAAATCATATTGATAATAAATTATAAATATTGAATATTTCATTTCACATAATTTTAATACTTTATCTAAACCGGCGGAGATCTCGGTTCAAACAAAATCGTGATTTGTTTTGGCCGGTTTTTGGGAAGTTTTGCAGAACCAACTCAAACCACGGTCAGATGGAATTGTGCAGACCGGGTCAGTTTTGGGAACATCTCAAAATCATTTCGGGGCCAAAAACCATAAAACCAAACCAGACTGTAAGTCAAAAAATCAACCCAGATTGGGTTAAATAATTAACAACCCAAACCCAATTAAAACCAAACCCAAAACCAAATGTCTCAAACTCGGCCCATTTCAACAACTAGATCCAAAGACAATAAAAATGGTTAGACTTTACAATTTTTATAAGAACTGAACCAAATCAGAACCGACCCCATGATTTGGGGTCGATTCCAGAGCCCAAACTCTACAATCACGGTTCCACAAATGAAGCCGAAATCACACCAGGGAGTTCGTAATCGAGATGGATTACTGCATTTATTTCCTGTTGCCAAGTCGCTTTTAATAATTGAGCTAATTAATTATTTATTAGTCATGACGTTAACTGTCTTTTGTTCTCATTGCCAAATCAAAACATAGGTTATAAGACAAAAATAAAGAACAAATGCTACATTTAACGAGACATTTAATAAACTCTCCGCGAATTTACATTTTCAAGCCAATTAATCGTATTTCAATACAAAATTAGGCTCCCCAGGTTCTACTTTCAAGTATATTTTAAGAAAAATAGAAAAACAAACGCAAAATCAATCATACAATGATCCAAGAATGTACCTGCGAAAACCAGATTATGTCAGCAAGCAAACCTCGTCTGTTATTCCCTTGAGATTGTTCAAGCTTTAAAAGGCTAATAAATGACTTCTCTCGAAACTAAATCAAGACTAGAGAATAAGGTGATGAACTTCACGAGCTCATCACACAGAAAGGCACCACTCCCTCCAACTTTCCAACAAAACCCAGTATTTACCTACTCCTGATTTTAACATTCAGAGTCCAGTGTACCTTTCCTTCAGGCAAAGGGATCGACTTTGGAAACCTCATCTGCACTTCATGCTCCCCACACGTGGACAAGGGGGCAACCAGATGCAGGTTCTCGGGTGCTAGTTGTATGCCAAATTGACGTGCCACCTGAAATCGAGAGTAAATCAAAAGTCATGTTTATTTGAGGACTTAAGCCACAGAAAACAAAAAAAAATGACATTTTTGGGTGAATATATCGGTCATAATATTTGAATATGATAAACTCTACAATTAGGGGTGTTCAAAATCAAACTGGATCATGAAACTAGATCAAAATCGAAATATTTAGTCTGGTTTTGGTTGGTTCTACACTCATATTGGTTCTTGTCCGGTTCTGGGTCTAATGTAAAATAACCATTAAATTTAAATTGGACCATTAAATAATTATTAATTAAAATTTATAACATTTTTATTATTAAATTTAATTTCATTATTGAAAAAAGTTTAAAATAATTACGTAATCTATTATCTCATTATACTTTATTCAATGATATTTAAATTTGTAAATTTCAAGACTTTTTTTCGAATTTTAGTTTGTTTAAATTAATTTTTGTAAAAAAAAATATATTTAATGAAAAAAACCAGAACCAGATCAAATATATGATCCGGTTCTGTTCCGGTCTTATTTTTTTAATGATCTGGTTTAGGTGCGTCAATTTTTAGATTAAATTTTTACGGTCCAGTCCTAATTTCCAAAAAAAAAAGGACCACCAACACCCCTGGCTACAATAAACGCTGACCTCGGCCATGAGATCATCTTTAGTCACAGCTAACTGAAGCTCTATTGGCTCATCTTTTGTCGAACGAGAACGGAATTTTTCCTTATTGATTAGTCTCCGTAACACCTGTAAGAGCATTGTAAAGTTAATATAACCAAAAGTCATTAAGTTATATAACCAATATTATGTTCTTGGAATGGAATACAGTCAAATATTGAGTTCTAACAAACCAGCTGAGTTTTATCTAAGCGCTTAGCTGCCCTTTCATATTCTTTCATCTTATCCTCCTTGGTCATCGCCACAACTTTAACCACCTCTTCCTCCACTGGCTGGTAAATCTGAATCAACCAACCATCCAAAGTTCATATTTATGTAACAGGTCACTTAAAGTACATCAACCAGGCACGAGAAAAGCAGTGAAAAAAACATCATTTTGCAGCTAAAAACGACCAAATATAAGAAAAGGGCATCGATAAACCTACTAAAGCAGTAGTCAAACCCTAAACCAAGAATAATAAAAGGGTACAGTACAGGATCCTTTTAGGCTTGAAGCTAACAATGGTTAGCCTTGATGAACCAACTAATTAGCTTAGTCAGTTCATCAACTCGGACAAACACTTTGAGTTGAATCCTTTATGACCTAGACTTTGAGCTCACTGTGTATATCCAAAACACATTATAAATAGAATAGATAAGTTCAGTTGCAAACCCATTTTTTTCTTCATTTTAGCATGGCTTCTTCTGCCTCTTTATCTAGCCTTCTTTATGCTGCATCACACAAGACTTTTTGAAATCCCTCTTTGTCCTGATCTTATTATCGAACTTCATCGTGACAATCCCTAATTGTGGACGGCTCAAAGTTGTTACAGCCATAGTTGGACATCCAATTACCGGACTAGTCTAATTTTCTTTTCAAAGGCGACATTAATCCAGAGTTCGTCTGATGGTACCAAAATTACCATCATTTTTTCCCTGGATATGATCTGTCTGTGTCGAGAGTGATCTCCAATCGATGAGCAACTAAATGAGCAACTAAACTTCAATTTGATCAGATCAATCTAAGAGTAGGTTTTAATCACTTCTAAAGAGAGACTAACTTTCAAGTGAAATACTCCAAAATGGTTAATAAAGGAAAGTGAAACGCTTCCAAGAGATCATTTGCGTGATAAACTCCAAAGCATGGAAGATTGCCAGCTTCTACAGAAGTACTAGTGGACATGATACTTCAGGTTCTAAATGCCCTATGCACATAGTTTGATCCACAACTGTTAAGTATTTATTCCGGCGCAGAGGTCTCACCTTTGAAAAAGTTCGAGCTTTTTATTTACCATAATGTCGGAATTGAAAGGATGAGATCCTAATGTACTCTAAATGTTTTTTTGGTTTAGCTGTTTCACTTTGTGGGGGAATGCCTTGATGTGCAACCCGAGCACATCACGGATTCTACCCCGACTAGCCCAACGAGCCCACTCGATTTTTCTAACTTAGTTGCTCGTTTTGCAGGTCTCTTAGCCTCAGAAACACCTTCCGAGCATGATCGGGAACGGCCCAAGCACTCCATCCCTTGGTGCTCGGCCATTCCTGGCCCCGACGCGCACACCGGACCATGTCCGAGCCTGGCCTATGACACAGCCGAGGCTCGTGACCGAAACACGCCCCGCGCCCAACGGGCGCCCCACGACCCCGACCCGACAACCACCCAAACCTCGGTCGTCGGCCTAGCCGAAGTCCACTAGGGCTTCGGCCCGGCAGAATAAGTGGCCAGCGTGAGGGAATGCACGGTCCGATCCCCTTGGATCGAGCGCTCTCCCACGGAGCCCGACTCCTCGGCCCACCCAACGCCGAGCCCGGCCACATTAGTTTATTTTCAGCATTTAGAAGACTTAGTGAAGAAAGCAAGAAGTCTAAAGACAAAGGACGCTGAACGCACCATTGGAAGCCTAAGATGGCCGAGTCTCTCACAAGACACGGCCCACTATCGGCCCATTCGTAGACTTGGCCAAATTCTATCGGCCAACTTACTTAAATCCTTAAGTATTTTGGTTATTTGGTCAAGGAAAGGAAGAGATTCAGAATCGCACGAGCATATCTTCTTGATGACCGAAGATCGTCCATCGGACGCACGAGCAAGGCCAATCACCGTTCCACCAGCGATCCACAAGGGATTCTCACGCACAAAATCTGTGAACCAGCTGTTGAATCATCATAGGATCTTCAATCAACAGTTTTGCTCAACAAACTCACGGATCCCTTGAAGCTCGCCATGACCGACCGCCGGCTCAGCCCATTTAGACGTGCCCGCACACATACTCGAGTCATCTTCGAGCCATCAAACAACCAGACCGTGCGCTGTCATATGTTGACCACCGAGGAGACTTTAGAAGCCCTGGATCCAGATTGGCTCGAGCCCATCCATCATTCGTTTCGGAGCTCCGCCCATCCGACGCACCCTCTCGGTCAACCACAACACAACCTCGGTCGAACTTCGAACCAACCCGTGAGGAACCCGCATGAATCGGATCCACCGGCGAAGAATCACACATGGACTTCTCCAAAGTCAACATGAAGCGTTTGATCAATCCAAAGGCCGAAAGCTTCTTTCTTCTTAGATAGTTTGTTCAATTTTATGTCTTTAAGTATTGTAATCAATTTCCGTTTTCAATAGAGAGAATTTTAGTAAAAATTGTGCATTGCACCTTCTTCCCGAAAGGATCGAAGCTCCCTCCGATATTTTCCCTCCGGTGAGTCATATCCGGCCGAGTCATATCAACCCTCGAGTGTTCATCGGTGCGTCATATCCGAGAAGACATTCAAGGTCTACCGAGTTCAATACTTTGATCGCTCAAGTATTGAATTACCTACATCCATTACCTTACACCATCTTCATCCTCGAGCCTTCAAACTCCTCCACAAACCGATCCCGATCCGTACATTCACTACCGAGTCATCTCCATATTCTACCGAGTCATTCCACATTTTCCACCACCAAACACCCTCATTCCTATCATATTACGCTTCCGCAAACCCCATCCTAAATTTGCCCGAGCCAATTTCCCGATTGCCGTACACGCGACCTCCCCGGTTACGTGAAAAGCGACAAGTCTAATCTAGTGTGTGCGATCCTGGTTTCTGTAGCACACCATGCCTATATTATCTTCCATGTATATTTTATGGTAGAACTTTTTATTTACCATAATGTCGGAATTGAAAGGATGAGATCCTAATGTACTCTAAATGTTTTTTTGGTTTAGCTGTTTCACTTTGTGGGGGAATGCCTATATTATCTTCCATGTATATTTTATGGTAGTTTAATGAAATTCATACTTAGGAAAAAATTAACTTGGATGGCAATATTCAAATGAAATAGACATAATTTAAAATGATTCAAATTGCAGATCATCTAGTCTGAAGCATAAAACATGACGTGGGCCAAGCAAAAATGTAATAATCTAGTTTTTTTTTTCCAGTAAGTTGACATGAAAGTTTTAGAATACATTAAAGTAGCCAAGAAGAAAGAGGCACAACTAATAAGACCCATTCGGCAAAAATATACCTTCCGCTGCTCCTTGATTAAATTAGCATACTTCTCAATATTTGGTACAGCAAGCAACTTAGGCATAAGGTGGTTTCGAAAATAACCAGGAGCAACTTTAACAGTCTCACCAGCTTTACCAAGCTTGTCTACTACCTTAAAGCAACATAAAAAAACTTCAGCCATAATTCGATGCATATTGAAAGATATAGCAAGGAACAGTTAATAAAATCCATATACTCACTGTTGTAAGTATAACTTCTAATTTTCTGTATCGAACTCCCTGACCAATGTAAAGGAGTGGGTGTAGCATAGGATCAGAAGTTTGAAGATTAGTAGCTTTAACGATCTGTCGAATGGTATTACGACCATAACTGCAGCAGGCCATCCAATGTTCTCTTTCAAACAACCTCCAAGACAAAAAAAGGAGAGAGATTCAATTGAGAGAACTTTTTTATTTATAACGTCTGCATGCCAGAAGCTAGAATATCATATGACAAATGAAATTAAAATGTCCCAAAAAAACCTGGTTTATATAAATTTATATGGAAGAATAATCAATCCAACGTTCCCTTTGAAATAACCTCAAAGACAAGAGAGAGAGAGAAGGAATCAATTGAGATAAAAGCTTGAAATTATTACCCCTGTAGAAGCTAGAATATCATTTGAAGAAAGCTATTAAATGTCACTTCCCACACGGGTTTGGACTTCCCATAACTTAATTTTGCTGTAAGTCTGAATTCTAAGTTTTATGATTAATCTAATATAGAAGAATACTCGCCCATTCTAAAGCTCATTTGATTATTTAAAAATAACAATATGCAAAGAACCATCTATGCACAAGGAATTATGTTTAATCGAGCATTAGCACTAGTTCACGAATCAATTAACCATAATTTCGAGAACCCACTCAAAATTAGTCGTCAAAGAGTACATCTGAAAGGTAAAAAGATGGTGATGTTCAAAGATATCAGCACATTGATTTTATATAAAACTTGAATTCAAAGCTTGCATAGAGAGGGGGGAACCAAATGAGTTAAAATAGAAACCAACACCAATTAAACACTAGCCATTGAAAAAATCTCACAAAAAAACATAAAAAATAGCATGAAAACAGAACTGTGGATAGGCTATGGAGTCCAAAAAGCAGTTGAACCAATCGATAGAGTAACAAAATGATTGACTTACAGAAAAGGGGAATAATGGATAGACGGCTGACTGACGACTGGAAATAGCGATCCGGCGACTGGCGAGAAGAACCCAAAAATAAGCAGCGGCTGTGTGCGGCGGAGTCCTCTGACTATGGCTGCTGCCTAGAAAGTAAAAACACCAGAGCCTGGGTGAGGTTGAGGGGACTCGACCGAAATGTTTTTATTTTGAAAGAAATTCGGTTGTCTGGTTCGGTTAATTAGTTGGGTAAAAAACCAAATACCAAACCAAGGTATAAAACGCAACTCGACCCGAAAAATGTATAATTAATGACGCGATCCGGTCCAACCCTAAAGCTGAAATTCAGTTGGAACCCCATGGGCGGTTCAATTTGTACAACTCTAATCGGAACCCTGGGTCTCGGTAGTATCTGAATCAAACCGATTAGTAAAAACAGTTAGATATTATAATTTTAACGATTATTGTTAACCTAGGTATCATAATTCATCAATAACAATAATAAAAAAGAGAGATAATTATGATTTCATGATAATTATTATTTTATTGATGTTAAAAAAAATAAAAAAATTATTATTATATATTATTTTATTTTCTTTAATTCATTAAAATTTATTAAATTAACAAAAAAATATTTTATTAAATTGACGAATGTTTTTAGATTAGTAAAAACATGATAACATAATTTTTAAAGTAAAAATTATAATAAAATTTAAAATATCGAAGAATTAATTTTAAAATTATAGACTTTAGAGAGTAAATTAATTTTTATTAAAATATTAAAGAATTACATAAATCGTTAGTTCACTCGTGCACGATTAAGATGTAAAATTAAGAGAGGTTAAGCATGAAGAAAATTAAAATTATTTTAATTAGGAAATTTAATTGAAACTACATTAATGGGCACCGTTCGTCGCCGTCTCCGGCGAACTGACCGAGCGAGCGAGCGAGAAGAGAAGGGGAAAGATCGAGAGAGACAGACCTGCCTTGGTCTGAAACCTTTGAAAAATCATATCCTCCGATTCGATTACTTCCTCCTCCTCCTCTTCCTCTCTCCGCCGCCTTCCCAAAGCTTCTCATCGTCGATTTGACCGATGCATTTACTTCTTCATCACATCCTGCTTAATTGCGTTTCTTGTTCAATTCGCGCTTCATCATAATGTCTCTAAATATGAAAACTCTGACCCAAGCCCTTGCCAAGACCGCGGCGGTAATTGAGAAAACGGTACAGACGACAGTTCAGGAGGTTACAGGACCCAAGCCTCTTCAGGATTATGAGCTTCTTGATCAGATCGGATCTGCTAGACACGCTCTCGCATGGAAATTATACACCGCCAAGCCCGCACGCGAGTCTACGCGACCTCAGCAGTACCCCACGGTCTGTGTTTGGGTGTTGGATAAGAAGGCTTTGTCCGAGGTTCGTGTGCGGGCAGGGCTGTCCAAAGCAGCCGAGGATGCGTTTTTGGATCTGATTCGAGCAGATGCGGGACGATTGGTGAGGTTGAGGCACCCGGGAGTGGTGCATGTGGTGCAGGCTCTGGACGAGAACAAGAATGCCATGGCCATGGTAACCGAGCCATTGTTTGCGTCTGTGGCTAATGTCCTCGGGAATGTTGAAAACATTTCTAAAGTACCTAAGGATCTCAAGGACATTGTACGTGATTTTACTTTGCCGAATTGCCTTGATATGATTGAATGCCTAGAGGAATTCAGATGTAGCGACTAGTGAAGCATAAATGACCTTTTTTCAAGAATTTTCGTTTGTGCGAAGGTGCAGTAATTTAATTAAAGAAGGTTTTCCTTGTTGCGCATAAATCATCCAGTGCAGTAGCATTTCTTCATATTTAGGTTACCAATGGGGATCTACTTCAAGTTTTATGCGATTTGAGTGTGAAATAGCTAGCTCAACGGGGGATTCATTTTAATGGTTATCGAGGTTAGATTTATAGATGGATCTTAATTATTTCTTTGGCCATGTCTGATTCTGTGTACCTTTGTAAGAGGGTGTTTTCATCTTTCATCATATTGTTTTTGGCTTGATTTGGACTGTATCATGTCAAGATCATGTATTACAGGGGTTGCATGGTCGAAATGAACTTCTTTATTTGTTATTTTTTTTTACTTTTGAAATAAGTATTTAGGTTACTTTTATGAAGGATGATACATATTCATCACCGTAGATTTAGTTTATAATTTTCATGCTTTCTAAAATAAAGTTCTAAATACGTAGTTGTTTGCTCATGGAGAAACTCTATACTTTCGTTATATTGTTCTGTGACTTGTTGGAAATAATCCTGTTTAATTATTTTCCATAACAAATTCAGCAAATCATAGAATGATTCTGTGATATTTCGATTAGGATTTGAGGCTGATTCATCAGGATATTTTAGGTGATATTTGTTAGGATTTCTAGATTTATTTGCTAGGATTTCTAGATCATTTAGGAAGAGTTTTTTTCTACTTAAAAAGCCTCATGACTTAATGAAAAAGTACCTTCGAGACTTTTTTTTTTTCTAAAGAAAAATCTTCATGACTGGTCGTGAATAAAATAATTTGTAAATGAGGTTCAATGAGATTATTCAGGAGGAATATGTACTATTGTTAGGTAGCTTCCCTTAACTATTAATCACCACTATGTTTTTTGGATGGTATCATGAAAATCATATTTTTTGTTGCATCTCGTATATTATTTTATTAGTGGATTAGTAGTTTATCTTATTATGGATATTTTCTTATTGAAATATTCATTCAGGAAATGGGATTGTTGGAAATGAAGCATGGTTTGCTTCAAGTTGCAGAGTCCTTGGATTTTCTTCATAACAATGCTCGACTTATTCATAGATCATTAGCTCCTGAGGTTTGGATTTTCTACTCCTTGTAATGTCCCTTTTCAGATTGTATATCGACATTCTATTCAGTGAAACTTCAAGGGAGAATGAAATGGAGATTATTTTGTTAAGGATTATTCGGTGTATCCTTGCCTTTGCATGATTGAGTATTATCCTTGCAGAATGTTCTTATTACTTCAAATGGAGCTTGGAAACTAGCTGGATTTTGTTTTGCAATTTCAGCAGAACAAAATTCAGCCGATGCATCTAATGTACATGCTTTTCATTATGCCGTAAGTAAAAAACCTTTCAATGTATTTGTTTATTTATAACCTTTATTTTATTGTTGGTTGAGGAATTTTTCTTATTTGATGATTTTTTGTATATAACACAATCAAATTGTAGTAAATGGCAATTCTCAGAGGAATACCTCTAGTTGGGAATCTAAGATCTCTTGACTTTATTTTTCCCTTTTCTTAGTTACAGATGAGATCATACTCAAAAAGGGATTAATGAAATATGTTATTTTCCTATGATTTTCTCTCTTTTAGTCGTCGATCTATTCTAATGTCAGTTTATGATAAAAGAAAAAGGAGTAATATAGATTTGGGCCTGTTTTAGTCCAATTTGTTTTTGATAATCTGAAGGGAGTGGATTTTATTTTAAAATTCACGATTTATTTCAACTTTGATAAAATATGATATAATTAGTTTTAGCAGTTGCATATAAGTCTATTTTGGTAGGTTAATCCATGTATATTTATTTTATAGATTCATTGGCATGATATAGTCATTCTTCTGACTCTACATTGATTATTTGTCTGCTTTCTTTGACCAGTGCATGCTCTAAACATGTCCACAACAAATAACATATTTCAATTTTTTTAAATCGCTCGTTTGTATATGTTAAGTTTAGTACCACATCATGGCAAATGTAATATTATGTTTCTCCTGGTTAATTTGTCCCCGATGTCTATTGACTTGATTTGAATTATGCAGGAATACGATGTTGAGGATTCTATATTGCCACTGCAGCCATCATTGAATTACACAGCTCCTGCATTGGTGAGGAGCAAATCATCATCAGCTGGATGTCCTTCAGATATTTTTAGTTTTGGATGCCTTACTTACC
The DNA here is from genome assembly GCA_003255005.1 of Begonia fuchsioides. NCBI lineage: Eukaryota > Viridiplantae > Streptophyta > Magnoliopsida > Cucurbitales > Begoniaceae > Begonia > Begonia fuchsioides. The sequence goes on along the minus strand of QAOC01035521.1, from coordinate 569,361 downwards.
ATTTGATTGCTCGAAAACCTCTATTTGACTGCCACAACAATGTCAAAATGGTAAGATGAGTCTTGATTGGATTGCAAAATAATTATCCTCCTAGTTTATGTCTGACCTCTATGTCCAAATTTTTATTATGCCCTATTCAATGCCTCATTAGTAATATGTCGTGGCTATTATAATTTCTTTATGAAAGAGACAAATAAACTTCTTTGAACATGTTTCATATGTTTTGAGAGGTAGATAAATTTACAATTGATGTACGAAAATTGCTAGATCCAGTTTATTTTGCAAATTGATGTTTTTTCTATGACCAAAAGAGTTCTGATAGAGTGATTCTAACCTAAGTTTTTTAGCTACTTTTTTGTCATTTATATATATGTTAGAGATTATTTTATAATTGAGATTTGTTAATAGAAGTTAGAAGAGGTTAACGAAAGTTTAATAGTAATTAATAGGAGTTGGTGAAACTTGAGGTAGGTTGATGGAGTTAGATGATATTAAATGGTTAGGGGGTTGATAGAAAATGTTATTATTGTAGAAGTGATCAAGTGTGAAGGTAGAGATCTCTCGAAATCTCTTAGAGTGTGTAAGTTTTATTACGTTTAGTGTTCAATAAATCAATATGACCATTTCGGTTCTTATCATTGGTAGCAGAGCATTACAATTCTAGGGGAAGATGTTCATCCAATCAGAAACACAACATTAAAGCATATTGTAGTGAAATAATAAATAAGCAAATGTTAAAGGACCCAAGAAAATTGAAAAATTAGTGCAGGGAATTCTTCAAGAACAAATCACAAGTTTTAATATTACACTATGAGCTGAGGCAGACAACTACCAAGAGCAAGGAGAGAGAAAGAGTATTAGAATCATATGGCAGTAGAGGACGTGAAGGAGGCAAGATTCTTTTTACCCAAGAAGTCCTACTACGAAGATTGAATTTAGAAAATTTCAGTGACAGGGATTTAGATAATTGGAGCTACAAAATAGATAAATACTTTTTGATTAATCGTCTCATGGAGCAAGAAAAATACTGAGAGTGGTCGTTGCCTTGTGGGCCCTTCGTTATCGTGGTTCCAAAGAGAAAATATGTATCAACCTTTCCATTCGTGGTGGGATATCAAGAGGAGATTGTTCGAAAGGTTTGGAAATTAAAGAAATTGTCCGAGCTGTGATCAACTGCTTTCCTTAAAAACATGGAAAAATCGAGGAATATAGAACTCAGTTTGAGGAGATTTTATCCCGATTGATTGGAGTTCCAAAAGAAATCCTTTACAACGCATTTTCAACCGTTTGAAGAAGGAAGTGAAGTCGGATATTAAGCTAATGAAACCCAAAGGCTTAAAGGATTTGATCAGTTTTTCCCAAATTGTAGAGAGAAATAACTTGATTAATTTTGAAAAAAAGAGAAGAAAAGATCAAAAGTAGACAACAAGAGGGAACTTTTTCTTGCATTTCTCTTGATTTGCCTATTGTCACTTTCTGGTGCTGTACTTCTGTAAGCCCTCTTTCAGATGAAGCGACGTACTTTCTTTCTGACTGACTTTAGCATAGGCCTTCGCCACTTCCTTTCTTCTTATAGCGCTTCGCCCCTTGAATCTATCTACTCCGGCTGATATGAGAGACGATGCAAATCTTGAAAGATCAATCAATGGAGACTTCATCGTTGGTTTTGTTTACAACCGATAAGACACATGAAGGAACAAGAATACAACTTCCAGTAGAAGAATTTCAACATGAAATTCTGTGCAGTGATCGAGAAAAGGTGAGGAGTGAAGAGAAGATCCAAACAAATGGGGAAAGAAAAAAATGGAGCAGTGCCTGAAGAGAAGTCACAACTATGATCATGAGCGAAGAAACAGAGGTAATGGTTCAGAAATTTTCTTTGCAACTGGAGGAAAGGTAACCGTCAGTGGCAAAGCTCAATAGTCCAACGACATTATCTGGCCTAATTGGGTTAGTCAACAATAAGCTATTTATATTTGATGGTTCATAGGAGGAGTTGACTGAAAATGTAGGGAAAGAAGATAGAGATCGAATAAAGGGTAAGGCAATTCTGAGCAAGAGGAAGCAGTTGGATTTGCTATGAAAGAAGCAGAACAATCAATGCTTATTTCTGGAATAGTTTAATCAGATGGGTGGTGAAGTTTGGGAAAGAAACCATAATGAAAAATAAGATGCTTGGTTCATGTGCGTATGGGCAAGGCTTGGCTGTAAAAGTGATTTAGATGTTGAAGAAAAAAGTTAGGCCATGTGAAAGTGATTTCATAACATTTGAGAAAAAGAGTGGGCCTAGAAGCTCAACAACCAATTCGAAATTATGTTTGGAGTTTGGGTTCATTGTGTGAGCCAAATTCTAACTTTGGAGCATTTGGATTCATGATTTCTTCATTTAAATATGAAATTAGGGATGTCTTTATGATGACCAAGGAAACAAGTTATTTACTCAAGTATAGAAGAAAGGTGAAATTCAAATCATTTATAGTCATGACATGCTAAGAAGATGTGAAGAAAAAAATTATTTTCTTTTTTAAACATCTTGAGAACAATGTGTGTTTTTTAGTAGGAAAGAATTCTTAGGGATTGTTTTGTATGTGATATTTGTTAATAGAAGTTAAAAGAAGTTAATGACAACTTAATGATGGAGTTATCAAATACTTAGGTGGTTGATAGAAAGGGTTATCGTTGTAGAAGTCATCAAATGTTGAGGTAGAGAACCTTCGAAATCTCTCAAAGTGTGTATGTTTTATTACGTTTAGTGTTCAATAAATCAATAAGATCATTTTCATTCCTATCACTATATTACAAGACTAGTTTAGCAAAACTAGACCTTTTACATAGTTTTGGGCTGTGCAGGTTTCTTAGATCTTCTTGATGGTATGAAAACATTGAATGATGCTTAAAAATTGCGTTGAACAATAATCTGTATAATCCTATGCTTAAGTCTGTTATGTGTTTAAGGTTGAAAAAAAATTGCTTGTTCTTTTCTGCTGACCAAAGTTAAGTCTTGTTTGCTTCTCTTGATAGTACATGAATTCTTTGACATATTTATCCAATGAGGCATTTTCTCGTATTCCACCGGATTTAGTTCCAGACTTGCAAAAAATGCTCTCTGCCAATGAATCTTTCCGTTTGACAGCAATGGATTTCACTGGTAATTAATTGCAGTACATTGCCAATTAATATACAGCTTTTATAACTGAGGTGATTTAATTTGTGATGCTAAAGGTAAAACTGTTAAGATCATTTGACAAAATGAACAAAGAACGTTTACCTTGTCTGAAATGTATTTGATATGAATGAGATTGTTTATCATTTTTTTTTCTATGGGATAATCAAGACGTAATTGCATAAAACCTAGTAACTTGTGCATATTGTTACCTTTGTTATTGTAATTGAGTTACTTGAGCACTGAAAATGATTGCCACTTAACTGTTTTTCAGCTTCTCCATTTTTTCGAGACGACACAAGGTTGCGGGCGCTTCGTTTTCTTGACCACATGCTTGTATGCACTTATAAGTTTACTCAATTTGGAATAATGGACTTATAAGTAATATGTTAATGAAGCACCCTTTCTTCGTCTAGGAAAGAGATAATATGCAAAAGTCAGAGTTTTTAAAAGCTCTATCGAGCATGTGGAAAGATTTTGATTCTCGCGTTCTGCAGTATAAGGTTTGAGTTTTTCTATTTCAACTAATGTGTAATATGTTTGCTTAATCATTATATTTATTAGAAGCAATTTGAAAGATGCAAAATAGAATTGAAACTTTTATAATATTTTGTCCTCCCTTCTGATCAATAATTTATTTTAGATTTTGGTTCGAACTCATTATTAAAGTCTCATTGATTTTTAAGAATGGGTATATGGTTAATAGTTTGTGCAGCCAGCTGCACGCCTTATTTGTATGTCTTATTTGTTCTCTTCTCATTCAAATTTTTTGAAATATTTATTGAAGTTTCATTGATTTTTAAAATATGGTCTGAGATTAGTAGTTTGTGCAGCCAGCTGCACGTCTCATTCTTTTTTTTTCTTTTTGAAAAATTTANCTCATTCTTTTTTTTCTTTTTGAAAAATTTAGATGGTCCTTTTTTTCAGGTCCTCCCTCCTCTTTGTGCTGAACTTCGTAATTTGGTAATGCAATCAATGATTCTTCCCATGGTTCTTACAATAGCAGAATCTCAGGTATTTACTTCTCAGTATTCTCTTCTATGAATTTCATTTGTCTACATTTTTAATGTTCCTGAATTTATTGGTTAAAGACTATTTAATGTAGAATGATTGGAAAGAATTAGTTGAAAAATATTATTTAGAGAATGAATTTATAAGATTGAGATCAAATATAAGAGGAGAAAATCTCAAAAAAAAATATAGCTAATATTTTTACTCATAAGTTAATTTACCTGACCAAGGATACAGAATCATTGGCTTGCTTTGTTTTTAACCTGACTATACATTTTTTAAGCGCTTCTGAAAGCTCTCATGTTCCTTGCATATTTGCAATTACGTCTTCCATCCTACACTGTCGCATTTAAGAATGAAGAAAACTGCAATCATGTAAATTTAATGATTACTTGAGAATAAAGATTCAATTTAAAAAAATTTCTACTGATTGAACCGTTACTAGTTCTTTATGCAGATAAGGTGAAAACAAACTATCATCGGATCCAAAAGCATTTTTAATTGAATTCTCTTCACAGCTGTATTGTTGGCCATAATCAATTTTTAAGCTGATAGAAAATTTCATTGTAGGATAAAAATGATTTTGAGCTATCGACACTCCCGGCCCTTGTACCTGTTCTTAGTACTGCTTCTGGTGACACACTTTTGCTACTTGTGAAACATGCAGAGCTGATAATCAATAAGGTAGATTTATCACTAAGTGTTATTATCACAATTTTAGTCTGAATATTTTAAGATCTTCTCTGATTAGTGATAAGCAGGTTTTTGTTCTAACTTTGATTTCTATTAACTTTTTTATTGTTTAATTCCTGTAAAGGATCATGGCATACTGAATGTTTGTTGCGTATAAATGAATGAAGTGCTGGAAGGATCCATGTTAATGATTTTGAGTTTTTCTTCTTGTTCTTATTAATTCAGGATTTATAGTGGTAGCATAAACTGTGCACAATTAGGGAGGGTAAGATATTTTCTCCATGGTAATGAAAGAAAATTGTACATCCTTCAGTTGGTGAATGCGGTTTTTTCTAGAATAACACCTACTTTTATTAAGTAAATAGGTTGCGCAGTTTGCTCAATATTTTGTTAACTAGAAGCGTTTTCCATGCTGCGATGTTTGTGAAGTTTTTTAACATTAGTCATTCTATTGGACCTGTAGGCAGTCTAAACGCTTCAGGATGATAACCTTGTCAACTTTACGCCCCTTTTAATATTGTTTTATTCCTTGTTTCTTTCCTTTTCTGCTCATTATATTTTACAACTGTACGGTTGTAAGTTAATATTTGGCTGTACTTTTATTTTGCTAAAATAGACTAGCCAAGAGCAGTTAGTAGCTCATGTTCTTCCATTGATTGTTCGGGCTTATGATGATAATGATGCTCGGATTCAAGAGGAAGTTTTGAGAAGATCTTCATCCCTTGCAAAGCAGCTTGATCTTCAGGTGACCTTTCCAAGAATTTCTCCATATTTTGTTGTAGCATTAGAGTGAAAGTTGTTCACGAACCTGATTAAAGGTCAATCCCTCTGGAGTTTTCCTGTTCTTAAAATTAATTACCTCTACTGCTTCTTCTGTATACATTGTCCTATCTCAGTGTCCTTGTTACTTTGTCTTTAATTTCAGACCTACCGTCTGTTACCGACGCTTTCGTAGGAAAGAGTTATTCTAGAAGAGTCTAAGTATTTATTATTGCTTTAATTAACTTTTGGGCGTTTTAGTCTTTTCGCTTTTAATTCATTCTTGTGAGTTTATTTAAAGGGGGTTAACTCTAATTGCAGGACAATCAAGAATTTAGTTTTCAATTGTTTTCTTTCTTTTCTCTCCCTGCCCTAATTCCTAATGGTCCCTCGAGGGATGGTTACCCGATTTCAGGGTAAACAACCCGAGAACGATCCTAACACAGTCAGTTGGATGCATCTCGGTTTATAATTGGTTCTCAGTCCATGAATTACAGTTGTTATTTTTTTTATAGTTTGTACTGGTGTTCCTCATGATTCACATTAAATAATTTCTCTCTTCATTCAATCAACAATCGACAATCATTATCACTTTTTATCTTGACATAGGCTGTATAATTAGACTCAGTATTTGAGTTGCAAACCTTTTTAAGAAAAATAATACGTTAAGGCTTAAAGACCTCCAAAAGAGGTTCAGAAATTTCTTCCTAAAATGCTTAAAAGTTGATGTTTATGCTAAATTTATCTTGTGCAACTTCAACGACCTCCTTCATGAATGAATTGATTATTATTTTGATCTTTGACTGTAGCTGGTAAAACAAGCTGTTTTGCCTCGTGTTCATGGCTTAGCTCTCAAGACAACAGTTGCTGCGGTACGTTATCTGCTAATTTAATATTTGATTATGTTCTCTTAACAATGTTTTTATTAATTGGGTTGGTTTTGTTAGTGTATCCCGGCCTAAGATTTTATGAGCATGTTTCTATTAAACAAAATGTGATTTTGATGTTAATCTTTTGATGGACATAAGTGGGTGTACTCTTATAAAAAATTATAAAAGGTTTGAGCACTATCAGTTTGATGAACGACTTTTTTATACATTTGGAGTACTTATATTCACTGCCTATTTTTCAGAAAACAGTGCAGTCCTTCCCGTTCAGCTCATAATTAGAAACTGCCGGTTTAGCAGTTTCATGTCTCTGCTTTGTGAGAATAAAAGATAATATATCCAGTGCCAAATAAAAGTTCAGTGAAAAACACTACAAATTAAATTTGCTTACGATTGGTTTAGCATATGTATAGTTTATGAAGTAATATAAGGATGTCACTGATTCTTGGTCACAAATTAGTCACTGATGGCTGGTGCAAATATATGAGATTTCTGTATTACTTCTGTAAAAGACGACTTGTCTTGATGAATAATCTTGTGAAGATTTTTGAACTGTTGGACGGCCCAAGTAAAAACAAAATTAGACAATGTCTCATGGTGGAAAGCAGTGTTAACTATTGCCTTGAGTGGGGAATAAATAATTTACTAAGCGTGAAAACCATGATTGTTTCTGTACACTGAATGCCTTGACATTAATGGAATGATTACAAAAAAAAATTGAAACATTCATGCCAACGAAACTACTAGACTTTCAAATTTTAAACTCCATGTGAATCTGGATTTACTCCTATTGCAGGTCAGAGTGAATGCTTTGTTGTGCTTAGGCGATTTGGTTAATGCACTCGATAAACACGCAGCGCTAGACATCTTGCAAACTATTCAGCGCAGCAGTTGATCGTTCTCCACCTACACTCATGTGCACACTTGGTGTTGCAAACTCGATCCTAAAGCAGGTACTGTCTTTATTTATTCCCTGGATTATAAACGATGAAGTCTTATTATTATTTTTATGTCCTGATGCAGCATGGAGTGGAGTTTGTTACCGAGCATGTACTTCCGCTGCTCATGCCCCTACTAACTGCTCAACAGTTGAATGTTCAGCAGTTCGCAAAATATATGCTGTTTGTCAAGGACATTCTCAGGTTTTACATTAGTGTATAACATTCATCAAGTCTCTTTTGTATCACGCACATGCATCTTCATGCTTTTGTGATTACTTGTTTCATTTTTATATTTAGTCCCTAATATGTAACGTTTTTGCATCCCAGGAAGATAGAAGAAAAGCGAGCGGTGATATTGACTGATTCTGGAATGCCAGAGGTAAAATCATCGGTTCCCTCTAATGGGAGTCGGTTCCAGTCGACCAACAAGCATATTGGCCCTCTGCCTTCTACAAAGAGCAGTCCTGCCTGGGATGAGGACTGGGGCCCTACTGCCAGGGGAACCAATACTCAACAAATTTCTACAAATATTCCTCCTGCTTTGAGTACTCAGTCAAATCAAATGCAGGCAACCGCGTCTACAAAAACTAGTAATCAACCTGCTATTTCTTGCACGCCAGTGGACATTGAATGGCCTCCTCGATCCTCTTCTGGAGTGACCTCCCAGTTAGGTGATTCTGTAAAGCAACCAGTTGCTGGTGGGCCATCAACCAGTTCAAGCTTTGGCGATGTGGACCCATTTGCAAACTGGCCCACTCGCCCTAGCAGCTTATCTAGTGCATCTAAAACCTCCAGTAATGGCTCAATGGGACGATCTGTAAACAACAGTGAATCTAACACAAGCGCAACTAGGCCCATTGACCTCGACTTCCCCAGTAGCAGCAGCATGAATTGGACACTCAACAACCAAAGCTCATCCGAACAAAAAAGTTGGAATCAAGGAAATTCGGCGATCAATTCAAGCAATCCTGCAAGTGGAGCTTTCAGTTCCCAGAACTCAATCAGGATGCAGAAACAGAACCATGAGGTCGTCTCATCTTTAAGTAATTATGCAGAAAAGACATCCACCGATCGAAGATCTTTAGGTGCACTCAAACTTGCTCCACCTCCCTCAACTGCTGTTGGCAGAGGAAGAGGAAGAGAGAGAATTTCATCTGCGCGTCCCAATAGCGCGAAATCTCCATCCGAACAGCCTCCACTTTTGGATTTGCTGTGAGTGATGGAGTTGTACATGTGTTAGTTTCTAAATCATAAAAACAACTGATGTTGCAGATTGTTCATTTTAGAGAAGTCCATTCCACCTGGCTCAGAGACAGATTCGATGAATTATCGTAAGACCCAAGGTCACATTTTTGGTCTATGCAATGCAGCAGCTCCCGCGTGCCAAGGTTTGTCTTCTATTTTTTTTGTCTTATAACATTGTCACAGTTGTCCATTCTTGTAATGTTTTTGGCTCATTCATTGCAAATTGCAGTTAGCATACAACATATTTGTCATGACTGTACATTCAATTTTGTCCTGGTTGTTGGTGACTGGGTGTGAACAATAAAGGTTGTGCCTATTTTCCCTTTTGTTGCTTCCGTTCAAGTCTTCCTGACTTGGCATCATAGGCTCCTCCAGGTATATATATATATATATGGTTGTTTTGAATACTTCATTTGTCGGCTTTTCTACCAGAGTCATTGTACTTATAGTTGGAGCAATTCGAATAAGCTTGTCTTAGAAGTGATGTTTGGAGTATTGTTAAGTTACACGGATCACATTTTTATGAACTTCTAATAATGGCTTCGTTGAGTTTTCTAGGCAGATGTTTGCTCATAGGCTATGGAAGTATTTGCTGCAGTTATATCGAACTATTGACACCTAAAGTTCTACCATAATTTAACGTTCAATTTGATGAAATGTAACGATTTGTAGAGAGAGTCAAAGTTTATAATATATATTACTTTATTGGTTAACCTCGGAAAAAAACTAAAATAACTGTAATAATGGAATATTGCTCATTGAATTTCGTACAACAGATGTCCGCCGAATTTGAGAATGTATGCAGGTTATGGGGAGATTATTTAATTTATTGAAGAATACTTAGTCTCTAAATAACAATTAAAGAGTGATTACGGTAGCTCAAAGCAAGGTGCTAACACCACCATATTCCTACATAAACAATCATGAATTATTTCCAAGTTGACTGGGGTTGTAACTGTCAAGCATTCCAAAATCAAAGTTCTACCTCGGGTGTTCGAGTCGCCCATCTATCAATCATAAGAATTTTGGTCACGCCCGTCGTGTGTGAAGGTGTTGTTGATTAAATAACTTCGGGCATGTTAATCAGCATTGTTAGTCAACGTAAATACAACAGAAAAGGAAAGAGTGATGTATAAGCATGAACAGAGAGGAATGGGAGATAATAAAAAGCAATCAATCAACTAATTCAATTCCCCACTCAATCAAATTCTTAGACTTTAATCCAATCCTGATTGCGCCACTCATTTCAAGAGGAATTATGGCTGATCAATCTTGTGCTAAGTTCTCTATCCATCCAAACACGACCCGTATTGATGGACTTGCTGTTCTTCAATCCCGAGCCATTACATTACCTTGTATAAACTAAGCTTTATCGACAAAAATGAAATCTCTAGGACTGCAAATGAGGAATTCGGGGTTGACCCTGCATCAAATTATGGATCGTCATACCGTGTGTCGATGGAAGTTTAGCATTTACAATGTGAATGGCAATGGAGTGCATGGCTTTTCTAAGCATTCCAAACTTCCTCCCCCATATCAAAAGCTTTGATCATAATCCACTAATTGAAATCGTCAAAAACCACCTAAACAATTGACCTTCCAAACAAAAAATCCTGCAAATGAGGATTGGAGAGAATCAGCATTTCGAGTTTGCTATAAAAAGGTTCCAAATCTTCAGAAGAAAACAATGAAATCCAAACAAATTCCTTATTTTTTTCAGGGCTGATTTGAAGTTAGTGCAAAGAAGAAAACAAATATGGCAAGTATGAGAAATGGAGCTTTTGAAACCTGGGTGATGTTCATATTATTCATGAGCTTGGGCAGAAGAGTGAGTGGCGCCCCCAACTACAGAGAAGCTCTTGGTAAATCCATATTGTTCTTCCAAGGACAAAGATCTGGGAGGCTTCCTTCTTCCCAGCAGATCACTTGGAGATCTCATTCTGCCCTCTCAGATGGCAGCCTTGCCAATGTATGCCTTTTACTACCATTTATCCAACTTTTTTTCAAATAAATAAGGACAGTTCTTTGCATGGAACTAATAATCTGATGCTCCGTCACTAAATGACCTGGCAGGTGAACTTAACCGGAGGGTACTACGATGCCGGAGACAATGTCAAATTCAACTTTCCGATGGCTTTCACCACAACCATGTTGTCTTGGGGTACCTTGGAATATGGAGGGCTAATGGGATCTGAGCTACAAAGTGCTCGGGCTGCAATCCGTTGGGCTACTGACTACCTTCTAAAATGCGCAATAGCCACCCCCGGCAAGCTATATGTTGGGGTGGGGGACGCAAACGCAGACCACCAGTGCTGGGAAAGGCCAGAGGACATGGACACGGTACGAACAGTCTACTCTGTCTCGCCCACCAGCCCTGGTTCAGACGTCGCCGGAGAGACTACGGCTGCACTGGCGGCTGCCTCCATGGTTTTCCGGAAGGTCGACCCTGCATATTCACGGCTCTTATTGAGCACTGCAAAGAAGGTGATGGAGTTTGCTGTCACATATCAAGGGGCTTACAGCGATTCCCTTAGATCCTCAGTTTGCCCATTTTACTGCTCTTATTCTGGATACAAGGTATTATCCAAACTTAACTCTTCAGATGGACATGTTCTCGGCTGTAAAATGCAGTTAATTTTGAGAAATGATGAAGGATGAACTGGTGTGGGGAGCTGCATGGCTTCTGAAAGCAACAAATGATGCAAAGTACTTCAACATGGCCAAGACTTTTGGAGGGAATGATGCGACAGACATCTTCGGCTGGGACAACAAATATGCAGGGGCTCATGTCCTCCTCTCCAGAGTAATCTAAAATCACAGAAACTTTTAATGCTCAGCAATCACTTTCTGGGTATTGTTAAATCTATCTTTTTTCTGCAGTTTTACTTGTTGAACAATGACAACAACTACGCCCAATACAGACAAAAAGCCGAGGAGTTCATGTGCCGCATTTTGCCCAATTCTCCTTCTTCAACTACTCAGTACACTAACGGTTATAATTCCTTTTTCCTTCTTCAATTATAAGTGCTACAATATAAGAAAAAAAGCTGATTTTATGTGATGAGTAAATGATTAGAAATCATATCAAGTGTTTGAGAATGAGTACATGCATATTTGCAGGGGGGCTAATATGGAAGTTACCTCAGAACAACCTTCAATATGTGACTTCCACAACATTCCTACTCACCACTTACTCCAAGTACTTATCTGTCTCTAAGCGAAATTTCAACTGCGGCAGCCTCGTTGTCACCTCTGGCACCTTACAAACCCTTGCAAAGAAGCAGGCATGTCACAATCCAAAAGCAAATAACTTTAGTGAAATAAGGAAAGAAAGAATCAAAATAGCAGAAAATCTAATGGCTTTATATGATCTTTTCAGGTGGATTATATATTAGGGGAGAATCCATTGAAATTGTCATATATGGTAGGATATGGAGCAAATTATCCAAAAAAAATACACCACAGAGGTTCCTCCATGCCATCAGTGGCAAGCCATCCACTGCCTATAGGATGTTCTCAAGGCTTCCAGCAATACTACTATTCATCTAATCCAAATCCCAATATTTTAACAGGAGCCATAGTTGGAGGTCCAAACCAGAATGATGTCTATACAGATGATAGGACTGATTACAGCCATTCAGAACCTACCACCTACATCAATGCCCCCATTGTTGGAGCTCTTGCTTTCTTTGCTGGAAAGGCCAGTTGATGGGTTCAGACTCTCTCTCCTCCTACATATATACTCATCTGTAAATGAAGGAGCATCCTCATCTAAATATGCAAAATTTACTGTTCATTTCTAGTTTTAGTATAGTGCTCCTGTGAGCTAGTAATACAAATTACAGTCCAATACATGGGAACTTGCCACATTGTCAACCCCTGCAACATTCTAAGTATAAAGATTGCAATAATAATGCACATGTTAGCAAGTATTTTTTTTTTCATAATGCACGTGACTACGAACACAAAATTTTCATCGGATAGAAGACTAATATACAGTTTGATTCTACTTCACTACAGTTTCTGCCAACCAATGTAAAAAATAGTTTGATTGATGCAAGATCTATAGTATTTGATCATAAGCTTCTTATCTCATGCATCCAAAATGCTAGGAAGTATTAAAAAAGAGAATATATTATTAGGAACTATATCCTCAAAGATGGAATTCTTCAGATTTCATTCACAAACAACAAATCAATATAATATGTACACATTACCCACATATTCACACGAGAGACTTTGAAGGCTCTCACTTCCACTTAATATGTTTCTCAAGTACTTCTTTCTATCCCTATCTTATCCTATTTATACTCAGAGTCATCCATGATACCTACTCTAGAACCATTATAGCAATTACCAAAGGACGGATAATTAATCTACACTAAGTAACTTCAAAAGATAAAATATTAGCTTAATAATTTTAGACTTCCTATTCAACTAATTAGTCTCAAAACCATCAACCAAGTTATTTGTTTTTTATCAAAATGGATGGGAATTTCAGTTATTTGTAAACATAGGGTGAAATTCAGGTTATGCACACATACTAAGACAAGATTAAAGGGAACAAAAAACTGTCATACATGTACAAGACTTTTACAATAAAATTTCTTTCACTCCTAGAAAAGTCTAGAATGGTAAAGCAGTCTAAGGAATACTACTAATAAGCTCTAGCTACAACTAGACAAGCAATACATTATGATGCCACGGTAATTACTATGTCAGCAACTGACCAATCTTCCACTATCCATCGGGGTTTCACACAACTAGACCACTACCCATTGTCATGTTAAAAATGATCACAAAGTACTTGAAAAGACATTGAGTCCAAAAATCTCAATAATCATAAGGAGGGTAGTCCACTGCAGTGTTCGTATCATAACGGCGAAACCTAGAATAGCTCATGTTTTCCATAGTTGCCCTGAAATCTCTTTGACTATGCTCGAAATAGTTGCCACTTGAATGGGATCGATACCCATTAGACTGATTGATTAGATCAGGATGAACTGGCTCTGAAAGTGAATCGTTAAAAAAAATTAAGTATGCAATGCCCGCAATAATGAAATCATTAAAGGAAAAGAAAAAGAAACAGAAATGGGAGAGCAGTAAAGTAATATCACCTTGTTGATAGATCCCTGGATAAGGTGAAAACCCGATTGGTGTAGAGGGGTGCTGAGGTGTCTTTGCATGATTATTTGATGCAAGATCAGACCTTGGTTTGATTGATAGATTAGATGTGGAAGTAACTTTTCCATTTGTGTCTGGTGATGGCTTATCTTGTCCAGATATCTGTTTGTCAAAACCGATTTGTAATTATCTGCTGATTTGAAGCACATTTGAACTAGATATCTAGAAGTCTTGATCCATGTAATCACAAGAGAACAAAGAGCAGTGACTGTAACTCTAATCATTCAAATCTATAACTAACAATAGAATCAACCCCAAAATGTCACCAAAAGGCTGGCAAATTCTTGAAAGAAGAAAACCCACATAATTGAATCCTCATACATGATACATCTATAAAGGAATCATTCGAATATGTTGTAAAGGAGCATAGACCCATTCAATTTTTAAAGAAAATTTATGAAAAGCACAGAAAGCCCTAAAAAATACGAAATCTGGAAGACTATTTTGACGTAGTAGGCATAAATGGAGAGGAAGCGCACCGCAAACCTCAGAGTACGATTATAAAGCTTTACAAGACCAGAGAAAAGCTTAATAGCATAATCAGCAACCTCGGCTGTTTCGTATTCTGCAAAAGCATAACCTTTGGGTTTCTCTTTCTCCTTGTCTCGAGGAATGTGCAGGTCGACTAAGCGGCCAGCTTGAATGAGAATATCATACAAAACTCTCTCACTCACTTTCTCGTCCAAATTACCTAAGCAATAATATCACAACGCAGTAAGAATTGTAATGAAAAATTCGGGGTTTGTCTTCACAGCCGCGACAAACAAACCAGAAGACTGAAAAGCCAAGCGACGAAATGAAAAGCAACGAATTGTAGGTGGCAGTGTGAACTGACCAATGAAAACGGTGGAATTCGATCGTCCTGACATTGATGATCCGAAACTGGAGATCCTGCTGGCGGGAAGTGGAAACCTTGCGGAGACGACGTTGTAGAAACCGGGTAACTTTCCTTTTAACCTTCTTCAGAAAAGAGATGGAACTTGGACGAAAGCAAAACCTTTTCATTGGCCTGAGAGGCTCCATGCCCGCGTCGACATCGAGATCGAACGGCTGGGGCCCGACCCCCCGCCCCTCAACAGTGGGCAGGGGACGCGTGGCCCAGGCCCACGTGGCTCCCGTCCTTAGGATGTTCTAAAAGTTCAATCCAATATAAATTGAGAATATCAGCCGATATATGATGAAGTTCCGTTAGTTGCAGAATAATAAATATGAGTCTTTTATCAATTCTTCGACACCCTACTGATGCCCCCTCGTCGCATGAGCAGGGGGGCGTACTCGTGGGGTTGACCCTGCTCCTTTGCACCCCTGACTAGGGATGTCAAACCGGGGTGGACCTCCCTGCCCACTCCCAGTCTTCCGGTTGTGGCCGATCTGTCTTTTGTAAGAAGTTTTTTCAATATGTTTTAAAGTTTGAGATTTTTTTTATATATTTTTTAAAATTTGAGAAATTTTAGCCTATGATCAACTAACGAGAAGTTTACCAAAAAGTGCTGCTAAGCAAGAGTTTCATCAGTCTAACGACCAATATCATGTAAGGAGGTTTGAACTTTTCATAGGTGGTCGGTTCTCCCGAGTGTAAGCAATCACATATTCACATGTTACCACCTGTTGTCGGCGACAAGGGCATTTGGCTCTGCTTACAAGTTATCCAAAACAACATACCAAGTCAAGCGATATCTCTTGCCTTCTCCTACATATCTTGTACTAAAAAGCTTCACTTTTTAGACATTAATTTGGGTTCTTTTTCGGTGCCCATTTCTTTTCTTTTTGTGTTGGAAATGCCAGTGTTCGTTTCTTTAACAAGCTTATGACCAGCTAATGATCATTTGGTGGTTCTCACAAGCTAGATCCGAAGAAGACTGAAATGGCAGGGCTTTAATTAGCAAATCCAAATCTATGATCACCAAAAGTGGCTACTTCTACCATGTAAAGATCAGTGAATTTGAATTTGAAATTTGAAATATTTGACTGTGGAGCAGGAAAAAGTCTGAATCTTTTTACACCTGTCCTCCACTCTCTCCCTCTCTAATTACGTTTCGAGGTTCCAAATCGTGAGCGTTTTCAATCAGATGAACCTGTTCTTGTATGTTGCTTGTGAGTTGTGATGACTGTTAACTCCAGCCTCGTTAAATGAAAAAATCGAAATTTCTGGACATTGGCTCATTCTTGCAGATGGATCGTCATCAAAAGTAAATTATTAATAAATAAAAGGGAAGGTCGCCAAATTGGTTTTTTGAGTGCAGGGAGTAGAATACGAGTGCAAGACAGACCGTTTAGACACAGAAAGGGGGAATATTTGGCCATGGATGACGACCATGATTGCTGATTACGCAGAGAAAACCCAACGACGCGGGCGATCTCCTCCCACCCCACCCTTTCTTCCCGCTTTCTTCGTTCTCATTCATTGACCTTTTGTCTCTTTTTCCTTCTCGCCGATCTCGAGAGTTCCTGCTGAAATCGATTTTTATCCTTCTTTTGGCGCTCACGCTCAGCTTTCCGTGGCAGATTAAGATTTTACATCCAGGACCCAGGTCCGAATTCGTTTAATTTTTGCCATCTCTGTATGCTGTCTTCTCCTGTATGTACGCAGAAGCCTTTTTTCTAGTGCTGTGGTTGCGTTTGTATTGATATGAAGATTGATTTTTTTTTTTCAGTTTCTGTTTTGTTGGGAATTGATATGAACTGGATCTGGCTAATTTGGTTGTTCTTTAAAAAGAGCTAAGCTTTTTTCGGGTCAAGTTCGGTCTCTGTGCTACGGGCGTCTATGAATTCAATAGAATTTGCGATTCAGAAGGTGAGAAATTTTCCAGTTCGATATGACTATCTCTTAAAAAGATACTGATTGCTCATTATATCTTGTCTTCATGACAATCTTATCTGAACGAATCCACTCCAGTGTAGAGTTTCAGATTTAAACCTCGTTTTCTTCCTAGATTGGGTTTGAAGATTATCAGGATTTTGTGCTCAAATTTACGGTAGATTTAGGATCTTTCACCTGGGTTGTCGTTTAAAGTTAGTCTAGATTTAAGATCAGCTTTTGGCGGGTCCCGTGTTTTGCTTGACTGCTAAGGTGAATAATTCCTCTTTGTTTTTCATTTGCCTGAAGTGGGTGTTAAACCATGAACTAGTATTTGATACTTGGCTTTCTCTTTTCTTTCATTTCATCTTATCAGTAGTTTTAAACATATGTATGCACAAAGGATTAGTTCTAGAAGAGTAGCTTATGATTCTGGTTTTTTTGGTAAATTAATTGGACAATGAGGCTTATTCGAGGGTGTTTATTTTTTCGCTATTTAGATCTGCCGATGTTGATAGACAGAAATATATGGAGCTGTAATGTCCAGAAAACACGCATCAATTTGGTTTTTTCTCCTAGTGCTGAATAAAGAATTTACTGTTAGTTATTTCATAACTGTTGTTGTAAGACAAGGGTTATTTTGAATTCACAAAAGCTTATCTCTCGAAGAACGGAATAAATCCATGCCCTTTCAATTGCAGGGTTGTTCTTTGGTCAGCTGTAGATCATACGGGTCCGAATTAATGAGAGATGCAGAGGTCACAAAGAGCTCTTCTACAAAGAGGAGCTTTAGAGAACAGTGGTTGCAGAAGAAATCACATCTATAAGGTTTCTCTGTCGTCTGTCGTTTTGTGGGGTCTTGTCTTCCTTGTCAACTTATGGATCAGTTTTGGAGATGGTCACACAGGTTTGCTCTAGGCTATATTTAAAAAAAAATTAATGTTATGTTTATCTTTAAGTATAACCTTTTATTGTACACACTAATGTGTTGAGTTATGATTGACCTATTTAAAGTACATTTATGTGATTAAAATAATAATTTATAAAATTTATTGTACTAGTTAGTGTCTGACACGTCAACGTATACAATAAAAAATATGTTAAAAATGCAAACTTACAACTACCCTATTTAAAGTTAAGAAAATTACTAGATATTGGATTTGTTTTGCCAAAAACTTTCTTGCACGGACTTAAGGCGCAAAATGGGGATATGCTTTCGATGCTTTAAGGCGCAACTACTAAGTATGGTTGCTTACTCTTCGAAAACTTTTCACCTTGACTATTTTTTTCCAATTTCAGATGTATCCGTTGCATATCCGGTTAGCATGTCAACTTGGGTTGAAACTAAGCTAGAATGTGGTGAGAAATGGAATGTTATAGATGCACTTAAATTGGACAAGATATATCCTGTAACTTCGTTGGAGGAGCCACATATCAGCAATGAAATAACCACAAGTTCTAACAGTGGCATATCTAATTCCAAAATGGATAATTCCCCCTCGAGAGAGTTATTTCAAGGCGAATCTCAAAGGACAATTTGGTTGAGTCGAACAGTTCCACTTGGGCTCGATGAATTCAAAAGCAGAGCATTCAAGTCCAAAAGTAAATCAATAGCGGAAGAGGCCGGAAACATAATTCACAGAGTTGAACCTGACGGGACCGAGTACAACTATGCTTCATCATCGAAAGGAGCAAAGGTATTGGCTTTTAACAAAGAAGCCAAAGGAGCCTCTAACATCTTAATCAGAGACAAGGACAAGTACCTTCGAAATCCATGTTCGGCTGAGGAGAAATTTGTTGTTGTTGAACTTTCAGAAGAAACCTTGGTAGATACAATTGAGATAGCTAATTTTGAGCACTATTCTTCCAACTTGAAAGATTTTGAGCTACATGGAACCTTGATCTACCCCACAGATATATGGGTCAAAATTGGGAATTTTACAGCTGCAAATGCAAAATATGCTCAAAGATTTGTTCTTCAGGAGCCAAAATGGGCGAGATATCTAAAGATAAATATATCAAGCCATTATGGGTCAGAATTCTACTGCACATTGAGTGTATTTGAAGTTTATGGAGTCGATGCTGTTGAGAGAATGCTAGAGGATCTTATATCCGTACAAGATAACTCATTTTCATCAGAGGATGTTAATGGCGAGAAGAAAACATTTTCCTCTCAACCCAAGTCGGGTAATGAAGCTCCGAAAAATGGCAGAGAAAAAGGGTATCTCTCCTCAGAAGAAAGCTCCGACGAGCTTCAGGAAATCATGGCAAGTAATGTGCCTGACTTGTTTGAAGAATTGAGACATCATCATGCAG
Source organism: Begonia fuchsioides (assembly GCA_003255005.1). Classification (NCBI taxonomy): domain Eukaryota; kingdom Viridiplantae; phylum Streptophyta; class Magnoliopsida; order Cucurbitales; family Begoniaceae; genus Begonia; species Begonia fuchsioides. Next base: position 550,365 of record QAOC01035521.1, on the reverse strand, counting down.
GACGGATGCCTGGAGACACTGTTCTAAAGATATTGATGCAAAAGGTTCGATCTTTAGATATAAATCTATCTGTCTTGGAGGGGTATCTTGAAGAATTGAATCTCAAATATGGCAGCATATTCAAAGAATTTGACAAAGATATAGCAGACAAAACTAAGCTTTTGGAAAAAATTCAAGCAGATATAAAGAATCTTCTTGAGAATGAAGATGTCAACGTATGTGATACTTTTAACGCATTTGAACTTACGCTTAGCTTGTATAATCAGCCATCTAACTTAATTATTTTTTAACGTCCTGGCAGCGGGAAAATATTCGTGATCTTATTTCCTGGAAATCTGCTGTTTCTTCAAACTTGGATCATCTCCAAAAGGACAACACTGTTCTCAGGTTTCTATTTCTTCCTATTTATCAACTCTTACAAAATATTGTCGACAAGTATGTTGTCATCCTACGCTTATCTTCTAATCTTACCATTCTTAATTTCTGATGCAATTAACTCAGTAAATTATTAATGGTCCAAATCGTAATGACCATACCGATTCAAGGAGTAAGATTTAAATCGTAACACTACTCGAAGTTAGAACTTTGATGCATGCACTACCCGTATAGTTTGCAATTTTGGTGGCAAAAGAAATGATCATTGCCAATAGTTCTCTAGCCTTGTGTAAAATTAGAAAGACAATCTTCCTCTTGCTTCTATAGGGTATTGATTTCTAGAGTTCATGGGTCTGACGATATCTCAGATTTGGGGAAATATGATCATCGAATAATGGACGAAGCTCTCGAACTAACGATGGTGTTTTGTTTGGTATTTGTTACATGAGTATATATTGAGATGATAACACTTGATCTACGAATTGCAGATCGGAGATCGAAAAGATAGGGGAGAGTCAAAGATATTTGGAGCAAAAGGGTATCGTTGTAGTTGTCGTAAGTATAATATTTTCGGTTTTTGCCTTATCGAGATTGGTACGTGATGTATCAATGAGTATATTGCTTGCTTCGAGAGCAGAGAGTAGAACGAGTCGGGGGAGCAAATTTTTTCGGACGAGCCTTTCATGGCTTGTCTTGCTCCTCAGCTGCACCATAGTTCTTTTCATTCAGTCCTTGTAATTGTTAGTTAACCTATGAATGTGTTCCACACTACACACCGCTCGGTTTGAGTTAATTTTGGCATCAATTTGATCAAAACTAACTCGCGACTGAACCCAAACCCAAGTTGTGAGAACCAAACCAAGATTTTTTATTTTTTAATTATATCATTTTAAAAAATAAAAAAATATTTATATTCTTATCTCAAACCACACGCTGCTTTATGATTCATGCGATGTCCTGAGATTCGAATGGGGGTAAAACTTCAAAAAAGACCCATAATTCTAAGTATTACGATACCCTGGCATAGCAGTCCTAATTCTCAATTGCACAAGAAATGAAATATAAAATCAGATCACCAGATTATCCAAACGTTACATATGATAAAATCGGATCCAACGCACATCTAATGGAGTCCAAAGATGAGACAAATTTAATACTTGTTTAAATGAAAGCAAAAAAAAACAAATTTAGTTCGAATTATAGAACACTAATTGGATTTCAATGGGCATAGACAAGAACCTGACATTGAACGACCTGAATCTCCTATTTACACCAATAAAATATCTCCCCTTCTACTGATTCTGGAAGAATGTCAACTTGAGGAAACCAACGGTAAGCTCAAAGCATGAGCAGAATCACTCACCAAAAAATGCATAGAATAATCAGCAGAGCGATAATACCAGGAATGCTAAAAATATTTGGAGCCGGATGTGGATTGTGGGGGAGCCGGCGGCAATCTGTTAGGAGTCCGGCGGCTGCCAGAATTTGCACCGGAGTTGACCTCGCCATTTTGTGCTGGATCACTGTGATGTCGACTATGACCGTTGGATGAGGTTCTCTGGTAGTCTGGGGGACCATTGGCAGCTCCATCAAATGCAGATCTCCAATCTTCGCCAGGTGCACCCGCACTGGTTCTTGGACTGCTTTCTGCAAAAAAATGACATTAAAAAATACGCACCCCCACGACACGCACTGGAAATCCCCTAGGTATTGAATTTGAATTAGCAACCTGATAATCCAATTTTAATACAGTTCTCTGAAACATGCATATTGAAAACTACTTTTTTTTAGGGAAGAACTAAGTGAACGCTTGTGAGGATGATTGTTTTAAACTTGCCTAAATTCAGAAAATTTTAACTAAGTATTCAAGAGATCAATTAGGGACAAAATAAATCATGTCGATACCCTGTAATAAATTTGTGCTCTTTCAAGCTTCAGTAACAAAATAGACACCCAAATTTACCTGTTTCACTGCCTTCGGACCAGTTGGATGCAGCAGCCGCAGCACGGTTGTCATGAAGGCTAAGTTGACGAGTTAATTTAGAGAGGAGAGAAGACTGTTTTTGGAATTTCTCTCTTTTACGCCTTGCATTTGCATCCTCCTGAAGCAGCTCTTCAATCCTTGTGGTGCTCTGAGCACTAATTTAAATGAACAAACACATAAGTTTCACTTCAGGAATGATTTTCAAGTATTTTAATGCAAGTCTTCTTCCACTGATTTGCTACAAACTAAAGTGTCCACGAAAGGGACACAATTATTTGTTATTTTTCTAATCAAGAAACTTTTTGCTCCTGTGGTATTTGTTCGAAGCATGCAAATTAATAGAGTAGAATCAGTTTGGTTCCGTGCGTTGGTGGGTGAAAATCAAAATCGGTTCAGTTTTAGAAATCTAAAACTGAAAACCTTGTTTTTTGTGGTTTTGAGCCAGTTCGAGATTCAATTTCTTTCTTTTTTTTGCCAATTTTTATTTGAAATTATCCAACGTTAGACAACAAGAAACTCTAACTTGTTGTTTCTCAAATTTTTTTGTCTTTTTCAATAAAGTAATGCAATGTACAAAGTTAACATTCCCATCTTCAAATAATACTCTTAAAAAATATTCATATAAAAATAACAAATAATGTTTCATGAATACGATGTTCTAATTATCACTTTTAAATAATTCTTGTTGATAATAATTTGAATTTTTATTAGGGAATATAAATCAAAATTTTCCAATATTTGCTTCAGAGTGAACTAATACAGAAGACTAATTAATAACATATGAAATAAGATCATTCATCAAATTTAAATATGATTCTTATTTAGGATAACTCTAATTCATTTCTCATAAGTTCAAGAAGATTCTTTGTCCAATCATTAAAAGAATGTAAATAGTAATAAAATACGGTCTTTACTTCTTAGGATAAAACTCTTTTGTTAATGTTTTAGTTTTTCAATTTTTAATTTTGGTTTTTTCTGTTCAGCTCGGTTTGGATTTTTCAGTGTTTTAAAAGTAAAACCAAACACCGAACCAAATACTTATGTTCGGAGCAATATTCAGTTTTATCTATTATGAAAATCAAACCAAATTGAACTGAGATTTCAGTTAAACCAAACCGATTTCAACCCCTACAAATTACACAGCTAATTGAAAGTTGGCAAACCAGGCAGCACAATTCTTACTAACATGAATAACGTATGCTGAACAAATGAAGAAGTAAGAAAAACCTGATTGAGCTGTATAACTGATTAAGCATATCCTCCTTGGCTTTCTCAACTTGGCAAAGAACAACTGCCTGTCAAATCAATTTGATAATCAGTGGGCTAACTTTTTGAATAGTAACGAATAGTGAACAAATATAAGCCATATTGCAAGCTCACTTTAGGGACATTGGCAGCCAAACTGCTCAAAACTGCTTCAACATATCCCCGCACTTCTTGAGACATCCATCTGAGTTCTTCTTCTGGGTCTGCAGGTCTTCTGACCATTGTATCCTGACAAAGGTACAAAATATTTTAAATGCTTTCTTTCCTCCTACTTTTACCAGGAAAGAAAATTTAATTTAATTCCTAAACCGACAGTATAGTGAATAATAGAATACAAAATTCTCTCGTCAATTTGACAAACTCTATAACAAATACATATACACACACATTAGAATCTCAGTGTCATACCAAAGAACCATCAGAAAAACTTTGACGCATGGAGAGACCAACTTCAGCGGATGCACCTCTAATTTGTCCCCCTTTGGAGGGTTGAATAACATTACGTATCTTATTTATCCATTCAACCTTATCAGTCATGCTCTCGGCCTTCAAGACAACAGCACTGTGTGCTGCAAAATAAAGTGATGCCGCGGTTGACAATAATTACAATAAAATAGAGGCCTAAGAGTTCCAGAGGAGAGATGCAGCAAAAATTAAAAACCTTTTAAAACAGTTTTATAAGGAACTTTGCTGGTAATCTTGAAGACAAGACTGGGTGTTGTTCCAGAAGGTCCATTAGCATTGGCCTTTTTATCCTTTGAATTCTTTGAAGGAGGCGGCTCCTCTTCGTCTAATCCTTCCTCTATCAAACATTCCTGAAGTTTTTATGAAGTGATTAAATATCATAAAAAGAAAAGCACCACTCTCAAAGAGATGTTGGGCCAAAAGATTGAAAACTGCTGTTTTACTTCTGTACATTGGCTATGTGCAATAAGAAGTTTAGAATATACTATAAATTATAATTAGCATAAAAAGAATAATTAGATTAGATCTTCCCAACACCAAATAAACTAGAAAGCGTGAAACAGTTTGATATTTCACATGCTTACATCTAAGAAAATAAACAATAACCATAAGTGCTACAGCATATATATTATAAGAAGCATAGTATTTCATCGGTGATGGGTATCTAAACCCATTACAACTGGTTTCCCATTTTCCAATATTAGAAATCATATCTGAAAAATAATATTAAGCACACCCATTTATTAAGCTTAACATGACGAAACTCAAGGGAAAAAAGAAAGAAAAATGTCAAACAACACATACAAAGTCTCTACACTAAAAGATGAATAATTGGTCAGTTTTTCCATCAGAAGAAACAAAGCTTTTAGTTAACAACAATATGAAAAGATAAAATGAAGATAATAATCATCCAAGGTAAAGAGAAGAGAGGAAGTTACTAGGGACAGACATGTCCTTCGAATTACTAATAAAAAATATTTAAAAGCGCAACAAGGTTCTTAACAAAAAAATCATAGTTATTCCCTTACCTCTAGTGTGATGACACCACGAAAATGTCGCTCCTCTTCTTTTTTGGTGTAACCAAGCTATGAAAAAAAATAGAAGTAAATAAGATATTTACAGATCAAATGTGTATGTATATATATATGTGTGTGTGTGTGGGTGTATATAAATATATATATATATAAATAGAAGTAAATAAGATATTTACAGATCAAATGTGTATGTATATATATATGTGTGTGTGTGTGGGTGTATATAAATATATATATATATAAATAGAAGTAAATAAGATATTTACAGATCAAATGTGTATGTATATATATATGTGTGTGTGTGTGGGTGTATATAAATATATATATATATAAATAGAAGTAAATAAGATATTTACAGATCAAATGTGTATGTATATATATATGTGTGTGTGTGTGGGTGTATATAAATATATATATATATAAATAGAAGTAAATAAGATATTTACAGATCAAATGTGTATGTATATATATATGTGTGTGTGTGTGGGTGTATATAAATATATATATATATAAATAGAAGTAAATAAGATATTTACAGATCAAATGTGTATGTATATATATATGTGTGTGTGTGTGGGT
>QAOC01035521.1:501599-543304 GCA_003255005.1 Begonia fuchsioides | reverse complement strand
AAAAATAATTAAATAGTTTTAAAATTATTGAAAAAAAAACTTTAATGTGCACGACATGTGATACCAACTTCTTACCCGTTTCACATTGTTCAGATCAAAGTGTCTATCCAAAGGCAGCTGCTTTATTCTATTTGGAAAATTCCCTTCAAAGCTAGCAACAATTTTCCAACCAGCCCCCTGAAAACAAATTGTTTATGAAGCAACAACTTTCCATCTAGAGGTTACTTGGAAAATACAAAATCCTGATTTTCTCGGACAAGAAACAAATACACTTTCATTGATATTCAAGAAACAAAAAAAAATATATTAACTGTTAAACACAAATAACTATTTCCTTAATAATAGAAATTACAGACTTCACACAACACACACTTGCAACCAACGACAACCACCCAACCAGCCAGTCAGTCCTACACAACAATATTAACGTATGTACAACTTTTTCGTCATTCAACCAATTGATGTGAGTTGACCTTGACATTGAGAGTATCATCAATGATAATATATTTAAAGATAATCTGTAAAATATGATTCATAGAATAACATTAATTTTTTTATTGTCAAGTAAACTTATAGCTCAAATTATTTTAGACATATCCATATAGTGTTATTATCACTTTGTACTGTGTTTTTCTTAATGATTTCATTTCTTTAAAAAAACATCAAGCCATTATCACGGACATCACATGTCCAAGTGAATTATGAAACAACCAATAGTAATCTGATCACTATCACTATAAAAATGAGAGAACCCCGACAACCTCAGGAAACAGTTCAACATGAAATTTCACTTGCAACTAAGTAATTTAAAAAAAAAATTAAGAACTCTCTTATCTTCACTACTTACATTTGTAAAAATTTAAATTTTATAAGAGATTGAAATTCTAATATAACTTTAACATTGCAAAAACAACAAATTTCAAATGATCGTATGCTTCTAATTAAACTATTCCATTAAAAAAAGAAGCAAATATACTAAATTATGTTTAAGTAATGGTAATCAATTAAATAATCACCACTGTTTCTTGCAGGGGCACTACGCAGTTGACATTTTTTTATTCTCTCAAATACTATTTTGCCCCGTTTAGTTTGTTGTCAGAGAATAGAATAATGCAATGCAAGTAAATTTCGCGAAGGACGTTGTCAAGGCCAAATAATGTTTTCTCTTTCCTAGATTTATTTTCTATACAACTCAATATTCACTTTGTAATCCCCTTGAGAGTCAGAAACCAGTAGAGCATGGACGGGCACAGACAGAAGAAGAGATATTAAAAAGTATATAGAAAGAAAGATAGAAGAAAGAAATCCCACCTCACCGGTGGCAATGTGCTGGAGAAACTTATCCTCGAATTCACGGCAAAGTTCCAAAGCTAAGGCCCTAGTTCCCTCAGAACCATGGACCATTTGTTCACCAAGTCTTACCAACTCATCTTTAACTATTTGCGACTTCCCTTGCAATCTGTCAAAGTAAAAACATAATTGAGCAGAATAACAACTATCCTCTTCAAGGATGAACATACATCCAGTAATAAAATGGCTCGTCAAAGCAGTTGGCAACAGTAAAATTACCCAGAGAGAAGGTTTGGAACACGGATTTTCATACGATTGCGTATCTGTTGAGCCAGTGCATCCACCAATGCGATTCTCCCTAACTTATTTTGTGGTGCTCCAGTTAGTATGGATTTGAGACTCTCTGTCTCAGCCTTCCACGCAGTTTCTAAGGAACTTTCAGAGTTTACAGATCCAGACTGTGCAGAAGCAATTGAAACTGACTGACCAATCAAAGCAACCCATGGGATATCTGAAGTACGAGATGGCCCTTTATTTAAAAGGATAGCCTGTACTGCAGCAAGTGATTTCTGATCGGAAGCAGCCTGATCTATTTTGCTGATTATACCAATTGTTCTTGTACCTATGGTTAGAATATTATTCATTAGGTTATTTTGTAAGAAACAGAAAAGGAAAGATAAATATTAAAAGGTAAGCTTCACAAGAGCAGTTGGTAAGATACAAACAAATGAAATCCCAGATGAAGACTTTGATGCTCAGATTGTTTCACCAGTAACAAAATGGTAAAAGATAAGGAAAGTGGAGAAGAAGTAAGACTCTTCAGAATAAACATTAAACCAAACTTCACATGGGAAACATGTGATACCAATGCATAATCATATAATGCTAGAATACCAAGATACTGAGAAACTTGTAAACAGAGTCCAAGAGATTAAAATGTATACATGTGAATTTGAACTGTCGATAGCAATTTACCTTCCGCGTCATATTCCTTTGCTGCCTTCAGAGCTCGAGATGAAGTAATCTCAGGAGCTTGAGCTGCAGGTACTATAACTAATAAAATGGCATCATTATGTTCAGCATAGTCACTGACCTGCGTGAGGACCATACACAAAACAATAACATATGACTACTTAAATCTCATTTCTGAATAAGAACCAACACCTATCATTATACCCTTCATTAAACAGAACTCTGCTAGGCTTTCAATGAGGTACACTTGTGCAGAGAAGCCCAAGAGACAAGGGAAAGTATGGATTGATATTGAGGTAAATCTAGTACTACTATCTTCCAGTGAGTAATTGTTCTTATGAAATTCATCATAAATTTGGGTCACAGATTTTTGAGAAATGGATGCTCCAAGCGTACTTACCATGGAATCATCTATCATCCGTTGATCAAGCCCAGGTAAATCAATCAATTTCAGGGGAGGTGCTGCAAAAGAAAAAAATTATAACATGAAAATAAGAAATAAAAACAAAACTCAATTACCAAATAACAGTAATCATGGCACAACATCCATTAACCATCCTAAAACAATGTTCACAAGCTCGATATCATTAACGTGAAAAAAAAATTATAGTAACATAGTTTGATTAGCTTTCTAGTTTGCAAAAAAAGAAAGATGATCTACTTCTTTCCAATACTAGAGAAAGACAACTCTAATTAATTAAGGCCAACCCACAAAAAAATCAAAAGTTAACTTACAAAAATCAGCAGCAACCATTTTATATTCAGTATCAAATTAATGGCAACCAATAATCCTTGGTTTTGGGTTTGACATAATTTCTCGTAACGGCTGAAATATTATCAGACCTAAAAAGTCTGGTATTTTCCAACACTAGAAAAAGAAAATTAACCATCTAGTTTACATTGAATTATGAAAAAGCTATGCTAAAACTGAAATCCAAATAACATGAAAAGTGCTCATCGAGGATAAAAAATAAGAAGGATAAAGAAAAAAAAAAGAACTTCACAGTCCGACAATAAGTCATTTCAATGACCACGAGCTAGAGCTCAAAAGAGAAGTTTTCAACAAAACATAACATAATAACTCTACTTAAAAGTAAACTTAATAATAATACTTAAACTACACCCTAAATAATATAGCTAATGTTAATCAATAATCCCGAATTATAGATGCAACAAGGCTAGAATAAAGAAAGGGTACTCAAAGAGTTTTTATCTAGACAATTAAATGGGTAGTCTGTATCTCACAAATGTTTGTCAATACTTCCATTATTAAATTAAGTGTACAATTTCATAATCTTTCTCTCAAAAGATTTAGAACAGATTTAAGATGATTTGAACTCGTTTATCAAAAGAAAAATGGGGAGACATTCAAATTACCTGTATTTGTGCGGAGCTTTAAATATATTTCATCTCGGCTCTTCCCAGAAGATACTTTACTCAATCTATCCTGTAAAGAATGTCGTAAGGCACCTGTAGGACAGGAAAATAAAGTGGACACAGTAAGAAAAAATACATTTTTCCAGAAATAAAAGAAATTACAATTATAAACGAAATTGACAGAGTTGAAAACAAAGTTCAAAGTACATTTCGAATGATGTAAGGTGTAACGAATATATGTATATATATATATTTATTTATTTATTTATTAGGAGTAATGTAGTGAAGGCAAATGAACCATAGCATTTGGTAGATAGTTACTTGCAGAAACTTGCTGCGATTTATTGTCAATCTGCAAAATAATTGATTTGCTACTCAAAGAGCCATCCCTCTGTAAATCAATGCTTATGGGAGCACGTGTAGCGCCATTTTCACCAGTTGGCTAGATATAAAGAGTGAAAGAAAATTACTTAGTATATGCATTACTTTAAATGAACAATGTTAAATGTAACTCAAGTTAAATCCACTTACCAAAACAGGGTGTCCAATCAAACTATTCAAAACTGCAGATTTACCAGCTCCCTGGTTAACAAATAGTGCAAAAACAGGTATCAGTCATTAAAAAGGAAGCGAGACTTATAAGAAATACAATATATATATAAACTTTTATATCACTTTCAATGAGAGAGTTGACCTCACAATCAGATATCAAATTTAACAACAGTAAAAACTGTAATTCCACTATGTGTTTAGCCTAAGAGAGTCCCCAAATATGTATGTCTATGGGTACAAGCGAACAAACTATACATAATCAGTAGTTGTTCCATGATCCACAGTGACCCATGTAGTAAGATACTTACAAACACAAACAAGTATTCATACATATTTAAAAAAGAAAGCAAGGTATATGAATGTAAATGAAAACCAACGCATCTAGTGAACGAGAATTTTCACAAAAGCTAAGTTGAGGGAAGGATCAAGAGATTTATTTTCACACAAACATAAGTTCGAGCATATGAAGAGTTGAAATTTCACCTTCAATATCCAGCAAAAAATTGTGAAAATTTTAATAAACAAAAATAAAGCACATTCTCATATTTGGAGAACTCTATATCTTGAAATTTTGAGTACTATTTCTCATCAGTCTTATATTGTCTTTAATACCCAAAATCATTCTGGTTTTTGTAACATTTCTTTTAAGTTTTCATAATTGTCTTTATACTATATTTCATCAGATTTAAAAATACTCATGAGGAATTCAGACCAATCAGTCGTTCATGTTTTTAAAGATCGATATTCAGTCAGTTACTAACAAAATTGGTCATCTCTGACCCCTTACTAGATGAATTGATTTGCTCACCAATAAGTTCATCCATAATTTTGATGAAAAATAAAATACAGTTACAATATATTTATCAGGTGAAAAGATCACTGCAGAAATCAGCAGCCAGAAAACCTGAAAAGTAGAAAGCCATAGCTCACGCTAGCAATGTACTTAAAAATAGGTCAGACATCAGTGAACATTAATCGAAAACGCTCTTATACCCAAGTTTCATCATTGTTTGGAATTAAAATATATAAAAAAGAATTAACGGCAATCGTTAGAGATCACAACAGAAAACAAAATTCAACATCAAATCCAGATGTAAAGACAATCTAAAACAAAAGGAGAGCAATATACACATAAACACAGCAGTACACGGTGAAAAGCAAAAGGACAAGGATGAACTTACAACATTTCCGAGAGGGACAACGTTGAGAAAAGTGGAAGACCTACGGGAGGAACCACCAGAACTGGAATTCTCATCAACATCTTCGTCGGCAAGCAAAGCAGCTGCTTGCCTCATAGACTCAGAGAGCTGCGCTAGCTCCTCGATCGCGTCCATAGAATCCATAGAAAGTTCGCCAAGATCAACGATCTACGACCAAGAAAAAAAGAGAAGTATGCAGAAGAAATCGGATCACTGAGAGACGGATCGATCGGATGAAAGCCCTAGGTGAACAGATCTTAGCGAAATTAGTACTTCAGCGATTAAAGGAAATGAAAGTGTAACGAAACGGACAGGAAATGAGAAGCCAGATAACTCTTGCCGCTCTCTCGCCCTGAAATCTCTCTCTCTCTCTCTCTCTCTCTCTCTCAGCTCGATTTGAATCTTGGTGCTACCCTCCGGGTGATTTCTCCTCCATCCTTGTTTTTATAGTAAATAAAAAGAAAAGGAAACTGTAAATGTTGCCGTTAATTTACTGCTGAGTGTTCGGCCAATCAGCATTAAGCAAATGTAATATGTTTTGTCAAGGTGCTCTTAGATAAAAGTAGACGATAATACTAATAATTAATCAAGTTTTAGTAATATTTATTTAATTAAAATAATAAAATAAGCCCTAATTTCAAAGCAGGCGTTTCTTATGCGTTAAGAATTGTTGCCAAGTGTTCGCTTGTCAACACGACATTGGAAATACTTGATTTTCGAGAAATCGTGTGACATGGTCGCTTGTGATGATCCCGTAAATAGCCTAGGTCCCCGCCCTAAGTCAGAACGCCATTGACATTGTCAATGATTGTTGAATCCGTCTTCGTTTCTTGATTGCCGGGGAGATGGAGAAACTGGATTCCCTTTCCATCTTCGACAATTTTTCGAGAATCATTTATTTCATGTTGAGTTGATTCGAGAAATTGCAGAAAGGAAGCCCTAATTTGCCTCTTCGTCATCTAATTGATCGGGGAATTTTTTTCTTGGCCATTCATATTAATTTAAGAAGAAGAAAGCCGATGGCCAAGTCACCCTTGACTCCTTGGTTTAACAGGAAGATCGTTGATCCTTTCATGCAGATTTTGCAGAGGTATGCTATCTTTCTCTAATCCCAGGCGACCTCTTTGAAATACGTTGCCCTGTTGAGTCGGAACAGTTGTTTGCTTCAGATACCTATTATCTTAAAAGACAAAATTGCAATCAGTTTGGAATTGAATTTTCGATGATCGGCTGCGGAACTCTATTAGATTTGGTTATTGATTCTTGATGATTTTGGTTGAGGAAGTGAAACGACATTTTCTCTTCTATTGATAGAGAAGAAATATTTACCTTTTACATTCTGTTTTGAAAGGGGTTCCGATCCACATTCTGTAGCATTCTCGGCAGCTCTGGGCACTACATTGGGCTTGTTTCCAATATGTGGTAAGATTTGTTTTCAGTCTTGACTCTTGTATTTAACTTCATCTAAAGGATTTGAATCAATTTACTCGTATCTTTCTCATAACGTGGAATGGTTATTCTATTGAGTTGATGCACTTGTTCCACAGAAGAGTTGCTGTTTTTGGAGAATATCGTTAATTGATTTCTGGCATTTATTCGATGCTGATCTCCTCTCGAATATTTGTCCATTTTTTATAACATTTTGATCTGGTTTTTGCCTATTCTTGTGAATATATAGTTTGGTTTAAGATTAGGACCTGAGATTCCCTTCATGGCCTATAAATTCATTTGCAGGGGTTACTGTCTTTTTATGTGGGTTGGCTATTGCGTTTCTTGGATCCCTTTGCCATGCTCCAACAGTGATGCTAGCAAACTTCATCGCCACTCCAATTGAATTAAGGTAAAGTTCTCCTGCACCGGCAGTCATGCAATATGCCTTTGGTGGTAGGGATGGGTTTTTTAGGTATTATTTTGATTAGAAGTGTTTTACATCAATATTTGATCAGTGATTAATTTCTAGGTTTCGTCGTAAACCTAATTAGTTATTTCCAATTACGTAAATTAATAGTTCAAACTGCACTCAAAGGTAGGGCATTTCCCATTTTTATAGGAACTTCTAAACCAGGAACAATGGTATCTCCAATTATAGCTCCTCTGGGATGTAAAATATATCTTTTCTCACCATCCTCATAGTATATGAGACAAATGTATGCATTTCGATTAAGGTCATATTCTATAGTTATGATTCTACCACACGATATATTCAACTTCGTTTCTCATAAACTTCTTGTTAGTAGTTCTTGTAGAAGAAAGTGATTCGTAAAGAAGAACGTCATTTAAATTATTAAACCTTAAAGTTCAGCGAATTATATATCATTTTTTTCATTGATGATGGTTTATGTTGAACTTTGAAAAAGTTTGGTGGTACCTTTCTTGCGCCTTGGTGAAGCTATTACTGGTGGAGAGCATTTTCCATTGACAGCTGATGCTCTTAAGAAAGTTTTGACTGGTCAAGCTTCAAAAGAAGTGCTCTTAAGTATTTCCCATGCGGTATGATCATTAAATTCATCTGTCTCTCCCTACACATTCTTCTTTTGACTGCGCGTAATGAATGCAGTTCTGCTTTCTTTAAATCACTTACATTGTTAGACCACGTCCATTTTAGGAAGTTGCAACTCTATAAAGAGTCTTGCTTCTTTTTCCATATCCTCATTACAGTAAAAGTAATATTATTACATTCATACTCTTATTATACCTTCTTAAAATACATAATAGGTCAAACAATTGGTGCATTAATCTGATAATTATCAGTAATTATTTATCATATTTATTTCATCAATCAATGATTTGTAACGTCAACATGTACTTAAGAATTTAGAATAAAAAAGTATATTTCTGTAAATCAAACATGTTTTAATGCATCTAGCTTATTATCTTTCTTGGGTCGAGTATAGAATTGCTTTATGATGATCAACAGGTCATCCATCATTTTTCTTGAACCAAAATGCCTATTTATTATCCTCAGTACTCACTGACGTTTATTTTCATAGCTTGTGAAGTATGTCGATATTAGACTGATTTTACTGATGAATTGTGATGATTTACTTTCGAACTAGACTGGTTTGTCAATCTTTGCAGCTTTTGGGTTGGCTCGTAGCTGCACCCTTTGTCTTAGCAGGGCTGTATGCATTATTTATACCATGTTTCAAGGTCTTGCTGCGTAAATTTGGCTCGGCTTCTTCAATCCCGTTGATCTCTCCTAGGGATTTCTGATTAAACAAAGGTTCAAGGTGCGGTTACTCGAAGTGAATACACATGATTATTTTGAAAGGATTACACATTTTGTGTGTATATATATGTATGCAGACTCATATATGAACTGTTTGGGCTACCTAGTCATTTCCCACAAATCTCTTAGTATATCTCTTTTTTCTAACTCGATATTCGGAGGAACCATGGAATCAGAACCTTCATTTATTGGCTTCACAAAATTTTGCATGTAGCTAACAAACACTGTATTTTACTAAATTCTAGTCCCCAAAGGACACTTGATCATTTTCATCTCTTTCAGTGCATAAGCATTGATTTTGATTTTCATTGTCCCATGGGGTCGCCCTCATTTCTTAGAAAGACGGTAAATCTTCTTCGATCCAGAATCTCTCTCTCTCTCTCTCTCGCTAAATTTGAAGTGGCTCTCTTATTTATGCCGACCACTAGGTGGTGACAATTTAGGACAGAAAATGCAAATTGATATTGGGTGACAGAATATTTCAATTTTTTTCGTTAGTTTCTTGTGCAATCCGAATTATCACGATCATCAAAAAATTATATATATATAGACACACGAGCATCGACGGAGAGCGAGGAAGAGAGTGACAGCGAGAAGAGCGGGAGTGAAATGATCCAATAAATATATAAACCAAAATGTGCAATCCTTTCAGAAAAATTAATCTCCTAACCTCTGAGTTATGAATGAATCCAGCATCGTGTAATCAGACATTCCTGGGTGACTTCAATGGAATTTAAGAAGCATCGCCAAACTTTTGAAGCAAGATCTTGAAACACAGTAACAATAGTACATACAATGCGGCAAAAATAAAGGGTGAAACCACGAGCCATCCAAGCAACTGCAAATACACTAACAGAATCAGTCTAACATTGTTGTGAAAAATCTAAGTTTCAGTGGGCAAGATGTGCTCCAAAACAGATCCATGTTGATTAGTTTCCACCTTATGTTCATAAAGCAAGGGAAAAGAGGTGACAAGGTACACAAGCCAAAGCCTAATTTATTAGGGTGACAAAAAGCAATCCATCATGAAACTTCCTAAAGTGGCTCGGGTTGAATACAGTCAAAAGAATGTCATGCCGGGAGAGAGAGAGAGAGAGATTAATGCCTTACCGCATGGGAGATACTCAAGAGCACTTCTTGTGACGCTTGGCCGGTCAAAAACTTCTTCAGTGCATCAGCTGTTAATGGAAGATGCGGTCCGCCAGAAATAGCTTCGCCAAAGCGCAAGAAAGGTACCACCAAACTTGTAATGCACAAAAATCAGCATATAGTGAAATATGATTCGATGAACAATTCGAATGATGTTCTTCCAATTTACTTCTCTCACTAACACTCTTCCATAAGTTAAAGTGTATATCGCCCAATTTCAATCATAGTACTAGACAGAAAATGCATATCGACCACCAAAGGTGTAAAACATTTGCATAAATGTTGACTTGAAGTTAACTGCAAACATTCAACAAAAGTAATTAGCAGGCATTACACCGAATACTGTCATGGCCTAAATAAGGGACCATTTGTTCCAACAAATACGATCATGTTAAGGAGCAACCAGCTGTTTTATCTACAAACAACCATACAATTCAATGTCAAGCGGCATGCCTAGATACACATGGAGTCTTTTGGTTCTTTCTAAATATACTGAGTCTTTAGGTTCTTTCTAAGGCAGTACAATGGCAGAAAGTAGAAACTAAATACTGTGTTTTTTCTATTCAAAACTTCTCTTTTAAAATGTCCATGCTCTGCCATAAGATGGATCATCTTAAAGACGCTCATGCTTTCACATCCGTAGAAACTATATATTCTTCTTCGTATGTTCCAACTAATAGATCGAGAAAGTCGATTAATTAAAAAAAAAAAAAAAACCATCGCACCTCGTTCTTGCTCATGTATCCAACTTTAGAAGTATTATGCCCTGTTATCCACTGCAAATCCCTGCCTGTCATGTGGTAATTAGATCTCTAACTTGATTTTCATATTTTAACAGAAACTATCATACAAACTACCATTTCCGTGTAAGGGATTAAGAAAAGTACAGTGATCCATTTATAAATATCATCCACGTTGATTATCCCACTTGCTCCTCAACTTTCTTTTAACATTTGTAAGATACAACAACGCTTGTTGCTCCTCAACTTTCCTTTTGAACTGTAAGAAAAAAAAAAATCTGCCCCAACCCAACGGAAAAAAGAAATAAACAATCTTCTTCTTAGGCCTTACTAATTGGTAGGAAAGTTGACAGAGATTGATAGGCATGACAGTATTCAATTTGAAGATACAACTTCAAGATCAGTGACCATGAACAATGACTGCTAGCAGATAGAAAAAATAGCAACTAGGAATGTAGAAGAACTTTTTCTTCAATCTCTTCAATAAAAGAAAAAGAAGGAGCATGTAGCTCATGGACAAGCCAAAGGAGCAAGCAATCATCACTAAAACAAAATTGAGTGACGCGCTCGCAGCGAGACTTAACCCAACAGCTTACGGTACGAGCTGACGACAACCATGCACCACTTGTGTCTGCGTTTCCAAAGGAACCCCTCAGTTTCAAGAGGATTCGATGTATGTCAAGCTCTGATAAAGTTCTTCGCTTTGCATCGAATTAAACCACATGCTCGACCGCTTGTGTGGGCCCGTCAATCCTTTGAGTTTCATTCTTGCGAATGTATTCTCCCAGCATGATACTTCATGCATTAGCTACGGCAATGCACCGGTCGATACGCACAATGCCTAGTATCCATCATTTACAACTAGGACTATTGACGTATCTTATCCCATTTGCTTTTATAGCTTTCGTCTCTCAATGTTATTGTCAGCCCAGCAAATACCGTACTCTAGCTTGGTAGTTTCCACGGCCTATCCTTATGCGGGAGCTAGATCTGTAGGGGATTTTTTGAAGGATGTATAAAATCGTATTATGCACAATTTATTTATATTCGCAATGACTAATGTACAGCTACAAATTTATAGGTAGTTAATGTATTAGAAACTGACACATGTCACGCTAATTGAATACTAAAATAACTAACTAATCGAGGAAAACTATTTTATAGTTAAGGAGTATTCCTTTGCAATTACAACACGGATAATGTTCATATAGTATAATGTTCCATCTTAATTACACTGGATCGTATATTTAAAAATTGACCCGAACCTACGGTTTGGACCAAATTATGAAAAATCTGAAAGGAACCGGGCCGAACATGCAGCAATATATTATGGCTTTTTTTTATTCTCATAGAAGAATATATAATGTTACGGAGAGAAATTACAACGGAGAGACTAGAGAGCGAGAGAGGGCGTGGTGAGATTTATCTTGCCTTTCATTTCATTTTGTTTTCTCTCTTGATCATTGAATTTCTAATTTCGCTTTGATCTATTTCCCTTAAGTTTGTTCATATCTCAGCGATCCGGTGAATCTTTTTTTTTTCTTTTTGGACGAGTTAGATCGTCGATCTTTTCTAGCTTTAGCTGGCTTCGATGAGCGGGACTAATTGAGATAGATCACTGCATTTCGATCTCCAGCTGTAGAAGCCTTCATCCCCTGGCTCGGTGAAACCACCGTGCTTCTTTCTGATTGCTCTGGTTTTACGCATATTCGAGCAACGGGAATGGAACCATGACCAATTGTATAACGGCTCGATGATTCATAGAAATTGCTTATGTTTTGGATTTGGAAAAGACGTTTTTAAGTTTTTGAATCTGAATCCGCTAAATCAAAATTTAAAAAAATGTCACATAATGGTTAAGTGGCCGAACTTTCTGCTCCTGCATTTGTATTGAATTGTTCAACTCGTTTGATGTCCGGTTCTTACTCTTTATACTTCCTTTAGTTCTTCGACATTATCGTCACTTCCATTGTTCACTCATACATGATACGCTCACTTATGCCACTCTCAATGCCTGCAGCGATTGACCGCTGGAGGTTATAATTCTTCAACAATCCGGGATGGCTGATGTTGCCACCAGCCAATTGGTAAAGTCTGCTCTTTCTTTATCTTTTTTTCTTAGGATTGATATTTTACATTACGCCTCTTTGCGTCTTCTCAATTTTTGTCTGACATAGCGCTTTAGGATCACTTGATCACCCTTTCCAACTTCATACATCATATTTCAAGAAGTTTTGATATTATCTTCATTTCCTATTTGTGTAACTTTTTTACTTGTATAATGGTTTTGTTGGTTCCTCTTTGCTTAGACTGGTAACAGCGAGATAAAAAATTTGCATCCACATAAGAACACATTTGACTTGGGAGCATTTGTTGGGGACCTAATAGTCGAGGAAGATGCGTGCAAGTGAGTTTCCTTTCTTCATTTTTAACTGTACAGACATTGTATGAGTTACTTTCTGAATAGATCTACAGATATGAAATTTAAATCTTGCTTTTTCCTTATCCGTGTTCATAATTATTGAAAAATCAGATTGGAAAAATATTTACCGGTCAATTGATGTTTTAGCCTGTACCCTTTCTCAGCAAACATTGTAAGATTTCGTTTGTTTTGAGTTAGTAGGGACAGATCATTGGAAGGACTACAAAAAGAATTGGATGAATGTAGAGAGGACGATGTAAGTTCTGCAGCGTAGATATATGCTATTTTTTTCTGTAAAACTTGAATTTAAAGTTTGATTCATGCAGGCTTGCACTTCAAATCTTCAGAAGCTGTCCTGTAATTGTTTGTTTGAGGTTCATCTTGTTTTTTTCCATCCTTAGCCCTCATATGGCTTATTATGCTGGAGAGTGGCTTTAGTGTAATGAATTCCACTGAAATTAGGATTTACAAAATGTGTTTGAAAATGCTATGTAGTATAATAAGGGGATGATGAAGAAACTTCTTGCATCATAAATCAGCAATTAGTTCTACTATACTGAAAATTTTTTAGTGTTTAAATTGATGGCAATGGTTCTATAACCAAATAGCTTAAAATGTAAACATAGATTCATTTAAGGCAATGATGAAGAACTTTTTGCATCTTAAACCAGTGAATAGTTCCACTATAATGAAATATTTTGAGTGTTTAAAATGATGGGGATGATTCTATGACCAAATAGCTTAAAATGTAAACCAGGATTCATTTACTGTTTTGTATCATATTTAGGTTGGTTTCGTAATGGCTGCAATGTCACATCAGATTGAACTATGCTTACTTTTTGTTGTGTGAAGTCCCAAATATAAATATCTAGCAGTGCAATAATTTACCAGGGCCGTTAAATTTTTGTTATTGAAGTACTAAGTATAGTTTTATTATTCTCAATTGGTTGTTGGTTATCAAATGTAGGTGGTAGCGAACATACTTGCTGAAGGCACAAAACTTAGGGAATATGCTAAGGGTATTGAAAACAATCTACGACAAGTTGAGTTAGACTCAATACAGGTCTGATTTTTCACAGCTTGTTTTTTTTTCCTATTTCGTGTTTGAAGGTTTTTTCACATTCTAAATCAATACAAATTTTGATTACTTACGTTATTGTTCATTGAACTAATTTTTTATATGTTTCATTTAGTGGTCGGTTCATTGCATATCTTGTTATGATTTGTTCACATTTATTATCGTCCCAACCAATTTAAGAAAAGAATAACAATGGATATTAATTCTTGAGGATCTAGAAAAAAAACTTAATTCCACATTTTAGTTAGTCATCTCCTAGGACTTTGGCTTGTGCTATTAATTTACTTTAGATGTCAAAGTGCCTATGTAGGGGTCCCTTTTGTTTTTGTTGTGTTTATTTATTTTTTATAGTTTTTATTCTCTTTTTAGTTTGTAGTGGTGAATAATTGTGTGAAAGGATGTTCCTAAGAATAAGATATTTTGTTAATCATCATCATTGATACTCATTCCTGCGCTGTAAACCATAATATTCATAATTTAAATTAATACAATACAAATTGTTATTCCAAGGAAGGATGATTCATAGTTCCCAAACATGGCCTACAAGATTGTAGTTGTTTGTTTTCACAATTAATATGCATTGTTAAGTGCTTGGAAAATTTGTCTTTTTAACATTTATTTGCATTGTTTTGCAGGATTATATTAAAGAAAGTGATAATTTAGTCTCTCTTCACGATCAAATTCGTGACTGTGATAGCATTTTATCACAGATGGAAACTCTTCTAAGCGGTTTCCAGGTACTTCCCTGCCAGGTTATAATAATCTTAGTGTACTTTATTCACTAACCATATATTTCTCCTTTGTTTGGGAGGGTCCCTACTATTTTGTACGTTCTCTTTCTTATTATAGATTTTTTCTACTATAGAAGTGTAAATGTACGGTGCTTTTTACCTACTAACTCTTTATATTACTTTTTTGTAGTAATTGATTTTTTAAAAGTTTTTTTGAAGTTTTATTATCTCTAATTGTAATATTGCAACAGGTTGAAATTGGTTCTATAAGCTCAGATATTAAAATTCTTCAGGAGAAATCTATGGCTATGGATTTGAAGTTGAAGAATCGCAAGGTAATATGTCTTCACTCAACTATTTGTAGACTTAGATGACGTAGAATAAAATAGATTGCTTCTGTAGTTTGTTGCTGGTTGTGTTCCACATCTGCCAATGTGATTACTATCTGATACTTGACAGAAGCCTCATGGTTTATGAGATCTGCCAATGTGATTACTATCTAGTAACTCTTTAAGTTGATTTCAGCAAAAAAGAATTGGTTCAAATAAGTTGTATCAAGGTTCTTACTTCTGATTAATATATCTTGACTTAAATCAAGAGGAAGGCAAGTAAAGAAAGATTTTATGTCTGGGTCACTTGTATTTTCATTGTCTCTTTTAGGGATATCTCAACTATTCAAGCGAACTATTCAAGCGACTTGTATGTGTTTTTGAACAGGTTGCAGAATCAAATTTGGCCAATTTTGTTGAAGACATCATTGTTCCTCCAAGGATGGTTGACATAATTGTTGACGGCAAGGTATTTCTTATTTCCTTCCTTAAGATACGAATATAGAAGTGTCTGGTCTCTTTTAAATGTCCTCATAAGTATTGTTTTTTCATAGTATCATGGTATGATCAAGAATAAATCCTATGAACTATTTCATTGTAATATCATAACAAATGTACACATTGAGATCTTCAAGAGTCTTATCCTCCACTTGCTATACACTTCCTAAGCGAATAATCCCTCATTGATCCCTTATCTTTTTTTTTTTTATATTTCTTATTCTATTAACCTCCATAAATTTCTCCTAAATTTTTTTAACTTCTTATTACTAATTGAGTCTTGTCGTATCATGTAATCTTACTTTTGGTCACATAATGAATCAACCTATCTTGTGATAAATTTTAAGTTCTTGAAAGTTTCATGCGTGTTTAAAATAGGAAATAAGAGATTAATACTTCTATCATTTCATTACATTTATATACAAAATTAAAATACTGAATAAAAATGATATTTATGTGAACTAATTATTAAAAATATGGAAGTAATTTTTAATTGAATATAAAACCAAATTTTCTCTAATTAAGAAAATATCAACCTTAATTTTTATTCAATCTTAACAATCCCCTCAAATTAGTGCATATTTCGATATTGTTCAACTGGTTACAATTACAAAGATTATTTACTAGTTGAGTATAGCACACCATGTTCTAATTTCAAAGAGGTTTGTGAAAGCAATACAACAACCAATGATGACTAGGAGGTCCTCTTCGTCTGTTTGCTAAATAAGAACGAAAGAATAATTCTTCATTTTATTCTTATAGTGAAAATAGTTACATAGAAAAATATAAGAAAAATTATTATTAAATAAACTAATACTTAAAGAAATAACTATTTAAAAAAATTATTCTTCATTCAATATAAAACCAAATCTCATAAATCTTTATATTCATTCTTAACAAAATGGAAAGAAAAATTCAAATTTCACTGTTCAACATATATTTAATTCATAGCTAATTTAGGTTATCTGTTTGAGTTTTTTCCACGTGTTAGTGTTGGTATACGAGTAGCTTCCTTATCTGCTCAGCATTAAAACATATATTATTAGTGATTGATTCATTTGTTATTTTATCATTTTCTTAAATTTTTAATTGATTATGACTTTTCCTTTTGCTTTAATATTTTCTGGTTCTTTCTTTGGCAATTTCAGCTGCATTAGTTGTCATCCATCGTTAGCTTAATTAATATGTGATACAAACGAATGAGCACCATGAATGTCCTTATTTCCCTTACATTGACATCTAGCATGTGTGGTAGAATCTTAATCCAAAACACCCCCTATTTCTAATATTTTCTTTCCGGTCAATCCAGGTTAATGAGGAATATATCCGAACTCTTGAGATATTAAGCAAGAAGCTGAAATTTGTGGAAGCAGATCCTATGGTTAGAACCTCCAAAGCTCTTAAAGACGTGCAACCTGAACTTGAAAAACTCAGGCAGAAAGCTTTATCAAAGGTAAACTGGAGTCGCTCACTCGCACGCACGCTCCATGAGAAGGATTATGCTGATATAATATCAAAGTGACTCTTTTTTGCAATATTTAACGTAAATATTTTCCAATTTGTAGTTTCTAAATAGTGACTGGTCATCCTTAGAAGTTAGTCATAATGTTTAGTATCCAGTTTGATCGATCATATGAACTTTTTTTTAAAGTCAGTGAACATGATATTTGAAGCTGATTTTAGTTTGTTCAGACCTTTCATTAACATACTACACGAGGGCTTTATTTACTTAACTGATCAAAGTATGATCTAATGTTCAATTTTCTTTTATTTTTTTTATCAATAAAAGACAATTTCTATTGCATCTAATTCATCACAAGAAAAGTAAGTTGACACTTCAGCCCTAGTGGAATAAAGGATGGTAGATGGTTAAATGCACCAACAATGAATCTACTTAGGAGCTGGCGTTTTTACTTTTTACTCAAAAGTTCCTATCTGTAGAGTAATTCTAAAATATCCCAATTATTTGATCTAACTTGATAGTTAAAGTTTCCTTTTATGCCTGCCCAATTATCTTATTGGTGACGTTATAAACAAAATATATCGTTTAAAAGGAAGGCAAGATCTTTTTAAAATCCTAGTATCATCAGGCGTTTCATCATTACATCTAAAAGTTTTGCTAACTCTATTTTCTTCAGGGGCATGACTTCATTGTTCAGAAACTTTATGCTCTGAGGAAACCGAAGACAAATGTACAGATACTTCAACAGAGTGTTCTTTTAAAGTACAAGTAAGTTAAATTAAAATGAACTATGTCCATTTGATTTTTCATACCTGCTTTGTTTTATTCACTCTCTACTCCCTCTCGTCAAATGGCAGCAGTTTATCAAGACACCATAGATTTTCGTTGAGTCATCCTTTACTGATTCAGATTTTGATGTTGTTGTAAATTGATGTAAGATGTGTTAGATATAGATGTTGGAGAGATGATAATGCAAGCTACGAGATATGTACGATGATTGATTCATGCATCTTTTTTAATTCCTTCTGAAAGCGATATATCATTATAAGTTGTGGCCATCATTTTGCGACTTAGCTAGTTGCTATTAATTCCAATTTCACTTTGCTATCTATTATTTTGAACAATTCTGATTATTTGGTGGGGCAGGTACCTTGTTTCTTTTTTCAAGGAACATAGCAAGGAGATATACAGTGAGGTTTCTGCTGCATATACTGACACAATGAACAAGGTACAAGATAAAACCAATAATGTGCTACTCATAAAAACAATTTCATATCGTCTATCAACTAAAAAGTTTTAATGTTTGGAAGCCATACTGACTTTTTATACTTTTTTGCTAAAACTTTTACTCGGCCATTATTTTGTATTCTTCTAAGTTCATTTTCAAAGAAAATTGTGCAGTGGTATTCATTTTCAATCTGGAAAAATGAATTTTGTGTTCAAATCACAAAATTTTATGAAAATGATTCCTTCTGTGTTTTCTAGATTGAATTACTACCTATTAGGATCGGACTCAGGGAGTTTACCCTGAGATCGGGTAACCATCCCTCTTCCAGACATTAAAACGAAAGAGAAGAGAAATACGAAGAAAATACTTGATTGATAATCTCTCTAACCCTAGGGGCTAGGGTTCTTAAATAAAACCTAATAGACTCGATTTAAACATAGAATACCCAAAATACCCTTTTGACCTAAAAACAATGATAACGAAAATAATTAAATATCACATTCGTCTAACATAATGTTTTCCTACAAAAGCGTCTGTAACACTACCTCTACATGAAAAAGAAGAGGCTAGATGGAGCAGTATATTCAATTCTAGAAGTGCCTTTCTATGGATCATGCTAATTTGTAATTACCTTATTCTCTATGTTTTCTTGTTAAGTTTTGCTTAATAACTTTACCACGAACATGCATAAATGTAACATTCATTTCGAAAGTAGTTTCACAATTCCCTTTCTATATGCAAAAGAGGCATACTCTCTTACAAATCTTGTTATTGTCTCGTTGTCTAATGCTATGTTCAATTAATGATGCAAGTTTAATCAATCGATTAGAAAATTGTCTTCGAGAATCTGAGTTAGTGTCTCCTTCAGTGCTGAACGCCAGTGCTATATTCTGTAGGTTCTAAGTGCACATTTCCGAGCTTACATCCAGGCTTTAGAAAAATTACAATTGGATATAGCAACATATAGTGATTTGATTGGTGTGGAGGCAAGGAGCACTGGTCTTTTCTCTAGAGGAAGGGAGCCTTTGAAGAACCGATCAGCTGTTTTTTCTCTTGGTGAAAGGATAAAGATTCTAAAGGTTCTATGCAACCTCTCAGTTTTTTCTCTTTTTATGACTGGTTGATCATATTGTTTGTATGTGTGCTCATGTTTTATGGATTTCCCTGCAATTTTTTATTACTTGAATCTGGCAGCGCTTTACCACCATAATTGCAACTTTAATATCTTTACATGCTTGAGAATTGTTATAGCGGAGAATACTTTTGCAACTAAAAAAATCAAGTTTGTTTTCCTTTATTTCACACAGCAGTTCAATCCTAACTGTTTTTTGTTTTTTTTTTGTATTTCTCATTTAGTGCCACCTCTTAAACTACTTTACTGACATATACTTCGTACTATATTTAAATGAGATTGCAGACTATTATCAGTCAATCAAGAGGATGCTTATCACTTAGGGTAAATTGGGCTGTGGTCTATGTGTTTGCCTAATCTTTTTTGCTCATATTTAGCTTGATCTTTTAAACTTCTACGCTCTCCTATACATATATCACAAGTTTTACGATATTTTTCTTGTACAAGGATTTAACGGAAATAGACCTTTTATTTGGATTGCACACAGGTCATGTAATGACTGTCCCTATTCCTAGAAACTCATGCATATTGCAAGGAAGTGTGCCAAACCTCATGCATTTCCTCATCTTTATGTATTGATCTCGCAAGGAAAGTTTTCACCAAATTATCCTAGGATCCAATGCCCCTGCTTCTCAATCCAAAGGAAATTCCCCTTACAAACAGTTGCTACCAATGTCAAGAAGTTCAAAGAGGAAGAATGATGGATCCAAACCATGATCGACCCAAATTTTTTGGTTCGTTTCGGATGCTCCAGTTCGGTCTCTGGTTATGTGTTGAGAACTAGAGGCCAATCGAGTCGGGTCATTTTTGGTCAACTCCAAAACCAATCCAAACTGGCTACCCCTAAGAATGGGATAGGAAGTTAAAAGCCATACTACTTTACTCCTTACATTTGTGGCCAAGTGTTTCCCCACTAAAGATATTATAGCTGCAGTGAGTTTGAAGTATAAACAGAGTATATCATTTGGAGGCAGCAAATAAATATTTTTTTGTGCATGTGGACTTCTAGAAATGTGGTTACTTTTTGATGGTGCTAATTTCGAATTTGGATGCTCTTAAAACTTACTTTTTTCATACTCCACTTTGATGGGGTAGCACTTTATCTTACCAAGTAGGTCGAGTCTTTATATAGATTGGCAAGGTTTGAGCAATATTTTTTGTCCCTCTAGTAAATCCTTATATTATATAAAATTTGATAAAATCATAAAAAAGAAGTGGAAAGAGAATAGATTCTCAAGAGAAGGTGCTTCACGATATAGACAATTCATTGATTCAATTCTCTTGAGATAGGAATTTACTTATATATGATAGCTTATATGATGCATATAACTTCAACACGGACTATAAAAAGGTAGAAAATTACTATAACAAATCAATTTCATTATTAAATAAGTGAACTAAAAACATTAGAATTATTTTGAATTACTAAAGAACTCTGGTTTGCATTTTGTTGTGTTTCAGGCAGTCGATGAACCTGCGTTGATTCCACACATTGCTGAGGCTGGTTCCATTAGATATCCTTACGAAGTTCTCTTTAGGAGTTTGCAGAAGCTTCTCATGGATACTGCTACTTCTGAGTACCCTAGTGTTTGCCCTTACACTTGATATTATATGTGAATGACAACACGTTGTTCTTGGCTATCTAGATACTGATTCTTCTATCTCATCCGCAGATATCATTTTTGTGATGATTTCTTTGGGGAAGAATCTATATTTTATGACATTTTTGCAGGTAATTATTATTGATGTTTCGTCTTGGGTTAGCCTATTCACTTCATAGTTTTCTATTACATGTCGTAATGTTTAGCTTAGAAATTCCTATAAAATTTTATTCATTGATAATGTTAGAAGTGTGTAACAAGATAATGGACTGCCTTCTTAGTGTAAAGGATAACAACAATCCTGAATGCCATACTAATGAGCCACGAGACCAGTAGTCTTTTTAGAAACAATTTTTTATGGAAGGAATATAGTTTTGAAAATCCTCGTTGTTTGTGTTTGTTAAGGCATCTCAATGGAGCATAAACGGTCTTAAAGAAAAAATGTACTAGGAATAAGTTCCATTTTCTCTTATTTATTTGTGCAGGTCCTTTTGGTGTCATTGATGAACACTTCCAGTCAATTCTACCAAACTGTTATGATGCTATTGGCCTAATGCTTATGATTCGCTTAATCCACCAGCATCAGGTGATTTCTGAACTTCAAAGAATGTTGTTCTTTTTCTATTCAGTAGTTTTATTCGAACTGTAGTAGTTAGGGACTAAATGGTTTTCAGGGTAATGTTTTTATGTGAGTTTTACATGCTCTATGTTCACCCAGTGTGGTTCCATGATAATATCTATATTTATGGACTGTCAATTAAATTTTTGCCAGTCAATGCAGGTTTTATTTACACTGTAACCGAACAAGGACAAGAAATAAAGTTTTTAATGCATGTAGGCAATTAAAGTTTGAACCTTGGTACTGTAAGAAAATATTTCTTCTGATAGATTGTCATTGTTGCTGATAAGGTAGCCTTAGCATAAATGAAAAGCAATCATCATTGTTGCTGATAAGATAGCTTTGGCAAGTAAGAATTATTTGTAATGTGATGTTTCTAATTCATACGTACTAAGCCATTATGTCACGGTTGTCATAAAAAAACTCAAAAAGATTGTAATATGCCTTCAAAATTATCATTTCTGACTTCTTTGTCATTTTATTAATGCTTGCGATTTCTTGGAAAAAATACTTATGATTTAGTGGATTAAAAGGAGTTTGCATTGACACAGTGACTGAATTTATTTTAATTTGCAAGCCGTCATAGTTTGTTTTGGTTACAATCTTTCTCTATGTATCTTATGGCTGACTATTTTCATTAAATCAATAATATTTTTCTGTAAGAATTTGCTTTGCCTGTTGCGACTCCCCATCGAAAATCATTATCATATATGAGATTACATAGTTTCTTTATGGCTTCGTTCTTCATTATTTTTTTGACAATTTGCTTACCTTTTTTCAGCTTGTAATGTCCCGGAGACGCATTCCTTGTTTGGATTCATATTTAGACAAGGTTCAGATTCTAATTTGAGAGTTAAAGAGTTTCTTTGGAAAGCATCAAGCTTGTTACGTTTTTTGAAGAACTCATTTGCTCTCAATTTACCTGCATTGCATAAAGTCATCGAAACTTTTGTTGGCAGGAAGTGGATAACAAAGATGATTATTCATACTTATTTCTTGTTTTTTGTTCCCTTGATTATATAATGGACGGTAATACAGATTTCTTTCTACTTAATTTTACAACAGGTTAACATTGCTTTGTGGCCTCGTTTTAAGATGGTATTTGACATGCACCTTAACAGCCTCCGCAATGCAAATGTGAAGACATTGTGGGAAGATGATGTTCATCCTCACTATGTTATGAGGCGATATGCAGAATTCACAGCTTCACTTATTCAACTAAATGTTGACCATGGAGATGGACAGGTTTGAAAAAGCTGAAGATGGGCACAAATTTTTTAAACTTTTCATAGAAGTGACCGCATGATGTTCAATGTTGCAGCTTGAACTAAATTTGGAAAGACTGAGAATGGCAATGGACGATTTGCTTGGCAAGCTCGCAAAAACATTTCCAAGAGCTAAACAACAAATTGTTTTTCTTATAAATAATTATGACATGACAATTTCTGTACTAAAGGTAAGGACCATCTCTCTCTCTCTCTCTCTCTCTCACTCACTCTCTCTCTCTCTCTCTCTTCATCTGCCCCTCTCTCTTATATATTTTTTTCCTCCAGGAAGCTGGTCACGAGTATGGCAAAATTCAAGGGCGTTTTGAGAAGCTGCTGAAGAGCAATACGGCCTTATTCGTGGCAAGTTACTTCTGACTGGTATTTCTTGATGGGTTTTAAGCATCAAAATAGTATGGTTTCTATATTACATGCAATTTAATATCGAGGGAAACATTTTTCTCAAAAATTTTCTTTAATAAAGAGTAAATTATTCTGATCATATGGGAGATTCATGCAGGAAGAACTTCTAGTCGATCATTTCAGCAATTTGATCAAGTTCGTCAAAACTCGAGCCTGTAAGCATCCTTGCAAATCACTCATTCTCTGTTCTAGTATTGGGTTTTTGCCTATCCAATTGATTGATGTGAGATTTAATTATTAGCCGAGGATCCTAATGCCAAGCCTGAGATGCCTATAACCATCGCTGAAGTTGAGCCACTAGTGAAAGATTTTGGAGGGAGATGGAAAGCTGCAATAGAGCTGATGCACAAGGACGTGATCACATCTTTCAGCAGCTTCTTGTGTGGGATGGAGATCTTGAGAGCCGCAATGACTCAGCTTTTGCTTTACTATACAAGGCTCTCGGATTGCGTAAAGAAAGTTCATGGTGGTTCGGCTCTGAACAAGGATCTCGTCTCCATATCTTCAATCATGTATGAAATTAAGAAGTACTCACGCAATTTCTGAACGAGGCCTGCCTGGAACTCCACAGATAAGAGCCACGGTACTGCTACTCACACCCATCTATTTTTGTCATTTGAAAACTAGCAACACCTTCTAGGAATTATGAGCTTAGATGGAAATTATTGCTATCTGCTCGAGTGTTATGTTACGGCCAGGGAGACTGATTACAATGGTGTAGCTTCTGTCACTGTTACCGCATAATTCTCGAATTTCCTATTTTATCCTCAATTTATCTTTCCTTGTCTTACTGGAGCTCTGTTCTGCTTGAATGGCTTTTCTGTTATCGCGATTTCAGTTATGATGTAATTCACCGAAATCCCTTGGACGAGTTTTGATCGGGAATGAAGCGGAACCATTATTAGAACTTAGGCAGGACACGTGGGTCGGGTTTGGGTTGACCACCCTAAATTAGAACCTCAAGTCATCGTCATTGCATCGATATTTTGAAAAGTTTAGAATGTTCCTCGTTTAGCATTAAGAAAAATGGGACTGATTTTGTTTTAATGAAAACTAGCACTTCTTCCTGTGTTAGTATAAACATTTGAGCGTAAGAGGAGCGGTCTTGGAAATTCAAGAGCTCAACTTGACGCCTTTGCTCTTCGAAAAGCGATGCACAAGTTCAAGTCTTTGACGCCCTTTCGCGCTTCTTCTTCTTCTCCAGCTTTCCGGTCGCCGCTCTTTCTCTCCCGCCGCCTCTTTTCCAAGGCTCCGTCTTTTGCTTCTTCTTCTTCTTCTGGAGCTAAAAGCAAAGACCCCTTTGTAGATGTCGACGACGTCGTTCCCTCCGCCGGACTTGCTCGCCCCCTCTCTGAAATCCTCAAGGAACTCAACAAAAAAGTCCCCGATTCTCTCCTCAAAGTGCGTGTTGAAGACGGCTTCTCCTTGAAGTATATTCCATGGTAATCTCTTTTCTCTCCTTTTGCTTTAACCATTTTTGCTGCTCTGTGCTGCCACAGACAAGTGCTGCTAGGTTTTCAGTGGACAATCATTCTCTGTTTCACTCTTTTTAATTTTGATATTTCTTCTGCAATTGCTTCGTCTTTGTTTGTGGGTTTCGCCCATTGGGTTGTATTGTTTGATTCCCAAATTTGATTGTTATCTTGTCCAGTCGATTGTGTTTCTAACAAATTAAAACAACGGTGTTATGATTCAATTGCTGGTATCGTATTTTGACTAAATCCTGTCTGTTTTAACTTAGATCTTCGTGGCTTAAATTTCTCTGTCAACTTTGATAATCAGGCTTCCTTGCCCTGCATTCTTTGCAGGCACATTGCTAATCGGATTATGAATTTACACGCTCCGGGTAAATAATTCAATTAGTTTATCCATGTTCCACTCTCTGTTTCTAAATGGTATATCTTTCTGCCTGCATTTTAGAATGGTCCGGTGAAATCCGAAGCATAACATATTCGGCCGATGGGAAATCCGTGACTGTAGTTTATCGTGTGACACTCTATGGGACTGACGCAGAGGTATTACTATATTTCAATCTCTGTCTTGGAATATATGGCAATTATAGTGATGTTTAATACAAGAGCATGTGAATTGTTTTGCTACAACAAGATGATGTTTTTTTGGGCATGTTGTAAGCTTTCATGTCTTATAATCACCACTAGCTGCAGTAATTTATAGGAGATCACTGTAATTTTTATACCCTGCCTCATGTCGATCGACATGTTTTTGCTTATGAATTAGTTATCTCTGGTATTTAGGCTGTTTAAGAAGATTGTCTAAGAATTACAACCATGTCGGAAGTTAGAGATGTCATTTTCATTCCATCTTAGTATGTTTTTGAATTTGGTTTATTTCCGACGCTTATTTATAGCTTCGTGTTTTCCGGGTTTGTCTTTTTTCCGACCAGCTGCACAGAGAATCGACCGGAACTGCTGCATTAGCTGAGAAGGGATATGGAGATCCAGTCCAAAAGGCCGAAGCCATGGCGTTTCGTCGGGCTTGTGCTCGGTTTGGTCTTGGGCTTCATCTTTATTACGAGGACTCCTCATAGTTCAGTTCAGTATTTCTAGTTCTTGTTCTTCCCGAGATTGAGAATGTCTGCGGTAGCTCTTTATTACTGTGACTCTTTATTAATGGCTTCTTTTTTCCCCTTCTCTCCGTCTACATCTGCTTCTCCATCTCTCGTCTAACATTTCATACTACTCGATAGTTCTTCCGAGCCCGGTTTCTGTAGTCTAGTTTACTGCGATGGCGTTCTTCGTTCTTATTCAACCACCCTAATTTTATTTTTGAGCGTCGAATCTTGTAAAAGTGAAAAAAGAACAGTTTTACGACAGAAGAGCAAGACGAGACTGTCAAAATTGAAACAATATCTGAAAGGCTATATAGTTTTATTCTCTCTTTTTCGGACCACGCTTTAGTTCCGACTGAAAAAGCTAGGCCGATGACAGAGAAGCCATTGAAGTAGATCAGAGTTCGAGAGAGGAAGACAATGGCAAGCGGGTGAGGATAAAACGGGAATATAGGAAATACAAAGGACAAAAAAGGCAAAAAAAAATTTGGACCATTTCTCGATTTGTGCGTGTCATCCTTGCGCAGGGGCCATGCTAATCTTCTCTGTATCGTTCCAATTTTATCGGATGTCCCGAAGGACGTTAACTAGCTGTCATCTTTTAGTATATAAAGACTCTGGTCCATTTCAAACGAGGCGATGTGGTATAGCTCCTATCGAACTATTCCATCTTGTCAATGCGATGGGACGCTTTTAATTTCATTTCCTTTTAATTTCTAACTATTATATGGATTATAATAATAGCATTTTAGGTCAGCCACCCAATATATATGCGGTCATGATAATGTGTGATAAATAATTTTCTAATATTATTATTATTAGCAAGCCAAATAAAACAATTATAAAAATATCTATAATGTTAATTTATTCTTTTATTGAACTTTTTTTATTATATATACACACAAAGAAACGTGAGTTTCTTGTTCTATTAAAAATTTAATTAAAATTTGAAAATATATAATTTAAAATATTTTAATTGTATTTGAGTTGAGCTATTTTCATGCTTGGGTTGTATATATTTTTGTGTGTGGTTCAAACATCAATTGAATTAATTAAACATAATTCATATATCATATATAAATAATTTTTTATTATATTTATTTGCACAAATTAATATTTAACATGCCAATTTGTACAATAAAAAACTACACCTAGACTTACCCTAACTCAACATTCCCATGTATTTGGATAGATAGTTCATTGCAACTAATGATCGTTTTTTACATTGTCTACTTTCGAGCGTACAATTTAAGTCTAGACACATGAAGGAAACATATAAATATGTAAAACCATTTTGTTCTTTCATTATTATTATTTTAATATTCAAACAAGGAAGATAAAAAGTCTCGTGTTTTTTAATTTGTATAATGCATGCGGCTACTCGGACAGATGTGGCTTTTGCATGTTTATTCATGGAACCACGAAGAAAAAGAAAAGATGGTCAAAGGAGAGCCATTTGCTGGAGATTGATTGGATGAACGTCAGAAGGTGGGCCCCTGAACGCCCTCCACGCAAGAACGGTGGTGGCAGCTTCGGTCGGATGAAAGGCGTCCCAAAATACATATCTAGCCCGGTCGGAGCATGGAATTTCGTAGGGAAGGCACGTTATTTGCCCTCTGTTTCTCCCTATTCCGCAGCACCCCTTATCCACCGTGCTGAACCCTGCAAATCCGAGGTCGTTTGATCACTACTACTAATCTATTGCTGGGTTTATAAGGGCAAATGAAATCAACCGTAGGTGGCCGGATTGTTCAGGATGTCACCGACGGCGCCGTAGGTGTTGGCGTAAACGAAGATGGCTCCTGGGTGGTTCGAGTTCAGTTGGTCTATGAGCGATCGGAGACCTTGGTTCAACGGCCCAAGGATTTCATTTACGGAATCCAAGCACCTTCCCGCCGGAGCTACGCCGGCGGCCCTCTGACTGGGAATGCAACCCAATGGCCCGACTCCGGCCACCATGAATTTCCTCAAGCCTACGCTGTGCAAAGCCTGCACAACACATTTCGAAGTTGAATTTCTGAATAAATAAAACTCTTGGAAGTAGACTAAAAATCGACGACCAGAAGCTGGCGGGCATAGTGGTTGAGAAGAAGGTTGGCGAACTGAGAAGGAGTGTAGATGAGGCTGGGACTGTAAAGGGAAGGGAGGAGATAGTTGTTGATGTAGTCGTTGCTTCCGAACACTAAAACGACGATGGATTTGGCAAGGTACTGGGTCAGGTTTCCTTCGCTCATCATCCCCCTGAGCTGATTCAGCGTCGACTCGAAATTCACCACCTGCTGGCTCAGACTGTGTCTTTCTCCCTGCACATGAACGTATCCACCAACTGAGACCCGATAAAGAAAGATCATAGCATGGAGGAGGAGAGAGAAAGAGAGAGAGAGAGAGAGATTAGGGCTTACATAATTTTGGCCACTTTCGTCGAGGATGCCGGCGGCAGCAGAAGCATAGTTAACCCCGTTGAGTATTCTGCGTCCTACGGCGGCGGGGTCTTTGAACGGCGGCGGATAAGGAATTCCCAGCAAATTAGCTGCAAAAATTACAACACTGCTAGTTCTACCTTTCGTCGTTCATAAGCTTATGTAATCAAGAAAGGAAAGGAGATTACCAAACATGTCGACCAACGTTTTTCCATTAGAAAATCTTCCCGTCGCTCCACCACTGAAATCGATGCCATAAGGAGCGTAGTTAGATCTGGCAATAGACCCCAGATAATTGTTGTTGCCAACGTCCACCAGAGAGTCTCCAAACACGAACATCGCCGGGACCAGCGGCGCTGCAGAAGCCAACCAAGACGAGCACGGCAGCACCACAAGCAACACAGCGGCCGCCGCCGCAAACCCTGGCTTCTGCCGAAGAGCAGTAAAGACCCACATGCTAAGCTATTTTCCAAACAAACCAGAGATTCCAGACTAGGATTTCCTGGAGAAGGCGGTGGCCAAAGTTTATATACAGCGAAAAATATGGAGTAAAACGAGTTAAGCCTGAACCTTGGCTTCTAAAGAATGGCGCTGCAGCTGGCTTCAACCCATCAGCATCGGGATTGGAGCCCTCTGTAACCTCCATGGTTGTCTGATTCTATTCTTCCATATTCAGGCGGTTTAGCTTATTCTTCGATCTTTCCTTGTCAGGGAAGCCTTCCTCCATTACTTAGAACACTCAGTTTATTTTTTCTGTAATTCTAAACTATACCGTTGTATATCAATATCTAATAAATGAATTTTTCACGTAAATTTAGTATCCATGCATCGTAGTTCATCTTTTGCTAAGTTCTCGGTCTATTTCTAACAATTTACAAGATCTTTGAGAACAAAATGGATCGGGAATTCAAATTTCAACAAAACACCACTCAACGAAGGTACAATAGTTCATCTCGGGGACGTAATTTACAGTTCGAAAATTGTTAGATTCATTGAAAATGTCTACTGAGCTTTGTTATCTTGACTGATTAAAAATCTGTCAATCATCGATAATATATAGCGTTGTTTTACATCAATTGTAAATTTATTTAGCAAAGAAATCAAGTTCAACTTATTCTAGCTTCATATTTTCAACTCTTTTACGTTACTAAAAATGATTTTATATCGTGACAAACTATTTTATTTTTGAGCCATTAAATTTATCCATATGGGTTCGGCATTCTACTTTCATTGTATTACTCGATAGCGATGCGAGAACTTGCATCACATGTAAAAATATTTACCAACATATAGTAATTGAAAATAGATTTTGCAAGAAAATAACATACACTTGACTTTAACTAAGAAGAGAACACTCGATTCTCGACTTGAAAAATCTCGAGCTAATTATCGAGTAATTGAAAACCACTAAGAGACGATGTTTCACACTCGAGGACAACTTCATGTGCTATTTTGCCGCTAAGTGTGACATGACGAAATCAACGAATAGACCAATACCAAATTCTTTTTTTTTTTTTTGCCGAGAAAAATATAAAACATTTACCGACAAAATCATATCGTCCATGAAATTATACAAATGTTTAGAACTATCTCTTACCATCATCAGTGAAGATTATCATGATTACTAGGCTAATTAAAATGTCAACTAGTTGGGCATTTGCATCCCATTGATTGTTACATATTGAAATGTCAACCCAATTTTAAATATGAAAGTTTGCATCACTAGTATGAAGATTTTAATGGCACCAAAAATAATGATCGCGTGCTCAAATAGATTGTTGGTCACTTTGAGAAATTTTCATGTCATAGTGTTACCTTTTGATGACGTAATTTTGATTTAGTTTTGCTCGAAAATGCTTGCAGAGTTACGTCATGAAAGGATCTGTGAACCGTCTTCTTCTAGAAACTGGACAGTTAAATAACTGATAGTTAGTTACAGAATAAACTATCAGACTGTTAGATGCTAGCTTAAAAACAGTCGGGTATAAATAGATCAAGAAGTTCGACTTCTCGGGCGTGAGATATAGAAGTTCTAGAGAGGTTACAGTCGAAGTTCATCAGCTACATAGAAGAGAATTCAGGGGAAACTTATCTTGAGGTGGTCTAAAGTCGGATTGAGCCGGATGATGCTTCTGAATCACGATGAGACTTTCGCCGGAGAGAATCGCTAGAGCAGAGAAGAAGGAAGAGATAGATCTGGTCTGTAAATGAAGTTGTGTTTCTTTTCTGAGTAATAAAATTGCATGTTTTCCCGTGGACGTAGGATTGATAACACATATCAATCCGAACCACGTTAATCGACGACTCTCACTCTTTTTTCGTGTCTCATTTCTGCATAAGTAAATGAAACCAAATTGAACCAAACCGGTTTAATAATCAGTTTTAATTCATCAATTGGTGCGATGAGCATGGAAAATTTGTGAACTCCGAATGGCGAAATTCGAGGCGTCTATTTTCACAGGAAGTAATGATTTCAGCTTATGGAGGATAAAGATGAATGCATTACTCGTACAGCAAGGAGTTACACAAGCAAAACGAAGATGTTTTCAAAAAACTGAAGGAAACCGACAAGAGTAAAGCCGACGACATTGAAGCTAAGGCTCACAGTGCTATACTTCTTAGTCTAGGAGATGAAGTTCTCCGTGAAGGGACAAAAGAAGAAACGGCTTTAGAGGTATGGAAGAAATTAGAATCTCTGTATATGAAAAAATCTCTAGCAAACAAACTCTACTTGAAAAAGAAACTATACAATATGGAAATGGATGTATCTACGGATATTAGAAGACACATAGATGAGTTTAATCGGGTAATTCTGGACCTGGAAAATATAGGAGTCGAAGTTGAAAAAGAGGATCAAGCTATTATTCTCTTAAGCTCCTTGCCGAAGCAATTTGACAATTTTGTTGATACAATGCTTTACGGGGAACAAACTCTAACTATGGACGAAGTTAAAGCATCTTTAAACTCAAAGATGCTACAACAAAAGGCACTGACACAAGAAAATTCCTCGGGTGAAGGTTTGAATATTCGAGGAAGATCTCAATCTCGAGATCACAAAACAAGGAAGGGAAAATCACGTTCTAAGTCAAAAACTTCAAAGAAATGCTACTTTTGCAATAAGGAGGGACACATAAAGCGTAACTGCTATGAAATGAAGAAGAAGATGGCAGAAAAGCAAGATGATCAGGGAGATGCATCCATAGTTGTTGATGGCTATGAGTCATCTGAGGTTCTGGTTGTTTCAGAAACAGAATCAATTAATCAGTGGGTATTAGATTTTGGATGTTCTTTTCATATGATTCCGAGACGTGATTGACTAATAAATTTCAAGAAAACTTTAGGAGGACAAGTCCTTATTGGCAATAATGATCCGTGCAATATTGAAGGGGAAGGTCAGATACAAATCACTATGTTTGACGGTCAGACCAGAACGATTCTAAGAGTCAGATATATACCAAAACTAAAAAGAAATTTGCTGACAGTTGGGATGCTGGATCAAGCTAGTTGTAAGGTAAAAGTTGACAGATATGAGATGAAGATATCTAAAGGAGCTTTAACTGTAATGAAAGGGACTCTACAGAACGGTTTGTATATTCTCAAAGGTAGAACAATTCTCGGGGAGAATTTTATGGCAGCCGAAAAGCAAGGGACTCAAACAGAATTATGGCATCTCCTTTTGGGACATATTAGTGAAAAATGACTAATGGAGTTACACAAACAGAAACTGCTTAAAGGCTGTGAAATGATTAATCTAAAATTCTGTGAAGATTGTATTCTAGAAAAATCGACTAGAGTAAAGTTTGGCACATCAAATTTTATCACAAAAGCTCCTCTTGATTACATTCATTCAAATCTTTGGGGGCCGGAAAAAATTCTCTCTCAAGGGGGTGCACATTATTTCTTGTCCATTATAGACGATTACTCAAGGAAACTATGGGTATATTGTTTAAAAACAAAGGATCAAGTGTTCAACACTTTTAAAGTCTGGAAAGCACAGACAGAGAATGAAAAAGGAAGGAAGGTTAAATGTTTAAGAACCGACAATGAAATGGAATTCTGCTCAAAAGACTTTGATGAGTTTTGTAGCAAGGAAGGCATTAAGAGGCATAGAACCGTTCGGCTAACACCTCAACAAAATGGTTTAGCCGAACGGATGAACAAAATCATTCTTGACAAAGTTAGATGCATGTTGTCAACGTCTAATTTGCCAAGAATATTCTGGGCCGAGGTAGTTAAGATTGCGACTTACTTAATCAACCTTTCTCCTTCAACAGCTTTGGGCTTTAAAATCCCTTTTGAAAGGTGGCATGGGTATCTTCCGAATCTGGATATCCTAAGACATTTCGGATGTGCTGCCTATTGCCATGTAAGGCAGGATAAAACTAAACCTCCAGCGAAGAAGTGTATTCTATTGGGATACCAAGAGGGTGTGAAAGGATATAGACTATGGTGTATTGAACCAGGAAATTGCTGCTTAATGATAAGCAGAGATGTTGTTTTCAATGAATTTGAATTCTCATATAAAGAATCTTCAGCAAACAGTAAACCTAAAGGTTCTTTACAATCTCAAGTTACACAGATTGAGGTGGAGCCACCATAACAAATTCAATCAAGTGATACTGAAATTCATACTGAATCGAGTTCAGAAGACAGAAGAGAAGAAATAGAGGCTGGAAATGATTATCAGTTAACCAGAGATAGATCGAGAAGAGTTTTAAAACCAGTTAAGGGACTTGGTTATGCAGATGTTCTTGCATATTCCCTTCAAGTCTCAGCCGATCTTGATCATTCAGAACCTATAAGCTACAAGGAAGCTATCTCTAGACCCGATGCGAGAAAATGGGTTGAAGCGATGGATGAAGAGATTAATTCCCTTCATTGAAATAACACTTGGTCTTTGGTTAAAAGGCCTCAGTCTCGAAAGATTATTGGTTCGAAATGAGTTTATAAACTGAAGGAAAACAGTGAAGGACAGAGAACTCCAAAATATAAAGCACGTTTAGTAGCTAAGGGATTCACACAGAAAAAGAGAGTTGATTACTCAGAAATTTTATCTTCCGTTGTAAAATAGACATCTATTCGGTTGCTTTTATCACTAGTTGTTGTAAACGACCTAGAACTGCAACAGATGGATGTTAAAACAGCCTTTCTACACGAAGAAATTGATAAAGAGATATATCTTCAGCAACGTGAAGGTTATGAAGATGCAGATACATCTAAGGTATGCCTTTTACATAAGTCTCTTTATGAGTTAAAACAGTCACCTAGGCTTTGGAACAACAAATTTGATAATTTCGTTCAAGCTATTGGTTTTACAAGAAGCAAACTCGATCACTATGTTTATACAATGAATGATACAACATTAGGAGATATAGTCTACATTTTATTGTATGTAGATGACATGCTTATAGCAGGTAAAAATAACAGAGTTCTACAAGAACTAAAAAAAAAAACTCGGAGAAGAGTTTGACATAATAGACTTAGGGGAAACAAAGAAAATGTTGAATATTATCATTAACCGGGACAGAAAACAGGGAATAGTTACTCTCTCTCAGAAAGCTTATTTGAGAAAGGTATTGTCTCGATTTGGTTTATCTAATCTAAAAATTACTAAAACTCCTTTGGGTGCTCATTTTAGTTTGAGCAAGAAACAAAGTCCAAAAACTAAAGAAGAGAAGAATTATATGGAAAAAATTCCATATTCTAACTTACTTGGAAGTCTTATGTACGCAATGATCTGCACAAGACCAGATTTGGCATATTTTATATTCATTCTGAGTAGGTTTATGTCTAATCCCAGAAAGGAACATTGGTCAGCATTGAAGTGGGTAAGATATGTGACAAATACTCTTAATGTTGCTCTAGTTCTTGGAAAAGAGAAAAAGAAAGATGAGCCTATTACTGGTTATGTTGATTCAGATTTTGTAGGATACAAAGATTCTTCTAAGTCTATTTCAAGTTACATCTTCACAATATATGGAGGATGTATTAGCTGGAGAACAAGATTATAAAAGGTAGTAGCTCTATCTACTACAGAGGCTGAATAAATTTCAGCTTGTGATGGTTTTAAGGAGGCAATTTGGCTAAAGGGATTATCAGAGGATTTCGCGATACATGATAAGACCCTAACAATTTATTGTGACAGTCAGACTGCACTACATCTTATGAAAAACTCTGTGTTTCACAGTAGAACAAAACACATAAGTGTTAAGTTCCACTTCATAAGAGAGATTGTTGCTCAAGGGGAAATCAAGGTTGAAAAGATTTCTACAGATCACAATCCAGCAGACATCCTAACTAAAGTCCTAAACACGACTAAGTTTAAACATTGTTTAAACTTAGTCAATATTACTAGCTAACAAGTGCAAGAGGAGAACATGTGATTTACCTCAAATAAAGAAGTCGATTCAAGGTGGAGATTGAAATGATCTGTGAACCGTCTTCTACTAGAATCTGGACAGTTAAATAACTGATAGTTAGTTACAGAATAAACTACCAGACTGTTAGATGCTAGCTTAAAAACAGTCGGGTATAAATAGATCAAGAAGTTCGACTTCTCGGGCGTGAGATATAGAAGTTCTAGAGAGGTTACAGTCGAAGTTCTTCAGCTACAGAGAAGGGGAAACTTATCTTGAGGTGGTCTGAAGTCGGATTGGAGCCGGGTGATGCTTCTGAATCACGAGGAGACTTTCTCCGGAGAGAATCGCGAGAGCAGAGAAGAAGGAAGAGATAGATCTGGTCTGTAAATGAAGTTGTGTTTCTTTTCTGAGTAATAAAATTGCCTGTTTTCCCGTGGACGTAGGATTGATAACACGTATCAATCCGAACCACGTTAATCGACGACTCTCACTCCTTTTCGTGTCTCATTTCTGCACAAGTAAATAAAACCAAATTGAACCAAACCAGTTTAATAATCAGTTTTAATTCATCACGTCACTCGTATAAACAAAAACACGCCGATTAGGAGTTTTAGGTTTTTGCATGGTTGAACAACAAAATCGTGCTAAATCAAACCTGACTTAAAATTATGTTGCATGGAAGAAGGGTAACCCACAATTGGGGATACATAGTACATATTTTCGAGAGAGTAATAAGTAGAATTCTATTTTTATTACCTAAAACAACTTATTATAGGTTAATTTTAAAAACAAAGCGATTCGGACTCGGGATCCAAAACCGAAAATATTGTAGGTAGAGCACCGGATGACTCGGCATATGAGTGGGGGGAGCAAAAAGGTCAAATTTAGTGACTTTTGCTGAGCATTTGCTGGCTGTTGGTGAAAAGGTAGTAGCAAAGAGAGATGCAGCGATGAATGGTGGGGTGCGGTGGGATTGGGTTGGGAGGATCCGAAGCAAATGGAGTAAAATCTGAAAATGTGAAATGGTTGAGTAAAGAGAAACAGTTGCAGTGGGCAGAAAACGATGACGACTATAGTTTGCTCACTCACAGGAGACTGGAAGAGAGAGAGAGAGAGAGGATCGTCGATCATGTTGCTTTGTCTCCCATGCAGGGCGAAACGAAAGGAAAAGAATGAAGAAGAAAGACAAGGGTCTAACCCTAAGTGGGATTCCACTGTTGATTCTGCAACATTCTTGAAGCTTCAGGAATCTCTTGCTTGCTTTCTTCGCTTTCGTTTTTCTACGAATGTAATATATTATTACATCCTTTTGTTTGTTGGGTGTACGAGCTTTTCTGTCTACCGAAAGTGCAGACATGGCGCAAAAAGTGGTCGATGGAGATGAAGTTTTTAATCGAGTAATCATGGAAGGACAATGGACCTTGATCTTCAAAGATAATGCTTTTGTTCCCGAATTCTAATACCTACTCTCCTAGTTTAGCTATACAGGATATCATAGCTTCCTTTTTACTATCCCGAGAGCTATCGATTTTGAAAAATTGATCCATAAAATATCAAGGTATTTTTGGTGAATCATGAATTTTAAATCTAGTCAATTAATGCATTAAGCTTTGATTTGTCATCAATCGCGGCCATCTTGTTACTATATTTCATAGTGAAACTTCAACGGAGGATCCAAGCAACGGAACAGAAGAATTAATTTCACCTCGGATATGACACATACAAGCTTCTTCCTTTGTGCGAGGGAAAAGAAGTCTATAGCATTATGCGAGGTGCGAATTCGACTGACATGGTATCATGAGGGTAGCAATTGGTAATAACTCAAAGGCCATCAATTGATAAACTTTAAGAGTCGAGGTATAAACTTCAAATACCTCTAAAATTTTGCATGCAAATTGATATTTACCCTCTGAAAATATACATCTCTTAGTACTATTTTACAAAGAATAAGATAGCTACACGGTAGTCCATTCACATTTAATCTTTTCCAAATGAAATGAAGGTTACAGTGAAACAAAACAAGCGATGCCGAGCCAAGAACATCTTCATTCCCATAAATAAAAGAAAATGGTGGATATAAGATAAGAATCCACAGTTGATCATATCTTTCAAGCGGCACGGGGTTTTGTACCACATTGTTTTAAAAGAAGTTTTATCATAACCTTTAATGTATTGGAATAATTGATTCAATTATTGAATCATGAATAGTCAAGTTGATCAATACCCAAGATTCTCTACATTATGACCGTCTCTAAGTTTGTCGTAATAGAATTATACTGCAAGCACCGATAGACCCACAACTCAGGTTTCTTGTACTCGTTGCTTCTTTTGTTTGGAGAAGGAAAGGAAGTGAGCAGGGAGGCAGGATTTCAAGGGCTGCCAAAAGCCGAAGTTTACGGAAAGCTCGAGATGAATGTTGGCCACTCATTATTAAAAATAAAATAAAATAAGAAATGGATTTTCTTTGAGGAGCGAGGGTGGGGAAGGAAAGAACACAGAGGGAGCCTCAGCCGTGGCTAAACCTTGCGTTTCATCTTCCCAACATTCTAACTTCTCCTACCGTATTCTATGGCAGGCAGCTTTTCTTTTAATAATCATCTTCTTCTGTCTCTCTACACTTCTCTCCCTCTCTCTCTCTCTCTACAGTTGAAAGCATCTGCAGTTTTGGACATTATCCACGTGCAGCCCTCGA
Source organism: Begonia fuchsioides (assembly GCA_003255005.1). Taxonomy (NCBI): domain Eukaryota; kingdom Viridiplantae; phylum Streptophyta; class Magnoliopsida; order Cucurbitales; family Begoniaceae; genus Begonia; species Begonia fuchsioides. The sequence continues at coordinate 505,968 of QAOC01035521.1, read as the reverse complement.
TGAGTTTTTTTAACATATATGTTGCAAGAGATTCAAAATGCTAGATCATGTAGGAGAAGAGCTGGTCAAAAGATCAGTCATCATTACACGTTTCGAATTCCTATTGCTTGAATAAGGTAATAATAAGCCTTTTGTCACTAAAATATATGTAGTCGTCTCATCCACTACCAAAATCTATCTTATTACCATTATCTAGACATTGTGTTTCAAATCTTGCCTATGATTTGCGAATGTAATCATGAATTGAGAACGTTAATTATTGACTTACAAATTTAGGTGTAAGTTTACCCCCTACAAAATCTCAACTACGTCTTTTAAATCTTGTTATCTTTAATAAGAGATACTGTAACGTAATTTGGCCTTCAAGTAAAATATTATATGTTTTTAAGCTAAAGATCCATCACAAATTTATTCTTGAGTTAACAATTTAAAACGTGTTGTACTGGGCAGGATCGAGAACAACACTTATATATAGCACAAACATAATTTTTTAGAGCAACATGAGGTTGCACCACCCTCACACCCCTCATCTAGGCGGTCGTCACAAACATTGCATGTTCTGTGCAAATGACATCTCATGTTGCGAAGACAAGAACGACTCTAGATTTTGTTAATTAAAGTGTCCAAGCTATATCAATAACACCACACAATTTATCATTGTTTAGGAGTATAATATTTGCACTATCCATTTGGAGTTAATAAAACAAATTTATACGAGTTTTAAGCGAAACGTAGAAGATTTGTAATGGGAGTTTGAACTTCTTCTTCGTTGAATTCAAATATAACTTCCTTCAATGGAATCTAACTGTGTTGAGCAACATGTTTTTTGTAACACAGAAGAGTTAAGGGACTTAAAAATGGAATTCGAAGACTTTCACTTAAGTGGAATCTCCACTATCTATAAACAAGTATAAAGTATTTAATCTGTAATTGGAAGACGATGGTGCTGTCGGGGATCAATACCCTGGAGCCACTGTTTCAAAACAGCACAGCCATGACACTTCTTCTCTCTTTTTTCTTTTTTTTCTTGAACCCATTTCGTTTCCAGCAGCCTCGAGCATGTGATCACTGATAAACCCTTTTTTTAATGATGTTTCTTTCGTGGATTAACGTGGAGATTTCTTGAGATTAAGGGTGGGAGGACGGCTGGAGTGTTGACTGTGATCGGTTTCATTTCCAACCCTTTTAGGTGGACACGAATCATGCTTACTACTTTTGACCTAGATGGGTTTTGCAGAGGTGGATCGTCTTGAACCTTCCACATCCGACAGATATTGTTTGGCGTAGGATTTTGAAAGACTTTGCCAATCCAATGGGTTGACTAAAACCAAAAATATACACTGTTCTACAATAAACAAAGTTTCTATTTGTTTAGGTACCGACGTCGAATAAGATTTGAGTGCCCAGATAACCTAATATTTTGATAATTCTAAGGGTTCCAATTCATACAATATGCAACCCTAATTTGATTCGAACATAAGAAATCAAGCATTTTATGAGCAAAGTTTCGATGTCGATTGATTAACTCTGTGGTGGCATGTTTAGTGAGGCTCGATAACGAGTGATGTTACAAGAAATCTACATTGAAAAATTGTAGCCTTTTGGTATACTATATATATATATATATGTATCATTTCAGATAACTAATACAAGTACATTGTAGAGTTGGGGTGTCGCATTATAGTTGAATAAAGTGAATGTCACATACTTTTAGGGTTTTGCGTTGTTAGCTCCTCAAAATAAGACTTTTGTTGAAAAGAAAAAGTGGGATTGGACAAACGAAGTGTCGTTTGCTGTTCAACTTCGTGTTGTGCCACTTCAAAGGCTCGTCTCCTCCGTCAAATTCAAAACCAAGAACGCGAGCGGGGGCTTTTGAAGAACACTCAGAACACTACAACTAGTGGGATTCAAATGAAAATCAACCAAACATCTGTGTGGGTGGGGGCGGGGGAGGGTGGTAATGCCCCACATTATCAAGATCGACGATGATCTGGGTCACTAAAAACGTACTCTAATAAGTGCTAACAAAAAAATCTTACGGCGAATTAAGTACAAAACAATGTTATAACTAGATCAAATGTAGCAATTCATATCCTGTTAATTCTCACATCATTCAGAAGTAAACAGTAGAGACTGTTGACGGTTCATCGATGAATTAATTGTTCATAACTGACATAACACGTTTTGGGCGTAGATAAAGAAAAACAGCGAGAGTTCTTATTCATATTGGAAAATATTGTCATTAAGGTTCGGTGCTCAAACTCTACTAAATTGTGACAGTTTCAACTCTAAAACATGAAATTGAATTAGGAGGACAAGAATCACACTTCTTTTCACGGGACATCATAGATATTGATTTCATTCATTGTTACTTGTAATGAAGATTTGCATCATTTTTGAAAAATAAAATAGAGCTGAAGAATGTGAGAGAATGGGAGGAGAGGAGAGTAGAGGAGAGATGGGTGAGTGCCACCAGAAAATGAGAGATGGTGGATAGGGAGATGATTAAAGTTGATGTCCATGGCGACCGAGTGATTGTGGGGGCTGACTTTCGTTTTTGCGCCCATGGCCCGTCCCACCACTCAATGAGTCAACTCAAAACCGAGTTGCAAGCCAATTGAAATTATCGGACCCCCACCTCGAAACTGCAGCTAGCATCATATATATAAATACGAGGCGAACCCAGAAGTTAGTGTCTCGTAAAGTTCTGTGCTTTGTTGGCTCCTGAAGGTTGTGTTTTCAAGCTTTCAAGAGAGGGTGTGAGAGAGATACAGAGGAAGGAGAGAGAGAGAGAGAGAATGGTGGAAAGATTGGAGAAGACGAGAATGATGGGCGATTTCGTGACTGGGGTCGTGGCTGAGGATTTGTCTGTTGACTGGAAGGGCAGACCTTGCGATTCTCGCAAGCATGGTGGAATTAGGGCTGCTTCTTTCGTTCTGGGTCTCTCTCTCTCTCTCTCACTGTGATTTTCTACGGTGGATTTGCTGTGGTTTTACAGCCATTTTGAGTAGAAATCTGGATTTGTTTCAGGGCTTCAAGCGCTTGAGATGATGGCAATTGCTGGAGTGGGGAATAATCTGATTACCTACGTATTGAGCGAGATGCATTTCTCTCTCTCCAAATCTGCAAACATCGTCACTAACTTCGTCGGAACCGTTTTCCTCCTCTCCCTTCTCGGCGGCTTCTTGTCGGACTCTTATCTTGGGAGCTTCTGGACCATCTTCATCTTCGGCTTCGTCGAGCTCTCTGTAATAACAGCTCTCCCTTTTTCTCCGTTTTTCGGTTTTTTTAGTCTTTATCTGCACCATTAAACGTGAATTCAACGGCTGCAGGGTTTTATACTTCTGACGATTCAGGCCCATCTTCCACAGCTCCGGCCGGCCAAGTGTGTCGCTGGAGAAGACTGCGAGGAGGCGAAGGGATACGCGGCCTTGATATTCTTCACTGCTTTGTATTTGGTGGCTTTAGGAAGTGGTTGCTTGAAACCAAACATCATTTCTCACGGCGCCGATCAATTCAGGGTAGAGGATTCTAAGCAATCGAAGAAGCTTTCCACTTTCTTTAACTGCGCCTACTTCGCCTTCTGCACCGGCGAGCTCATTGCCTTGACTCTTCTGGTCTGGGTTCAAACCCATTCGGGAATGGACGTCGGGTTCGGAGTCTCGACGGCGGCAATGGCGATCGGATTGATCTCCATCATTCTGGGCACCCCTCTCTACCGGAATAAACTTCCCCGGGGGTCTATTTTCACTCCGATTGTTCAAGTAATCACTCATTTCCAACTCGATCTCTCTTCTGAAATGCTTTCTTCTGTAATATTGACTGTTGATCTTCATAATCGATCAGGTTTTTGTAGCTGCAATTACGAAGAGGAAGCAAATCTGCCCATCAAACTCTGAAATGCTCCATGGAAGCCATGATTTAGCTCCACCAAACGCCACCACTCTACTCCACACAGACAAGTTCAGGTGGGATGAAGGGTAATAAGTGTATTTCAGACACAACTTGCTAACTCGAATGATGGCTACTCAAGAACACTCCCTCAAACTTTATCAAAATTGCTCTTTTTCAGACAGAAACCAAACATAATCATAAAAAAACTCATCTTTTGTCTTCCCCTTTCTCGAGGTTTCACACGTGGGTTCTTGAAAATGCAGAGATCATTATTCAAACTGGGGTAATCCATAGAAAATCTGCAAATAAGTTTGAGTGATTTTGAGGAGTTTTTTTTTTTTTTTTTTTTAGATTTCTTGACAAAGCATGCATCAAAGTTGGAGATGGAAGTGAAGAAAGCGAAAGCCCATGGAGACTCTGCACAGTAGCGCAGGTGGAGCAAGTGAAGATCCTCATCTCCGTCATCCCCATCTTC